>JARLTB010000360.1:187500-530000 GCA_030141615.1 Unio pictorum | reverse complement strand
AAGTTCCTTTGGACCATGCCAGATATTTGGTTTAATGTTTTAATGCCAAGACAAATGGAGTCAAGTACCTTCCCAAAAAAAAAAAAAAAAAACACAGTAATTGGCCCAGGCTGGACCCTTATCAGTCAGGATTTTGGCACCTATGTGCCACCAAAGCTCTGCTACCATGCCCAAGGAATCGGTAGCAAGAAATCAACTCTGAAATGTAGTTTAGGTGTGTGAGCTTTGGATTTTTTTTTTTGTAGCTTTAACAATTTTTCAGTCACATTGCAATGATGTCTGCAGTGTGGTAGTTAAAAGTGATGTCTAGTACTGAGGCATCATGATGCAGACATGTAGCATGATGTCCCACCCAGTCACATTATCCTGATACCAGGCTAATCAGTTCTAAAACTAACCTCTTAATGCTGAGCGCCAAACGAGGCAGCTGTTACTGCCATTTTTTAAATTCTTTGGTATGACTCGGCCAAGGCTCGAACCTGTGACCTTTCACTTCCGAAACAGATGCTCTAACCACTAGGCCACCAGAGCCATAGTTAATTTAGGACCTAATAATAACAAATGACATGCAACAGCAATTTATCAATATGAATGCCTCTATTTATGCACAACGGGTTGCAGATAATTACACCAAAGCATGTAGCAATCATTAAAGCAGTTCTTTTCTCTTTAGAGCAAGCTAATAAAACCCAATGTTAGCAGATATTAAGCAGAATCATCATCACTGGAAATAGTTTAGAAGAAAGCAAATTTTTTTAGTAAATTATGTATCTCCGAGAATACTTACCCGATCACATTACTTTAGGGATATTAGCCTGCTACCTCGCGAATCCAGCCCTACCAAAAGACGAAAATTCGTCTTTCCTGTCTATGTCATATAGACAAAGGGCAATAACTCTTGCCCCTTACCTCCCCTTGCTATCCGCTAGGTGTCGCTTCTTTAGTTTTTAAGCTGAGCGGTATATAAAACACGAGGATGCTCGCATGGCGGGGTGGTTGGGAGGGTTTCTTAGTAATGTGATCGGGTAAGTATTCTCGGAGAAACATAATTTACTAAAAAATTTGCTTTCTCCTTTGAATACGTTCCCCAATCACATTACTTTAGGAAAATAAGTAATAGGAGGAGGGAATGCGGAGCATCCGACCTCCACCCCGGGTATCCTCTAGGGAATGATGGCTGGATTCCTCATGTGAATGATAACCCAGTCTCCTAATTTTCAATCAGCAACACAGCCCAGGGTCACGTGATATGTGACCCCTTTATACGGTTAAGAAGATAGTTATTGAAATCTTCTTACCTACGAAAATTTATCTGGCGAATCCAGCGAAGCTAATAGGCTGTGCTGATTGTTGTACATGGGTCTGGTGGGCGTCTTGGCTGCCAACACCGGACCTACTAGAATCAATGTTTGCCTCTGCGAGTACAAACTTGAAGATAAAACTGTAGAAGGTTGACTCTTCATGTCAGCCAACAGCTTCTATAAGGTGACTGATTTGCGAATCCTCAGAGTACGCCGAGCGTATAACCCACTTCAGCCATGAAGCAAGGGCTTGAATGGTGATATCTCATGTCCCAGCTATCACCAGAAGAAAGAGGTGCTTGTATGTGACCTGACTCACCTCTATGCATGGAAATGGTGCTAGAGTGCACAAACAGGATCTTACATGGCTGTTGATCCTGACTTATCTATAAAGAAAGCGAGCTAATGACGACTCGTTGATCGCCAATGTATGGTAATCTATTTTGGACTACGAAGCCTGGCTGCGTCAAGAGGACCATCAAACCCTCTGATCGGAACGGAAGAGAGTTCGGGTCACTAGAAAGGACATGTAACTCGCTCACCCTGCATGCTGATGCTAAGACTATCAAGAAACCCAATTTGTATGATAGTAGCTTTAACTAATCGTGGGTTAAAGACTCAATACTGTCTGAATTGAGTCATGTTAAAACCCAGGACAGATTCCATTTGGAAACAGGGTGAGGGATATAAGTCGATTGAATTTTTAAAGTGTCTAAAAGATCTGACAAATCTTTGTCATGGCTGATAGCACATGTACCAGAATGGCGGAATGTGTCTGATATCATGGAGTGGTAGCATTTGATAATAACTGGAGCCAGCTGTTTCTCCTCGAAAAGCCAGAGAAAAGTTGGCCAGTTGAGGGATTGTGACACTCAGAGGAACAATGTGAATGATATGGTACCAGTCCCTGAAAACATGCCACTTGCCCTCGTAAACCTTCAGAATAGAGGGCCTTCTTGCTCTCGAGATTCTCTCCGCAATCAAAGATTTAAATTGTTTGTCTTGCAAGGCTGTCTGGACAAGAGCCAAGCTTGAACATAAAGACGGTCCGGACAGGGGTGGAACACCCCTGGCCGCGGTTGCTTGCGAATACTTGTGCTGACTGTAATCTTCCTGGGTAGATCTATCGCCTAGATTGAGTAGATCGGAGACCCAGGAATTGTTCCATCTGAGAGGGGCAATCAGAACCATCTGACAGTTCTGACCCATTAACTTCTGGATTAATTTCAGTACCAAGACCGTGGGAGGGTAGGAGAATGACCACAACCCTTCCCAGCTGATTGATCGAGCATCCACGACCCAAGCTTCTGGGTCTGGAACCTGTGAGATGAAAGGTGGACAACTTGCGATTCCATCTTGTTGCAAAAGATCAATCATCGGACGTCCCCAAAGTGTGTCAATTGGAAGAAAGTCCGATTGATGGAGTGACCATTCTGTGTGAATGACTAGATAGAGTGTCAGCCAAGACATTGAGTCTGCCAAGAATGTGTCGGAACTGTACATTGAGGTGGAGATTGTCGAACCAATGTATAAACTGCCAGCTCAGATTGCACAGGTCTGGTGATTGGTGTCCCCATGTTTTGAGGTAAGGCATCACCACAAAGTTGTCTGACATAATGAGGGCAGTTTGTAATAAGAGTTGATCCTGCCCGAAATGAAAGGCGTTGATGACAGCCGTTATTTCTGAAAGGTTGATGTGGAAAGGGCTCGCCCCTGGCACCCACGTGCCACTGACAGTATCGAAGTCCGGCAACAGGTGGGCACCCCAACCGCAGGTACTAGTGGCGGAACATACCATTATCCCCGCTTGAGGTATCTCCAGAGTAATCCTTGTGGACAGCCCACAGGGGTTGTGCCACTGACTCAAGAATGATCGTATCTCTGGCGTGAGCATGACTGTGGGATCGAAGGGACTTGAAAAGGGCGAAATTACGCTAGCAACATCCTTTGTAAAGGGCGCATAAAAGGACGGCTGAGCGGAATCAAGTCTGCTGCCGCATTGAATAATCCGAGGATCTGCAACTCTCTTGCTAAATGCGCATCCTGTTGGAAACGGACTCTACGAGTGCAATTATCTGGATGATCGCAAACTCGAGGAAGCTTTACCAGATTCAGATCGGGAGAAACTCCACACCCAGATGGACCAAAAATCCGGATTGGACAGATCAGACTTTATCCAGTTCACGAGAAAGCCTATATGATGTAAAGTGATATAAGATCATTTCTGCCTTTGAGCAGAGTAGAACTTGACAGATGTTTCTGGAGGATGTCGTCAAAATATACTGTCGACGCCATAGATGAAGTCGAGCGGAACAGGGTGACGACGTAATCCATAACCTTGGTACTAGCCCAAGGGCTTAAGTTGAGGCCAAAAGGTATGACCTGGAACTGATAAACCGAGTCCCGACAAGCACAACGGAGAAATGTCCGCTACTCGTGGGATAGGGACGTGAAATGTGCGTCGGTCATATCTAGACTGACAGCATACCCGTCGGATGGTTTGATCACGCCATCGCCACATTGACTTTCAGGGAGGTTGAGGCGGCTCAGATCGATGAACGGCCTCTGGATAAGAAACAGCCATGAATAAAACCCCAGCTATTGCAGGTTTATTAAGATATAAATATATATATATATAAAGGCATCCTTCTCCCGGTCTGACGACACATCCATGAAGAGGGGAGAGGAGGACAGAGGAGGGGATGGATAAATGAAGTCCCAAGTCCCTCCGAAATGACCTGAATCACCCAAATGTTTTAAGGTAATAAAGTGGTCCAGTGGTCCTGAAATTGCAGGTGGCGGCTGCCCACAGGTAGGCAGTCCGATGGCGGTGGGCAGGGTATGTCAACGTCTAGAGTTAGGAGGCGTGAAGGCGGAGAAACTTTGGTTCTTACCACCTCTGTATGGTTGCCGTCTAGCTTGATTAGACTGTTGACTCCCAGCATTGGGTTGGGATCTATATTACACATTTGATTATAAGGATCCCTTTTCCCCGGTCCGCCCATCATCCCTCCGCTGTGTCAGGGGATGATTGTTTCGAAACGCCTGCGAAAGTTGGGCGACGAGTTGGAGGGGCAGTTCCTGAGCTGCCTGCCTCCAAAATTTTTCAATTTTCCCCCAAAGTGTAAAGGTGTCCCAAACTGAGACATCCGTAAAATCCGAGTACCATGGGGCCTGCGCAACGTGGACCACCTACAGACGTCACGTCGTATCAGGTCGAAGTTGGCAGAAGCAGTCAACGCATTGGTCATAGAATGGTGAGCTGCCCTGTTAACAACTCTAGCAATCCAGGCCTTCACTTCACAAGCGTGGTCATGGCTGGATTTGCCTAGGGAGTTGGAATAAAAAATGGCTAGTGAAGTCAAGTCTAACAATGAAGACGTATCGACTACGTTTCGGACTAGCTTTGATGTGGCATTTGAGATCAGTACTGAAGGCGTCTGATGGAGTTTTCGTACCAGCTACACTAGAACGTCGCTGGAAGTTAGCTTCCTGAATTTTTTTTTTTTTTTTTCTTTACTGACTGGCGAAGAAGCAGGAAGGACATCGTCTCTTCCTCCTCATTCAAGATCTACAGGTGCCTGAATTGTGTAGTCTTGAGTGGCAGTAGGAGGTTTTGGGCATTCTGAAGTTTCCAACAACCTATAAATCTTTTATTCTGCGGCCGTGGCGCTAAGCTCAGTCCGGTCCATGACCTGATCTGTGGACGGCTGAAAGTGTTTCGTCACACTCACTGTGTGCCGAGTCGTGTTCTGGTCAACTCAAGCATCCATTCGCAGCGGAATTGTCATCATTTTTAATATAAATCTCCATAATGCTTGTGTAGTGCGGCCAGCACTGCGCGCATATCTACCATTCGCTCAGAGGGAATGTTGGTTCTGGTACAGCTTGCATATCTGTACAGCATACCAGGTGACCTAGATGACGCAATTCTGTCATAATTGACACATTCACTAAATCTCCCTTGTGGAGAAGCCGTGAACATATGGACGGCCGGCACTAACGGCTGATTGAACTGGCGAATGGTCGGCCTGAAAGTCCTGTTCTGGTAAAGCTGCCATATCTGGGTAGCGCATACCAAGTGGCATAGATAACTCAATTCCGTCATCTCTGATAATGTCACTAATTCTCCCTTGTTTTAAAATCACAATGTCACGTATTTGACGTGACGGGAGGTGTACACCGGCAATACCGACTGATTTGTCTGGTATATGGTCGGCCGGAATGTCGGCGAAGGTCCGGTTATGACCGGCACCTGCCTCTCGAATGGTCTGATTGGACGGAGATTCATCTATAATATCTCTCTCATGGTAGTGATATGTAACCAGTAGTACAGATTGACTGACGGGTACATCACTATAATCTCCGTAAATCCGATGTACAGCCGGTGCAGGTTGATGCCGGCTGGAAGACCGGTGCCATTTGGGCTGAACGGTCGTTGCCGGATGGACGGCCGGTGCAGGTTGATGCCAGCTGGAAGGTTGGCTGGACGACCGGTGCCATTTGGGCTGAACGGTCGTTGCCGGATGGATGGCCGGTGCCGGTTGATGCCGGCTGGAAGGTCGGCTGGACGACCGGTGCCATTTGGGCTGAACGGTCGTTGCCGGATGGACGGCCGGTGTTGGTTGATGCCGGCTGGAAGGTCGGCTGGACGACCGGTGCCATTTGGGCTGAACGGTCGTTGCCGGGTGGACGGCCGGTGCCTGTTGATGCAGGCTGGAAGGTCGGCTGGCCAGCCGGTGCCATTTGGGCTGAACGGCCGGTGCCTGTTGATGCAAGCTGGAAGGTCGGCTGTCGGTCCGGTGCCATTTGGGCTGGAAGGTCGGCTGGCTGTCCAGTGTCATTTGGACTGAACGGACGGTGCCGGATGTACGGTTAGTGCCGGTTGGTGCCTGCTGAAGTGCCGGCTGAACTGACGGTGTCGGCGAAAGTGCATAATAAAATGGATCCAATTGATCCAGCATAGACTCCATGCGTCCGGACTTACAGGCCCGAAAGCCATGCACGGACCTGCTGTGAAATTTACACCCACTGGGCAGCCTAAACCATGTCAACATAATTTCCTCCATTTCCACATTGCCAACACCCATTTTGCCATTCATGCCTTCGTTGTCGACTTTGCTACTGAAACGACAAAAGAAGGGAACAAAGCACAAATTAAAAAATTCAGCATATTATTAATTCGATAATACTATAACCGTTACTAACGGAGTAGTCAAATTATTCCGTGCCATGTTAACTCTTAATGACCACACTAGTTATCGCCATGAGCGTGTTGCAATGGGTCGTTCAAGACGAAGTCTACTGAAACGAAAAAGATGATAAACAAAGCACATTTAGCAATTCAGCACGCTATTAAGTCGCTATTACCATAACCGTAACTAACGGAGGAAGCGAAATGATTTAGTGTCGCGTGAACTCGTGACTACAACACGAATTCCGCCATTAAATAGTCGCAACTGGTCGTTCAGAGACGAAGTCTACTGAAACGGAAAAGAAGATAAACAATGCACAAATTAACAATTCAGCACGCTATTAAGTCGCTATTCCATAACCGTAACTAACGGAGGAAGCGAAATGATTAAGTGTCGCGTGAACTCGTGACTACAACACGAAGTCCGCCATTAAATAGTCGCAACTTGGTCGTTCAAAGACTTTTCTGAAGTCTACTGAAACGTCAAAGAAGATAAATAAAGCACAAATTATCAATGCAGCACGTTATTAGTAGCTAATATCGTAAACGTTACATACGGAATAAGCGAAATTATTGAGTGCTACATGTATTACATGCTAGTACCGCCATAAGCGTGCTTTTTGACCACGTTGCAACCTGGTCCGAAGTCTAGAAAAGGTGACAAAGTCACTCAAATTGGAAAATATTGTAAAATAATGTATACAACCTGTAGAGGAATGATTATCCAACACAGTAATTCCAAATTTAACTTCGGATGGTCAGAATTTACACTAAGATGGCTTGGATTCATTGGAGGTCTAATTGTACGTGTTTTCACGTACAGCGAAGCTAAAAAACTAAAGAAGCGACACATAGTGGGTAGCAAGGGGAGGTAAGGGGCAAGAGTTATTGCCCTTTGTCTATATGACATAGACAGGAAAGACGAATTTTCGTCTTTTGGTAGGGCTGGATTCGCGAGGTAGCAGGCTAATATCCCTAAAGTAATGTGATCGGGGAACGTATTCAAAGGAGAAATGGGGGGGGGGGGCGGGATCAATCAGATTAAACTTTTTTCTACTGCTCACTTTCTTTGTTTTATTCAAATAGTATCTGGCATTTCCTTTGTAATCGTCTCCACGGAGATAATTTGTCCAGCCATGTAAGTACCACAGCTCAGGATCTTCATCATTTTCCTCCAGTAAATTATCCAAAACTTCACTCGTCAACTAGAAGCAAGAAGATGGAATTGGAGAACATTAAGGAAATTTTATATATAGTCTAATGTAGAAATTAAACGTGTAATATATAAACTCGGAGAGCTATTTCTACCAGCTATTATGAAAGAATTGTTTTAAAAATACCAGAAGAAAACAAATACACTGAACAGAAACTCTACTGCACGCAATGTATGACATAAAAATTGTATGAATCTTACATCGGATGGACACCAACAAAATATTAATTATACGAGAGATTATTATCCAATTAACATCACATAAACAGTATATGATTCATATACTTACATCAACTAAAGACACATTGGCATTACATATACTTACATAAACCTAAAGACACATTGGCAATACATATATAAACTAAATATATAAACTAAAGACATGTTGGCAATACATATAATTACATAAACTAAAGATACATCAGAAATAGAATACTTATATAAACTAAGGACACATTGGCATTACATATATAAACTACAGACATTTTGGCAATACATATAATTACATAAACTAAAGACATTGGCAATACATATATGTACATAAACTAAAGACATTGGCAATACATATATGTACATAAACTAAAGACACATTGGCAATACATATATGTACATAAACTAAAGACACTGGCAATACTTATATCAATACTTATATAAACCAAAGACACATTGGCAATACATATATGTACATAAACTACAGACATATTGGCAATACATATAATTACATAAACTAAAGACATTGGCAATACATATATGTACATAAACTACAGACATATTGGCAATACATATAATTACATAAACTAAAGACATTGGCAATACATATATGTACATAAACTACAGACATATTGGCAATACATATATGTACATAAACTAAAGACATTGGCAATACATATATGTACATAAACTAAAGACATTGGCAATACATGTATGTACATAAAATAAAGACACACTGGCAATACTTATATAAACCAAAGACACATTGGCATTACTTATATAAACTACAGACATATTGGCAATACATATAATTACATAAACTAAAGACATTGGCAATACATATATGTACATAAACTAAAGACATTGGCAATATATATATGTACATAAACTAAAGACACACTGGCAATATATATATAAACTAAAGACACAGTGGCAATACATATACTTATATAAACTAAAGACACATTGGCAATACATACAATTACATAAACTAAAGACACATTGGCAATACATATATGTACATAAACTAAAGACACATTGGCAATACATATACTTATATAAACTAAAAACACATTGGCAATACATGTAATTACATCAACAAAAGACACATTGGCAATACATATATAAACTAAATACACATTGGCAATACATATATAAACTAAAGACACATTGGCAATGCATATACTTACATCAACTAAAGACACACTGGCAATATATTTATATAAACTAAAGACACACTGGCAATACATATATAAACTAAAGACATGTTGGCAATACATATATATTTACATCAACTAAAGACACATTGGCAATACATATACTTACATAAACTAAAGACACTGGCAATACATATATAAACTAAAGACACATTGGCAATACATATATAAACTAAAGACACATTGGCAATATATATACTTACACAAACTAAAGACACATTGGCAATACATATACTTATATCAACTAAAGTCACATTGGCAATACATATATATATATATCAACTAAAGACACACTGGCAATACATATATAAACTAAAGACATGTTGGCAATACATATATACTTACATCAACTAAAGACACATTGGCAATACATATACTTACATAAACTAAAGATACATTGGCAATACATATATAAACTAAAGATACATTGGCAATACATATAATTACATAAACTAAAGATACATTGGCAATACATATAATTACATAAACTAAAGATACATTGGCAATACATATAATTACATAAACTAAAGACACATTGGCAATACATGTAATTACATCAACAAAATACACATTGGCAATACATATATAAACTAAATACACATTGGCAATACATATATAAACTAAAGACACATTGGCAATGCATATACTTACATCAACTAAAGACACACTGGCAATATATATATATATATCAACTAAAGACACACTGGCAATACATATATAAACTAAAGACATGTTGGCAATACATATATACTTACATCAACTAAAGACACATTGGCAATACATATACTTACATCTACTAAAGATACATTGGCAATACATATATAAACTAAAGATACATTGGCAATACATATAATTACATAAACTAAAGATACATTGGCAATACATATAATTACATAAACTAAAGATACATTGGCAATACATATAATTACATAAACGAAAGACACATTGGCAATACGTATCCTTACATAAACTAAAGCCACATGTAGGCAATAGGTATACTTACATCATATTCCTCTACTTCTATCAGAATCTTGGCAGCAGACTTGCGGGAATCATATGGCTGAAATGCAAGTGAATGTCTCAGTCAATTATTGGGCAAATATAGGTCATTTAAAAGATTTTTTTCCTCTTTAAATGAAAATATATTAGCAACTTTAATACACTGCTCTTTACTCTTCAAAGTATGCACACCACCCTACAAAAGAAAACCCAGCACTCATTCCTACCTGACAGTGACCATCATGGTGTCATAATGTAGGTTCTGTATATACATATATATATATATATATATATATATATATATATATATATATATATATATATATATATATATATATATATATATATATATATATATATATATATATATATATATATAATAAAATAAACAACATCAACACACAGAATGTGTGACCAGTTTTGCTTTATTGCTTCCTCTGACTGAATTCAACATCACTGCTTACATCATTAAAAATAAACAATATGACATAAACAAGATGGCGTCATAGCTCACATTTTAAACCAAACTGTCCCACTCTTTAACGAATAATTGACTTGGAATCAGAGATATACAGCACAGACCAATGAGATTTTAAAACATAAAAATACATAAAACTGGATCTTAAACCTACCTACCTACCTACATACATACACGCACACAAAAAATCAGAAAATGTCATTGTATTTTAAGTTTTGCATATCTGACATCCAACTCATTCTCAGCAACTTGTGCGTTGGATGATAAGAATGATACTTAGCTTGCTCATGGTCATGGCAACTGACTTACAAACTTTCATGGAATTCCTCACAGAGGAAATAACATAATGGACAGTGTGTATCACAATAATGCTGATGCTTTTTAAAAATGCTAGCAGAAAAATGTAAACTCTTAACCTGTTACCTGCTTTCACACAGCATGTAGACACAGAGGTATTTATCTTGTGTATTAGATATTTCTTTTGAGGGTACATGTTACCAACAGTCACAATTGTTATGAGGTAAAAGTAAAATGTGCAGCCATTTGTCAAGTGAGATTCACACAAGCCAAAGAACAATATTATGTTGAGATGATGAATACAAATGATGGAGGGATAGGGTTTAGTGATGCATCAACACAATTCTGGCAATACAATGCAAAGTAAGTTCAAGTATCCCAGAAAATATGCACAAAACAAAAAAAAAACAAAAAAAGAGTAAATCCCTTAAACCACAAATTCCAACTTTTGACATAATCTGCACTTGTTTAGAAAGACCAAGACTGCAACTAAAACATTGTTGCAGGATGCATCCCAAGACATCCCATGACAAAAATGTCAAGACTGCAGCTGAAACATCGTTGCAGGATGCATCCCAAGACATCCCATGACAAAAATGTCAAGAATGCAACTAAAACTTCGTTGCAGGATGCATCCCAAGACATCCCATGACAAAAATGTCAAGGCCGCAGCTGAAACATTGTTGCAGGATGCATCCCAAGACATCGCATGACAAAAATGTCAAGACTGCAGCTGAAACATCGTTGCAGGATGCATCCAAAGACAAAAATCTCAAGACCGCAGCTGAAACACCGTTGCAGGAATCCCAAGACAAAAATGTTGCCTCTTTATGATATACATGAGAGCACAATAACACAAGTTTGCGTGAAGCCTGCAATTTCTAGCCTATATAATCAATGAGGACCTAAAACATACAATTCTAAACTGATGTCAAAAGTGTGAATACCATCTGTTGATCAAGGCTTCAAACTCAGTATGAATTAGAAGACAGATCCAAGATTTAAAACTTTTTCCATTAGTGAAATTTTAATTTAAATTAATTTTAATTTTTAAATTACAGTTAATTATCAACTTTTCAAATCTATTTCCAGTATGTCACACTGAAATAAGTTCCATTCAGTTCTGAATGTAGACTGTTCACTATTTGACTCAAGACTGCATGCATCAAAACTCAATCCAAGTAAATACAAAGTAACCGATAATAAACATGGATATTAAATGATCAGTAATGAATCATACATGAAGAACTTGTCACCTTGTGTTAATTTGTTGAAAGGGAGTCAGTGTTATCAGTAGTATTCCTGTCCACAGAAAGAAATGCACAAGTGGTTGCAGCATTTGTTTTGCATCTGTGTTAAGTTCAGGGTAAGGGATTTGATTGAAAATTCCACTAAACTCGAACATATTGACCTGTTCTAGGTAAAGCTATCCTACCACAAGAAACTAAATTATTTCTTCTGTTTTTAAGATAACATCATAATCCCTTCCAAATTGAACAAAGACAAAAAATTAGTAATGAGGCTTTCACGCAATTCCAAACTCTTTAAGTTTGTATATAAAAAGGCATATAATTGGTATATTAATGTTACTGAACACGAAGATGCTTAAAAATCTGTAAAAGGGGGGGGGGGAGCAGGGAACATTGCAAAATGCCTGGCAAAGGTTCAGAAAATTCAGGAAGCTGTGCTGTCATTTAACATTTATCCATAACTGCCATATCTGGCTGACTCTGGACAACTTGAGGGTATATAAACCAATGTAAATACATGTTTGATAATGATGGATGTAAAAGAAAACCGAGGAAAAAAAAACGTTTTACAAGCTGCGTGTTTGGCTCTGTTACTCCTTCATCAGATTCTGTCCCATTCCCTGCCAATTCTGCCCCTTCCTTAGATGAAGCTGGAGGCAGCCAAAGCTCTACACTCTTCTTTATCATCTTCCTAGCTTCCTGAAAATAGTGTATTGGACCTTTTAAATCAAGTCCATGGAAGCATACAAAAGACTTATTACACTAAAACATAGACAAGTACATGCAATAGTTATATAATAATACAATTATTAATTAATTATTAATTAATTAATAATATAATATAATTAGTATTACTATATATCACAACATTCTACCAAGCATAAAATGTTAGCAAATTTAACCAGCAAACTAATTTTCACCTATCTTGTATGCTTACTAACATCTGTGATGAAAAAACAAGTAGAATAGAAATGATGGACTGTGTGTTCGCTAACATCTGTGAAGATATATGTAGAGTAGAAATTACAGAAATGCACAGACGTTACAAGTGGCATATTATACAAAGGTTTTTCTTAAATCATGATTTCTACCCTGATGGACTGTAAGTGTGCTAACATCTGTAATGAAAATATGTGTAGGATAGTGTCACGATTTATCCCGACCCACTTGTACATGTATAAAAGGTAATTCTGACCGACATGTTTGATGTGTAAAATTGGCCAAGGTAAAGCTAATCCCCTTACGTAAGATGGTCTTAGTTGGGTCGAGAGAGCAGAAACGCGGCAAGGGGGAATAAAAATGTCATGTTGATGTGAAGCTTATGACCACATCAAAGGTAGCGTGGCCGACGAGTAGGTGGACATTAGTTACAGTTCTCCAAGACAGACAGGTAGATCTGAATTGACCGTTCGATGATTGGACAGGGTCCAAGCGCCACCCAATCAGAATGCGATATGGGTGGGCCCTTGTTTTAAACCAAGAATAATATCTTATGTCGATAGAAATTAAATTAGTTCATTCTAATCCACTGGAAGTGTTTTTCACTAAGGACAGGAACTCCGTTTACCAGCCGTGAATTGGCGCGTAAATCTTAAATTCTGGGAATCTAAGAGATATACAGCTTCAAGGAAGCTTTGAGTGACAGACTTGAGAAGTTTTGTCATAGTCTCGGATTGAGAGATGGAAGGAAGGAGAAGTAGAAGGAGCTACGAGGAGAGAAGGAAATTATAAGTTGGAGTAGATAGGAGGAACGTGGAACGGAAGTGAAGACAGGAGGGACAAAGAGTCAAAGGAGGAAAGGAAAGGAGGAGAAAGACGGAAGGAAGCGTGTAACAGAGAAAATTAGATGAGTAGATCACAAGGACAGGGGAAATTATATTCACACTAAGGAATCACGTGATGAACTAGGCCGTCACTTGGTCAAGGGAGAGATGAGTGATTGTTAATTATCGTATAAAGTTCACATTTTATTAAATTGTTATTAATTGAATATTTTCTTCGTGTTTATTCATAATGTAACCGTTGGCATTGCTGACTGGGGGCTCACAGCTATAAATCTATTATCAATAATTTAACATTTTTAATTACGGGTCAGGGGAACTTCCTCATAAGTCATTTAAATATTTTGGAAGAACCCCACCCCCAGAACACGGCCTGCCACAGATAGAAATGAAGAAGTCTACCCTGATGGACTGAGTGTGCTAACATCTGTGATGAAAATATGTGTAGGATAGAAATGAAGAAGTCTACCCTGATAGACTGAGTGTGCTAACATCTGTGATGAAAATATGTGTAGGATAGAAATGAAGAAGTCTACCCTGATAGACTGAATGTGCTAACATCTGTGATGAAAATATGTGTAGGATAGAAATGAAGAAGTCTACCCTGATAGACTGAGTGTGCTAACATCTGTGATGAAAATATGTGTAGGATAGAAATGAAGAAGTCTACCCTGATAGACTGAATGTGCTAACATCTGCAATGAAAATATGTGTAGGATAGAAATGAAGAAGTCTACCCTGATAGACTGAGTGTGCTAACATCTGTGATGAAAATATGTGTAGGATAGAAATGAAGAAGTCTACCCTGATAGACTGAGTGTGCTAACATCTGCAATGAAAATATGTGTAGGATAGAAATGAAGAAGTCTACCCTGATAGACTGAGTGTGCAAACATCTGTGATGAAAATATGTGTAGGATAGAAATGAGGAAGTCTACCCTGATAGACTGAGTGCTAACATCTGTGATGAAAATATGTGTAGGATAGAAACGAAGAAGTCTACCCTGATGGACTGTAAGTGTGCTAACATCTGTGATGAAAATATGTGAAAGACAGAAATGATGTATGACCTTATGAACTTTGTGAATGGTAACATTTGTAAATATCTATCTTGCCTTATGGCCTATATTGGAAGCTCATAGACATTACATGTGACATATTATACACAGACTTTTATTCAATCATCACTCATTCTGTAAGAAATTCAAGACATATGCATCATAATCGAATAAAACAAGATTTCATTATGTTGGTGCTTTATTATACAAGAACTAATTATTTTTCACTTAGATACAACACAGATAATTCAAAACTTTACATCAAGTACACCATCAAGTCACGAAAAATGTTAAGTAACTAAAATTAAAGATTCACTCAATTTAAAGATGCTGAAATAATGTTGATTTATAGTATTATAATTCATCTGCCAAGCTACCATATTTACCTACATACAAGTTAGATCCAACTGTAAAATGCATAGACCCTGGTCTGCCATCACATAATGCACCAACAGATCTGGGTCTAAGCAGTTTGCTGGGAGTAATTAGTCGACTAAACAACATAGACTCTGATCTGTGGGCATATGAAGCAATGGTAGATCATGTTCTATGTTATTTGTATACTGTACTGCAAATGGAATTTCAATTTTTCTCTTTCAATTGACTGCAGATGAAAAGAGATGTTTGCATTCCCTCTGTACCAAATGACTTGGAAGGAAAAGGTCTATATTACTTAACAATTCTTATTTTCCTCACCTCTTTGTCATCCTTAGAAAGCATAAAATTGGACATTGTCTGGAGTGCCTCAGGATTTTGTGAGTCAGCTGCAATGGCTTTTTCAATGTTCTCTTTACATTTATCTTCTGCATTTTCACTGAAGCTGTCACAAGAAGAAAAAAAAAGTGTTGTAAAATGGAGAAATGGGGCATCATACAGCAGCAGCAACAGAAATTGTGAGAACCTTCGCCATGTTTACATTGTTATTTCTCTTTTAAAGTTTTTAAAACTATCTCTGAAAAGGTAAAACAAATTGCAACACAGTGATATGTTTTGTTATCATTTATCAATGTACATGCTCACAAGTGTATTTTGAAATATAACTTGAAAGAAAAGAAGAAAAAAATGCTCCCAACAGTGTGAAGAAAATAAAGATACATGTAATTATATTTCTAGTATTTTGGTCCAAATTTGAAGTTTCTAGCACTGTTAGCTCAAACGTTATAATTTTACTAAAATTGGCCAAAAAAACACTCTAGAACATGTACTTCAGCGTGCAGTTTCACATGAAAGCTTGTCACAAATTAATTCTAAAAATCTTTCAGTAAGATAAAGGTAATTAATGAGTACAATTTTTGTGCAAAGTTTTAAGTCCACATCATGACTATGTCATTAATACCAATATTCTATCAATCTAAATCATGGCTGCAACCGAGGTGAAAAATCATCCCAGACACATTCATCTTGAAAGCTTTCAATGTCAGCTTCATTATCTGAATCACTGTCGAAAAGCACATGAAGCCATGCATCATCTCTTTCATCAACTTGATTCAATTCAAACGCATCGTTTAAGTCAATATTATCATCAGAATCATCCAAATAGTCAACTGCTACTTTGCTGTCATTGTTATGTTCATATACCAGTACTTTTTAAAGACAATAACTGTATGAGTGTTAGATTTGTAAGGCAGCTGTAACAATTTTTAGTCACATGACAATGGTGTCTGCAGTGTGGCAATTTATAGTGATGTCTAGCACTGGGGCATCATGCCGCAGACATGCATCATGATTTTCCTACCCAGCCACATTATCCTGAATGACCAGTCCTAACACAAATCTCTTAAACCTGAGTGCCAAACAAGGAAGCAGCTAGTGCCAATTTTATAAGCTTTTGATATGACTTGGCTGAGGTTCAAATCCACAATGTTCCACATCTGTGGATTAATGCTCCAACCACTTTAGCCACCGGAGCAGTCAAAGATAATAAAAGCATTATGAACAGTACATTAGATGTTCACCCCATGTTTTGTAGTCTTCTGTGAAGACACTAATTGGGCTGACTCTGAAGAACACTAATATTTTCAATGACCTTGACATTTATTCAAGGTATGATGTCTTGCATTAAACACACTGTGCAGAAAACATCTCATTAGACTTACCCTGACCTTTTGACATTTACATCCAAATGCAAAAGGTTCTTTTTCTTACCCAGCCATCCATAGTCTAATCATGGAACTAAAGTTATTCTGCAAAACCTAATTTTCTTCACGTCACAATCATAAGTGCAAGCCTTTCCACAATCTTTCAACAAAGTACATGGTCCTAAAAAAAGTTATTATGCACACAAAAAATTATTACCAAAAACTGAAACGTGTATGCAGAAACCATTTTGCTGTCAGTCATGGTAACTCAATATTTGACCCTTTGTCCAAAAATCTAACAGGCTTCATTTTATGTCCCCATGAAAGCTATCCACAATATCTGAATGATCTGCGATACAGATCCAAAGTTACCGTTTTGACCTTTGACATTTTTATCCCAAAACTCAATAGCTTCTTCTTTACGCTAAGTGCAAGTTATCCAGAAAATTTAGTCAAGGTTAAAATAATGGCAAGTGCAAAGTTCCTTTGTAAAAATACAAAAGTTATGAAAATGGGCATCATAACATTATTCAATCTGCATTTTGGTAGGTACATACAAATTAATATCAAATCAATGTCCATTTTATATGTAAAAAAAATTTTAATTATCATTCTCACTGACATGATCTGCAACTGGCATATAACTGGATACATTGATTTTGAAACATGCCTTTCAAAGGTAAATAATTTAGTTAAAGAAATTTCCACCAACATTATCATTAAAACTAAATGATACATTGTGTAATATGTGATACACCCAATTCTCACTGTCTGTGTTTGTCCCTAGCAATGCCAGATTCAATATAAAAAATATTACTTTAAGAAGATAGCAACTAAAGGAAGCCAACTAAGTGATTCTCTTAAGCAAAGATGTGGAACCTGACTCCCAGTAATATTTTTTTTCTCAAGTTGTATTTTTTCGTTTTGATCTGGCTCATAAATTTCCAATTTGGGGATCACATAAATTGAAGAACAATTTAAATAAGGTCAACAGGGAAAATGAAAACTTTGGAGCAGTGCTTAAGCTAGAATTTTACGACAGACAAGACAGTAAATATGTGTGTACCAATGCTATTCTGTTACCTATATTTTTAAACATAAAACTGATGGTTATATGCTAGTGGTTTTCCTATTAAGTTTAACTACATACTAACCATAGATCAGTCATATAAATCTCGGCTACTGACAGGTAAGCACTGGAAATATCACGATCTGACACAGACTGTCCCCCTCCACAGGCTGCAGTCACCTGTATGATATAGTTTTAAAAGGTTCAACCTGTATTGAGTTGACAATGATCATATAACAAGTTCTACCAACCTATACACTGGACTATATACTACCTATACACTGGACTATACTACCTATACACTGGACTATACTACCTATACACTGGACTATACTACCTATACACTGGACTGTACTACCTATACACTGGACTATACTACCTATACACTGGACTATATACTACCTATACACTGGACTATACTACCTATACACTGGACTGTACTACCTATACACTGGACTATACTACCTATACACTGGACTATATACTACCTATACACTGGACTATATACTACCTATACACTGGACTATACTACCTATACACTGGACTATACTACCTATACACTGGACTATACTACCTATACACTGGACTATATACTACCTATACACTGGACTATACTACCTATACACTGGACTGTACTACCTATACACTGGACTGTACTACCTATACACTGGACTATACTACCTATACACTGGACTATACTACCTATACACTGGACTATACTACCTATACACTGGACTATATACTACCTATACACTGGACTATACTACCTATACACTGGACTATACTACCTATACACTGGACTATATACTACCTATACACTGGACTATACTACCTATACATTGAACTATACTACCTATAAGGGCCCAGAGTCGCCGAGTGGCCTAAAGCATTTTCCATTACAGATCACTGCCATCTCACCTCTGCGTGGGTTCGTGTCTAAGATTCAGCTAATGTAGTTATGTGAAAAAGCTTGCCAGTAGCTTCTCGTGGGTCGGTGGTTCTTTCCAGGGGTTTTCCCAGGTTCTTCCTCCACCAATAATACTGGCCACCATGTATAGCCTATTGTGATCTGAAAAATGGCGTTAAACCCTACAACAACAACAACAACAACATACTACCTATACACTGGACTGTACAACCTATACATTGGACTACACTACCTGTACAATGCATGATACTACCTATACACTGCAATATACAACCTATACAATACAATGGACTATACTGTCTATACACTGCACCATAATACCTATACACAGGACTATACTATACTACTTATACACTGCACTTGGACATTTGGAATTTTCATGACATTAAAATTTCAATGCACATTTTCTATTGGGAACTTTTTCTAAAAATTTGTAAATGCCATCCGGCTTATATCATAATATTATTTTTTGGACCCTAAGCATCATATTTTCAATAGTTTTACCTGTAATGCGATTTGGATCTCTAACGTAACTTTTAAAAGATTGTCATATCACTATGATGTCTGCAATAGGACAGTTCAGAGTGAGTGATGTCTAGCACTAGGGTATCATCCCAAAGACATATAGCATGATGTCCCACCCATTTTTGTAAGTCATTAGTATGACTCAGCTGGTGATTAAACCCATGACCTCCCACATCTGAGCTGGATACTCTAACCACTAGGCCACCAGAGCAGTCTATACAGTGCATACAGTTCACTATACTTTCTATACAGTGCTCTAATCTACCTATACACTGCACTGTACTATCTATGTACTGCACTGTACTATCAAAACACTGCACTATACTATCTATACACTGCACTATACATATGTACTACCTATACAATGCACTATACTACCTATATAATGCACTATACTATCTATACACTGCACTATACTATCTATACACTGCACTGTACTACCAACACATGGTACTCTTGATTCAGATTTTAGAAAGATGTGATTCAGATTGAGAGAATCTGAGAACATAGAAGAAAACATCCAATTTCAATGGAAATGATATGAATTAGGAATGTATGTGACACAAGTAGATAGGGATTTGAGATTCATAACATTATCAGAATCAACAACTCCCATTAACGTAGCCTGGATAGACTATGGGAAAATCCACAGCTTCCAGCTTTTATTAATATTCCTGACCATGTATCTTGCATGTGTTGAAACTAAGGGTCAAACCCTGTACTGCAGAGATAAGAATCAAACATATTACTGCTGGGTTATCCAGGTACCAATTTTACAGGTAGTGTAGTTAGAAAGGGCTATCAACACATCTGTTAACATATTTAGAGCATATTTAGGATAGAAACTGAAGATTTTGGAGCAGAGGAAAAAAAAGCAAAATAAAACTCTTTTAATACGTATCCAACACATAAACTGGGGGCCCCAAGTGGCTAAGTGGTCTAAAGTGCTCTCCATTACGGATCACTGCCATCTCATCTGTCTGCATGGATTTCAGTCTCCGATCCAGCCAATGTGGGCATGTGAGAAAGCTTGCCAGTAACTTCTTGTGGGTCGGTGGTTCTTTCCAGGGTTTTTCCCGGTTCTTCCTCCACCATTAATATTGGCCACCATGTATATCCTATTGTGTGCTGAAAAATGGTGTTAAAGCCTACAACAACAACAACACATAAATTGCTGATATAATACATATGGCTGTGTTCATTAAGGTATGAGAGGTAGGTGTTAGGTGGTGTTGTTAGCACACAGGTTCAACAACTGCTTAGAACAATTATAACTCTAATATGATGATTATATTGGTGTTGATACGTAGATACAGATTTCTTTTTTCTCTCAATCATTTGTAGGCCCTTCTTTGAAAGTTATACACCACTCTCATTTATGTTCACCCAGATAACTTGTGAACCCACTTAAAATGCAAAAAGAAATTGGATCCCATTTCTTTCTAAAGGTTAGCAAGAAAATAGAGAAATTAAAAATAACAAAGACTTTTTCTTGTCCAATCATACTGAATGTCCAATACTCACACATATTACATGTAAAAATATTTGATTATCTTTTAATAGTTGTTGGGTTAAAAGATAAATATATGTAAATATCAGCATAAAAACAATATACTGAGAACTGCCCAAAGCCTTCAAGACTGCTTCAAGATCAAAATGATATTTTAAAAAAACAAGCAGATGGAACAACTTTAACCTGGCTTTTTGACAATTATTGATGACTCTGACTCCATAATACAAACAAAATGGCATATATTTACAATACTTTATAATACATGATGAAATAGACCTTAGAGTAACATCTGGGTGTAAAGTCCACCTAATTATCATCTTCAATGTGCTTATCTGGGTGTAAAGTCCACCTAATAATCATCTTCAATGTGCTTATCTGTCGATTGTTCTTCAAAGCTACAGTGATATATCAGAAATGAACTTCTAGATTCTAATGAATTAAAATATTTTTGTCTTTTCACTCCCCTTTCTTTCTCGATTCTTTTCCAATCCAGATGATGTAGTGTTCTGCAGACTGCCTACTGCCAATTAGGGACATCAATGGAGTTGAGTATTTGCTATGTGATATTGATTAGTTTATGCTGATAAGTAAAAATGACATCTTGAGAAAATGGCAAGTGCTAACATATTGATTGGTTTAGCTCTAGTGTGAGTCTAATTCAAGCTTTTTGTGCTTGCTTATGATGGATTTATGTCCCCTGATAATGTTACTGAGAAACTCCCAACTTTACAGATGCCAAAGCTTGAGAATTTGACTGATGCTAAACTAGTCTGTAATTCACTTCTAAAGACCTAATATTGATAAATATCAAAATTAATTTAACTAATATTTATGCAGAACAGTGAAAATGAAAATTCTCATATCAATGAGATCTGCTAGTACTACCAACCCCCATTTCCCTATGGCTAACCAAAAGTTCACGCCCTTGCTGGTTGATGTTAACAGGCTTGCCCCACAAGTTAACAAGAGGTTAATGAGGTTGAAAGGCCATTAGAAATCATATAAAAATCTGGTTATCAAATTTCCGTTTTCAAAATAAAAACATGAGAACATAAATTCAACATGCCATTTATCCAGCCAATATTGATCATTACCTGCTCATGTCACTTCAACATTGATTTACACTTGGAATCACAAAAATGTATTTACAGCTATGACTGCTTTTCTGCCAAGTTCTAGATGCATTCAAATCCATTCACTGTCAGCAATAATCATTATCTTAAAAGTGTTTGACTTAAAATTAGGACATGGATGGATTTATGTAAGAATGGATTGACAATTAAATCATATTGCAGGAATGTTTTCGTTTCTTTTTTAATTAAGCCAACTGGCTAATAATTAGAACATTGCAAAGAGTGATTATCAATTAACTCTCAAACTCAGCTATCTTTTTCAAAACTAACCTCCTTTTTCAAAACTAACCTCCTCTGCTTGTTGTTGCTGTTTCTCTTTCACCATCAATTAAATCCCTTTTTGGTAACACTGCACAGAATGATTATCAATTAACTCTCAAACTCAGCTATCTTTTCCAAAACTAACCTCCTCTGCTTGTTGTTGCTGTTTCTCTTTCACCATCAATTCAATCCCTTTTTGGTAACACTGCACAGAGTGTTCCCCTTCCAGCAACTGCCCCAGATTCATGTATTTACTGTAGCCTTGTTCAGGACACACTTCCACTGCACGGCCAAAACACTAAGTAAATAAAAGGAAGATGCACAATATGTATCAATAGAATTATTGTCAACATTTTGGTGTGCGTTTTCTGTCACTAATGTAAAACAATGTTTTGGCTGATTCAGAGATGCTTAATGATGTAGAATTCATGCATCTACATCTATCTTCCACAAAGGGGCCCTTTGTAGCCAAGTGGTTAAAAGCACTCGCCTTTACTAACCACTGCCATCTCAGCAGCAGAGAGGGTGAATCCTACAACGTTTTGAGACAAAATTTGATTGAAATCCTAAAACGAGCCGTCCTATAATCTTATTTCAACCAAAAAAAGGGCGAATCCTACAACGTTTTCAGACAAAAAAAATTGATTGAATCCTTAAAACGATCCGTAGGATTTCGTTGAAATCTCCCTACGAAATCATTTTAACTAAAAAAATGAAAACGATTTTTTAATTAATTTTGGTCGCAACTTGTTGTCATCCACCCTCTCTGCTGCTTAGTGATTTCATCACTGGGTTAACAAAAAATAAGAAATGATTTTAACCGAATATTTGATCCAGTCCGATACGATATCGTGTCCGAGGATCATGCAAATTTATTGTTGCGAATCCGTGTGGTTTTGACTGAGCATGACTAAAGAAATCTCGAAATTGATTGAAGTCCATATCAGAACACCATGTCTGCCATATATTTCTAAGAGTATGAGTATCAACGCCGTTAAACACAGAAAGAATATTGCAGTTATCTCTGATGACTTTTGGAACCTGAGTGTAGCGTTGAGTGACATATATCACGTCAGTGTTTTTGTGACGCCCCCGGGAAAAGATCCTAGCAGGATTTTTTTGTTTATCCAACATTATATCGTCGTATACGACTAAATTGTTAATATCTCCATCAATATCATCAATACTCGGTGCTTCATCGATATCGGTTATAAAATCAATGGCGTTCTCACCGCTAATTTCTGATGCATTCTCGTTAAAATCTTTTAGCACTTCATAACATCGTTGATCATCTACGCTAGGGGCAATTAAATACAACTTATCCCACTTCATCCATCTCATTATTAAATTGAGTAACAATTGCGTTTTACCGGATCCAGATGGCCCGATTATAATCATCCGGATAGAGTTTGGTAGCGCTGCATGATGCTTAACCGGTTCTCTTCTTTTAGTCGCTGAAAAATCAATTATATCCATATCTCTATACATAAATTATGGATCTATATTGTGTGAAGTGCAAAACGCGTACTGGCACAGAAGATGTGACGACGGTTACAACTAAAAATAACCGATCAGCGCTTTCTGGTAAATGCATGCAATGTGGTACAAAGAAATTTAGATTTGTGTCAATGAAATCTGATTTAAAAAAAAACGAGGAGGTGATATCGCAGCCAAATTGGCAAAGCTCCCTGGAACCCCATGGGCAAAGTACCCCGGAGAAAAGCACCTCCCAGGATATAGCTACTGTGGACCGGGAACCAGACTTGATATCAGACTCAATAATCAAAATCAACCCAACCCCGGTGAAGAACCAATAAACGCCATTGATAAGGCCTGTCACCTTCATGATGTTGCTTATAAAAGCAGCAATCTGCAACACAGGCATCTAGCAGATGTGAAATTAATTCATGCGTTAAATGCTATTCCTGATAAATCCTTCAAAGAAAAATTGGCTTCATTTTTGATAAAATCGGCTATGAAAAGCAAATTGATGTTAGGTGCCGGTAATTAATAATATGGAATCAATTTATTATTCCCCAAGAGGATACTGGAGGGGTAAATCAGCAGTCCATAAACTCGCTAGCGCTGCAAAAGTGAAAAAAACCACTGCGGCTAATTGGTTATCCAAACAGGCACTATGGCAAATTTATCTACCACCGCCGAAACAAATTCAATTCTCGCATTTTGATGTGACCGCTCCTAATGAAGTTCATCAGGCTGATATATTATTTTTACCTCATGATCGTGGTTACAAATACGCGCTAACCGTAGTTGATATTGCAAGTCGATACAAAGAAGCAGAACCGTTAAAAACAAAATCAGCCACTGAAGTCGCTTCTGCATTTGAGAGGATTTATCGACGAGGTCCTCTGCACTGGCCAAATCTATTGCAGGTTGATCCTGGCAAGGAATTTCAGGGTGCAGTATTATCTACAATGAAACATCATAATGTCACCATACGACGAGGGCATACTGCGCTACATCGCGATCAGGCTATTGTCGAACGATTTAATCGGACTCTTTCTGAACGGTTATTTGGATATCAATACGCAAAAGAATTCATTCAAGAAAAGCGATCCCGTGAATGGGTTAAAAGATTACCATCTGTGATTACTGCTCTGAATAACGAGATTACTAGAACAATCAACATGAAACCTATCAACGCGATTAAAAAGAAGTCAATACCCGTACAACCACAAAAAGATTTCCCTAGAAACGCTAGCGTTTCCCAACCAATTCTTGGTAGTAATGTCATTGTGAGGTACTTATACGAACCAGGAGAGCTTGAAGGGGGTAGAAAAAGGGCTACTGATCCTATTTGGAGTGTCACTACACACAAGATATCTACTATAACACGATCAACTGGTAGACCAGCAATCTATAAACTGGATTCAACTGCCCCTCAGCGGGGTTTTACTCGACAACAACTACAGGTAATTCCCGAGGATACTCAATTGCCACCGCATGGTCTTAACTAGCACCGTTGCGTCTATTGCACTCAAGACAAGTCAACATCACATTATTTCTGACATGACCGAGACTGTTATTTTTTCTGTCTACGGTGAATTGGCGAGGATCCTTATCCGAATACTGCCAACGCAGTATACAATTGCAACTCGCGCAGTGATTATTCTGTTGTTTCTTCAGCGTAATTATTAATTCAGCATCAATATCAAATTCTCGTTGTTTTTTTTTGTCCTGTTGTTTGTAACCGGAGAGTTTTTTATTAATGATGCTAACATCAATATCACTTATTGTTGTGTCATTATCATCGAAAACAACTCTTCGAAGTTGATTTATTTTTCGTACTCTGGATACTGCGAGATAGACTAAATTCGACCATTCGATGTGATTATCCACCATCCAAACAATTGTATCCGATATAGTCAATCCCTGTGAAGAGTGTATTGTTGCTGCGTATCCTAGCGTCCACGGGGATTTATTAGCACGCAATGCATCTTCAACGACATTGATATCAACCAGCACAATATCATTTAACACGAGAATCTGCTTTTCACTCTGTCCTGGAATATCAACTTCAATATTCTGTTTTCGTGTATCCGATGGCCTATAACAAAGGGGTACTGGAAGCGTTGCAAATTTTTCTTTATGCAATTCAAATAACTTCATCTGAAGTGTGTCCCTGACTATTTTTCTACTTGCAATTATCAAATCATTTGGTTTCCATGTTTCCCAGAAATCGTTTATTTGAGTTTCTGAAATCACTTCACGCGCTATTTCGCACTGGATTCTATCCGGTTGTAGTCTAATTAGCGCTTTGAACTCGCGTAATCGTTCATCAAGTGATCTATAATCAGTGGTGATTTCTTCATAGTAGTCTACAAAACCCTTTAGCCATTTATGTGGAGATGCACCGACAAATGGTGGTGGTTGGCCTTGATCACCGCACATGACGACTTTTGTGTTTTTGTTTAACAACCACTCGAGAAATATTTGTAATACATCTAATGACACTGTGCATATTTCATCCCAAATTATGATTTCAGGAATGAATTTATCACCCATTCGATCAGGAGTCCATTTGTCACCCTTCCATCGAAAGAAACTATGGTAAGTACAGGCATTTACCCCTCGCTGTATCATCTCTCTGGCGAGTCTGTGAGTCGGTGTTAGCACAATCATGTTAGTAGAAATACAAGTATTTCCACCACGACGATATAATTCAATTGCACGAGTTGTCTTTCCTGACCCACCACAACCGTTTAAATAAACTGTTTTATATCTACAGATTGGATCAGATACCGGTGGTGCATTAGAAAATTCTGATTGATTTTCAATACGGTTACAACAAAGATATTTATCATCCATGGCAACGTCTGCGGATTCACAATACTCATGTAGCATCTCCCTTTTAAATCGCCAACGCCCCCAATTTTCTTCGGGATCTGTGAATTTAGCTACAGCTGATTTGTATTTATTGTGTATATACATCGAATCAGTGGCCACTCTAACCGCGGTATTAGGAAATCTATTTATCATCGAAAATAGATTAATAGAAGCATAGGCTAGCATTGAACTTCTCAAATGTGTGTACTGGGAATTATGTCCATCACAGTAGGTAACAACCGTACCTAATTTCTCACCATTGGATAGAAAAGCATCCTTACGGGATACAAGTTTTCCCTGTTTCATTAAATCCGCTACAAGAAAATCGTATTCAGCGACATCTATGATCAACCGCGAAGAGTATTTTGCGTTGTCGTACCGTCCACCTTGAGTGAATTTACCGATTATTCTTCGTCCGAGATCCTTTGCTTGTTCTTTTTTAATTTCAAATAACTTCTTAGACCAATTCATGATTTGTTCTTCACTGAAATCTGGAAACTGTTTTCGTAGTTCGCTGATTATTCTATCTAGATCGGGTTGTGGTAGCCAAACTTCCTTCTGAGCTCGATAGCATATAATAGCCTCGGAAACAATTAACGATATTAGCATACCACAATCAATCATATATCTCAATAGCACTATTGGCATCCAGGCCTTTTCAGATAGGTGTCTACCGAGCCAAACATAACTACACGGATGTAACCCTGTAGCTAATTCGAATGATATCACACGAGCGAATCCGGTTAAATCAAAATCAGGTAATGGTCCATTAATCGCAACACGAGTCATTTCATGTGTTGGGTGTCCAAATCGTTTGAAGTACTCAGCGCATTCCCCATACCCGAGAAAACTTCCGGGATAACACGCGGCTATATCAATTGAAATCATACCATCACGTGAGTAATTCGTATTCCACAATCCTCCATGACCAAATTCGACGCAACTCAATTTAACATCCTCGAGAAAATCACTTCGTGTTGGACGCCATGAGTTTTTTTCTCTTGCGAAGTGAGCTACCACTGATGGAATAGTAAAACTATCCGTGAGTAGTTTTTCATGGAAACTCTCCGGTGAAAAATCACTAGCGATTTTTCTCATTCTGTTATCTAATTCTTCAATGCGATATAATTCACCATTTGGTTTTACAAATTGATCAAATCCTTCATCACTTCTAAGTAACCACACTGACACAGGATCATCCTTACACAACGCATTAATAGCATCAAATAATCTCTCTTCATAGAAAACATCCCCGACGAACTCCTTAGGGATATATTTCACGGTTCGTTCTCGTGGAAATACTGTTACCGCAGGTGTCCACGCGTGTTTGTTATGATCAATAATCTGTATTGGTGCTCCATTTTTGTTATATTTCGGTTCGTATAAAACCTCTCCGGTTATCGTCATAACTGTTATTGGAAATCTTAATGATGTTTCTAACTTAGCTATATCAGAAATCTTTGCACCGTTCTGTTTCACTGTCAGTTCCCACTCGGTTATTTTCCTACGTCGCAGATCAGTTAGTTTATTTCCTCGAGATGCATTTGTAAAGTGTTCTATAATTCGTTCTGCTACACAATTAAGCCCTGACGAATATTTCATAGGAGCTAGTTTTGCGATATCGGGTTTATCATTTAACGGATATAGCCCATAAACCATTGCTGTTACGGGATAAGATCTTTCGTAGTATGGTTTGTCAATGCCGGTTAGAATCCCTGGTTTGGAATCTCTACTCACAATGACAGCTTTTTTATTCTTGAGGATTGGTTCAAATTTATCCCTAATAATCCATTTGCCATCGACTTCAATAATGAATTTGATTCGGAAAAAATACCGTTTTTCCCCAACATGTGAAATTATCACTGCTGCTTTTTCATCATTCATGGTAGCGTCAACAACACCATCAATTCGAAATGTTGACCAACAATAGGATGCTCCATCACGCTTGAATTCATTAAAACAGTCTCTGATTTTATTAATCATGGCTTTATCAAGAATTGTATTCTTGGGTGTATTAGAAACTATATCGAGATTGAATTGAGCATCCTTCCAGGATAATTTCTTGGACGCTTTTTTTGGTTTCTCGAGATTAAATTTGATACGTTTTTTTGGTCTATCGAGATTAAATCTAGGACTGATTTTCAATAATCTCTTAAACTCTTTCATGTTTCCGTCTCTTGGACGTTTGATACGTTTTTTTGGTCTATCGAGATTAAATCTAGGACTGATTTTCAATAATCTCTTAAACTCTTTCATGTTTCCGTCTCTTGGACGTTTGATACGTTTTTTGGGTCTATCGAGATTAAATCTAGGATTGATTTTTAATAATCTCTTAAACTCTTTATCAACATTGAATTCAGCATTTTTCGAAGGCGTTTTCCTTAATTCCTTCATGCTATAATTAAAACAAGCATTTAAATGAAAGATTTTTATATAATGAATCACTGCAAGTGGCTTATGATTGGATCAGTAATCCCGTGTAACAAATCATGCAGAAGTGAGTTTTGTGGGTATCATATGCAAAGCTTTCGACGTGGAAGCCTTGGTCCGTTACCTTGTATTCTATGTGGGGTTGGGGTCAGGGGGAAATCGCAGTTGTGTTTGAATTGCGGTGGAAAGCGATACAGGGAGTTGAAGCGATATTATGATAAAAGAATAAAAAATGGACAATCAATCAGAAATTATGACCCTGACGCTGACAAAGTAAGTATTCTTGACGCTGACAAAGTCAGTATTCTTGACGCTGACAAAGTCAGTATCAAGGATAAAATCATAAGAACCCCTCAAGACTACATCGAAAGATTTATCATTAAACCAAACAATGAATTAGACAAACAATAGTATAATATATAAATGAACCAAGAATTCAGACAACACCCTGTGATCACAAATTATGAAGCATCCAGTGATGGTGTTGTAAGAAACCGCAGACTGAAGAAACCAGTTGGGTGGGATAATGGTATGGGGTATTTGATGTTTGGTGCTGGAAAGAAGAAATATTACTGCCATCGTTTCGTGTACGAGTGTTTCAATGGATTGATCGAGGATGATTTTGTTATTGATCATATCGATTCTAATCCGAAAAACAATTCTTTATCAAATCTGCAGGCTATCACACAAAGTGAAAATTCCGAACGAGGGGGGACTGGGAAATACTCGAAAAAAGCGAGACCTGTGAAATCTTTGAATACGATAACTAACGAAGAAAAAATATTTCAATCAATGAATGAAGCCAGTAGGCACTTCGATATTTGTATATCCTCAGTACGATTCGTTGCAGAGGGAATAACCAAGACGGCTATTTCAAAGTGGACTGGACAAAAAATTCGATTTAGTTACGTCTGATGCGTCATATTTTTCATTTAGAAATATGTCATTGCTATAGAATAATGAATTCTGAAAACATGAATAGCATCATATCCGAGATTTCAAAATTGAAAGGTTGGGATATTGAACTATCAGATGGGTTAAATCCTGATCAAATCATGTCTGATTTTCAGGATATAGAATACGGAGTTAACAACAATAAATACATGCTGCCAAAGAAATATGCACTCATCAAAAGAATTCAGAATTCTATTAAGGACTCTCTCGCATTCTCCAGTGACGTAAGTGTGTTCGCTCCGTTGTATACCATCGTAGAACGAATACGAAAAGAATTGGGGTACGAATACGAATTGAAAAAGGAGGTTAATTCTAAAGTTAGAAACCTACAAGCGTTAATTCAAGAAAATGAACAATTTTGATTGACTGACCATTTATCATTATTTGATTGACCGACCATTTATCATTATTTGATTGCCCGACCATTAATCATTTTTTTTTAGCCGACCCTCAAGGGATGTCAAAAATCGATGGATGATCAATGGAAAAGTGGGGAAACTATCAGTATTATTTATTTATATATACAATTATGATACTTTCCCCATCATTGATAGAGCCGTTAAAACACTTCCATGGTGGTATCAAAAATCATCCGACATGTCAAAAAAGTGAGGAAAGTCACATTATTATTATTTTTATATACAATTATGTGACTTTCCTCATCATTGATAGAGCTGTTAAAACACTTCCGTGGTGACTTTGTCACTGGTGTTAGGTCGGATTAAAAAATTGTTTTGCAATTGAAAAATTGTTTCTGATTTCAAATAATGGTCAATGAAGCATTAACAACCCGATTGGCTCGTGAACGACTGGATGCAATTAAGAGATTTGTACCAATTCGCGACTCTGTACGGAATAAACTACAACAACGACAAAGTCTTCAGACTGATTTTGCTGCGGGATCTGAAGAATTGTTTAAACCAGTAACCACAGCAACGAAGGAGATAGTGTCAACAATCTCTGAACAAGGAAAAAAACAAGAAGAGACTTTTCTCCCTGTGTTAGAAAAAATAGCAAAAAGAACTAAACAAACAAAAAAATCCTTGCAATCACTTCCTCAGGATATATCAACCGCTTCAGAACGAAAATTTAAAGGATTTCAGGAAGAACTAGTTAGTGGACTACCTAGATCAATTATATTTACCGAGAGCGCTAAACAACAAATTCTCAACGAGGATATAGACAATTTAGGTGAATTCGCTGCTAACAGCTATGATTCACAAGAGAAGTTTTTCACGGACAATTATTCGGATTATAGAATGTCACATAATGAATGGGCTGATATAGTGTATGAAATAAATACTGGGAGTTTAGATAGAAGGATGAAGGACTACAGAAACTTCAAAAGAAAATTTCAACTCCAAATAAGACGGCCATACGATGAAAAGAAATTTTCGGGGAGTGGTCTAGTTGGAAACGCTAGCGTTTCATGTCCTGGTAGTGTTCTCAGTGATATATCACGATTAGAAGTTCTTGTAGGAGGGTTCCGAGCTGGAAATAACTCACCGGAAATAATTAATGAAGCAGCTGATATCTGTAGACGATTATTTCAGGGTGGTATCATGGATATCAGCACATATCGAGATTTCATTGGCGAGTTAGTGGAAAGTGGGTATCACAGTGATTAATTGATAAATTGTTTTACAATTGAAAAATTGTTTCTGATTTCAAATAATGATCATACACTACAATCATGATAAACCAACCCCCGTCTACGTAGTTAATTCACGGTTTCCGGTTTATAGAGCATACTACGGAGATGGTTTAGGCAATACCATTGCAGGGTTATTTGCGAGAATGGCTCCAAAAGTGATGCCGTTAGCTAAACAACTAGGAATGAAAGCCATTGATGTTATTCGTGATAAGGGTATTGGTGCTGTTGGAGATCTTGCTGGAAAAGCGTTTTCAACTGCGAAGAATAAAATAACATCATTAGTGAGACGAAAAAAGAAACCGGTACCGTTACCGTCTACAGCAGAAATGCCTGCAAGTGTTAGTAGAATTATAAATAACGCAGTAGATGAAAAATTAGCGTCGATGGTGACTCCCTTGATAAATCAAGAGGACCAAAATAACATGATAGCAAACATGATAGCAGGAAGTGGCTTTAAAAAAACACGACGATGAAATGGGAAATCGCGATTTAGACTCTGATAAATAGAATAAAATGTTCAAAAGGTCACCTGATCCAGCATTTGATATAGACGCCCCAGTTGGCAAGGATGATTCTGTACGCGATTTTCAATTTTATTCTTATCACGCAGTACAACCAGATCTCCGATCGCGAATTGAACTTCAAGTTCATGATACCAGTAAATACTTCCTACCGTGTGAGGCATTTATCGAAATCGAAGGAGAACTTGTAACAAATGTTGCAGCTGATACCCCATATGACATAAACCCAACTACACGAGTTGGTTTTGTTAATAACGGCATAATGGCGTTATTTGAAAGCGCTAGATATCTCATTGATGGAAAAGAAATTGAATCCATTGACCGTGAAGTTGATGTGGCCACAACAATAATTGGGTTAGCGAGATATTCTGATGATTATTCAAGATCAGCGGGTCCATCTATGATGTTTTCTAAGGATATCACTGATCACCCTGAACACAACCAGTATTCTAGAGTCAAGGCAACACAAGCTACCGCAGTTGATCCAGCACCAGCCGGATATACAAGACCAGCTGGTACTTTTGATGTCATAAATAATATCATTAACTACAACCTAGGGTTTGCAACACGTGTAGCAACGTTGCAAGGACAGCATCGACAGTTTTCATGTGCAATTCCACTGCATCATATATTTGGATTCTGTAGAAACGTCCGAAAAGTTATTTATGGAGCTAAACACACAGTAGCGCTTGTACGAAAGGGTACTGATAATGATGCAATCTGGCGTGATGTTGGTGCTCCCGAGGGTAAAGTCATTTTATCAAAACTAGCATTATGGATGCCAGTATTAACTCCATCAATCACAGCAGAAGAAAAATTATTATCATTTATGGACCAAGGAGGAAAGTCGTTGTTAAGTTGGTTATCAGTGACTACGGATATCAAACAGGATAATGTTGATGGTACATTCACATGGCACCTGGCATCAAAACAAGGTGTTTCAGCTCCACGTCATATATTCGTAGCGTTACAGAATAATGCGCGAGTTGGTAATCAAGAACGAAGCCATATGATATTTGATCAGTTAGGTGTTAGTGAAGTCTCGCTGAGAATAAACGGACAGCAGGAACCATCCGAGGATATACAACTTGATTACGGTCAGAATCATATTGCACGCGTGTATCATAACCTATTGTCGTTTATGGCACGTGATCTAAATGTGGATACTGGTTTGCAAATATCACAATTGGATTTTAAAAGCCTCTATCCGATTTATTACTTCTCACTGGAACATCTCGATTTAACAAGACAATCTGTCGTTGATATACACTTTAGAGCCCGTGTAACCCGTCCTGGTGGTATTGCTAATTATAGAGCGGTTGCTGTCATTCTCAGTGATAAATCAATGCTACTTGAAGGTGTTGGTGGAAGAATGAGAGTGGTAGATGCACCAGTGGAAAACATGTAATTGAAATTGTAAACGATTTAGAATCAATCAATTATGTATAATGTCATATAGTGTTATTAGTGTTGCGTTAACTCCCGGTCAATTAAAAAAATTGCAATCAGAATCGGCTAAGCGATGTGGAACCACAATCACGTTGAAACCCAACCAAATGACTGGTGGTGCAAATAAACTATCGCTGACAACTCGTCAGGTGAAACATTTCAATGATGCACTTGCAGCCAAAAAAGGTGTTCAGATTACTCTCTCTGCGGCTGCTATCAAAAATATGATTAAAACAGGCGGTATATTTCCGTTGTTAGCTGCGATACCAGCATTGATTGCAGCAGCAGCCCCAGCGGTGGCTAAGGCGGCGGCGTTAGGGGCTGTTGGTACTGCAGCAGGGATGGCACTACAGAAAGCAACGGGGAAGGGGTATAAAAAAAAGGGAAAGGGTCTAAGACTACCAGGAACCCCGTATTCGTGGTACAGCGGAAAGGGTCTAAGACTACCAGGAACGATTTATTAATTCGGGAATCGAAGATTCCTATGTCCAATTTTGATTTAATGGATGCTGCTAAAAAACTCGCGATTAAAAATTTCAGAGGTGTCTTTATGAAAGATCAATTACCACATCAACCAAACAGCGTTGAAACCGGTATTATTAATCTCGATAACAGCACCGGACCTGGAACTCACTGGGTTGCATACGCTATTGATCCACGTGGGATTGTCTATTTCGATTCATATGGATTAGCCCCACCAAAAGAGTTTTTGCGTTATATAAAAACCCTTCCAATGAAGACTTGGTATTCTACGCTACCAACACAACAAATGAATGACCCACCAATATGTGGCAGCGAAGTATTAAATGTCCTTGATGCTATTTCTAACTCCTTGAGTAACCCAAGCGGAAAACCACCACATGTTGTCGTGAATGAATACACTAGTAATCGCTGGCAACGACGAAGTCGTCAAAAACGATTTTAAAGAGAGAAAGAGTTTTACAATAACATGATTGATATTTGGGGGAGATCTTTGAAACCCAAACCCGATGGCACTGCACCACCTGATTCTGTCAAGGATGTAAAAAAACTAATCAAAGATGAAATAGCTGAGACGTTGAACTTAACAAATGTTGATCCTAATGAAATAGTTGTATTTCAAGACAAACAGGGTAAATTGAAAACCAGTAATATTTCTCTGGATGATATTTTGGTTAAACAACAAAACGCAATCGAGAACACCGTTGCGTTATTTTCCGATCAGGGTAAACTCAAACCGGGTGTACTCATTTCGACGATTACAGATCGATTAAAAACTATCAACGATGAGTTAAACAATTCTGTGGTTGTAATAAAAACACTTGAATCTAAAATTGAAGAAAACGGAAAACAGTTTATATCATTTCGTAGAAATATCATTGATAAATTTATTGGAACCCAGTTGGATAAAATAGAAATAAAACTCCCTGATATTAAAAAATCCATCGATGAGACGAAAAACTTCATCGAAGCCGTCAAAGGTGATTTTTCGAGGATGATAACAATCATTGAAAAAACAAAAATTCCTCATGAGAAAACCAACAACGTGGTATACACAATCCAACACGGATCATTTGAGTGGACACCTACAAACAACAAATTAAATATCACTGCAACCGTTAAGGGTATTTATCGATTAACACTAGTAACACCATTAACTCAATTTAATATATCATCGTCGAGTTCATCCGGGGTTAATAATACGATTTCAACGATCATCGACAAGGATACAACTGAAAAGTTCACTATAACAGCTACTGATAAAAATTTGATTGGGGTTTCAGTAACCTGGTATGTGGAATTCGTAGCGGATTTAAGTAAATAACTAAATTGAAAGGATTTCACAATTGAAAACGCTAGCTTTTTTAAAATAACAACAATGACTTTGTCATCGACGCAATGTCGCTATGATCAGGTCAGAGAATTTCAGAATAGACTCAAAACCCTCACTGAGGAGTATCAAATAAAAATAAAAAAATACCGACGAAGAATCACCGCAATTGATATTATTATGTACTCGGTGTCAAGCGTTCTCACTGGCGCCGGAATAATACTTGGATCGGTTATAATGATTGCCCCGGTCGTAGTTCCAATTTGCATTTCTGCGGTGGCTACAATCGGGGGTATATCAACCGGGATAGCAAAAAAGATATCATCATGCAGCCAGAGTAAACTGCAGAATTACTTACTTCAATTTCATATTGCATCAACCGCATATTCGCAGTTATCATTGATGATATCATCGTCACTCGATAATACAATTATATCAGATAGTGAATTCTCAGCGATGGTCAGTATTTTTGATTCCGCGATATCGAAATTAGAGCAACAACATGAGTATAATAACAATGACAACACAGATGGAATCAGAAAAAACAAACCCAAAAAACAAAATGATCTCAATAATATCAACATTACCAGATTGTGAGTTCTCGGTGATGGTCAGTATTTATGATTCCTCGATACCAAAATTAGAAATACAACATGAATATAATGACGACACCGCAGGAATTACTTCAACGAATAGTGGAGAACACGAACCCAGTACAAACAAGCATGATATCAATAACATCAACGAATCCAGAATTCAGTGTGAATTTCCCCTCTCCGGTTCCAGTGAAGGAGATAGCGCTAGCAAAACTACGAGTGTATCACAGTTGGCCTAATATCAGATCAAAATCATTTGGTGGTCAACAACCCAATAATTCTTTAGTGTTTGCAAATGAGAATAAACCCGACGGAACCCCAGACTGGAAAGTTGTTTCGATACCAACAGGGTCATACCAAATCGAACAAATCAATAATGAATTAGCGCGTAGAATAAAATCGATTACTGGAAAAGAATCAAAAATCGCTATAACGGTTCATGAGCCGACGCTATCATCTGCCATTGAAATAAACTCAGAAGAATACGTCGTAGATATATATCAAAGCTCAATAAGAACCGTACTAGGATGGCCTGAATTACCACCAGTGGAAAAAACCGTTGATGTACCAGAACCACAAAAATCTGATTATATCACCGACAGAATAAAACCTGATAATCCAATAAAGAGTTATAAAGAGCACGAAAACACTTTAGATTTTTTTGGTTTCATATTCCCAAAAAGGGCGGATGGTAGATCATTGCCAGAGTATCCTTTTGCTAACAAACCTGAAATCGTTAAAAATTTCACAGCGATGAATAATGATTTTTCACTGTTGTTAATATCTCTTAAATCCGGTTCTCTCACCCGAGATGAATTTATCAGCGTCGTAGAAACATGCAATAAAATTATCGACGATATGGAAACATTTAACCTAAAAATTATTCAGGATATATTAGATGAAGGTAACCCAAAATCGAGAACAGAATTTGCATTAGACTATGAAATCCGCGTTGAAGATATTCCAACATTCAAACTACCAGGATATAACGTACCAGAACTAAAAAAACTTCTCAGTGACACCATCGATGTTGGTTTTAAAATAATTCATGATGCATGGAAAAAAACATCATCAGGGGAAATAAAAATCCTCAAACACAATAATGACCCAGACGGTGGCGGTAGGCATATCGCTCCGTTCAACGTGAATATTTCATCGGTGATTGCGCTCAATTTAGTGTGTGATGTTATTGAAGGAAGCTATCAAATTAATCTCGAACGATCAAATCAAGCTCAGCAAGGGTATATTCTTTATTCATTTGCACCAACAGCTCCTCCAGGATTTTTAATAATTGAGTCTCCGGTTAATCCAGTCTATATGCGATGCCATAATAATTCATTAACCAGAATTAATTTCAAACTCACCGACCAGTCCAATAATCTGATTGATTTACAAGAAGAGGTGTTAGTGATTAGTTTGTTTGTGAGATCCTAAAGGATTTTCGTCCTAAGGACTTTCATCATAAAGACTCGATCAAATCATTTCTTATTTTTTGTTAACCCAGTGATGAAATCACTAAGCAGCAGAGAGGGTGGATGACAACAAGTTGCGACCAAAATTAATTAAAAAATCGTTTTCATTTTTTTAGTTAAAATGATTTCGTAGGGAGATTTCAACGAAATCCTACGGATCGTTTTAAGGATTCAATCAATTTTTTTTGTCTGAAAACGTTGTAGGATTCGCCCTTTTTTTGGTTGAAATAAGATTATAGGACGGCTCGTTTTAGGATTTCAATCAAATTTTGTCTCAAAACGTTGTAGGATTCACCCTCTCTGCTGCTATCTCACCTCCATCCGCATAAGTCTAAGCAAACATGTTCTAATGAAGTGAAAAGCCTCGGTACTTTCAAAATGAAATATGTCTAAAAATGTACTTCCCTTTTGAACAAGTTTTTAGTGATGAACAGTGAGCCATTCTAGAGCTCATCTCTGACTCCACTATTCATCTCTCATAACAGTGCTTCAAATGGTTTGGTTAAGGATTATCAACATGCCCCAAGTCATTAAATTGTAAACAATGTAAAAACAAGACATATTTGAAGCTGTTCCTAATACAAATTAATATGAATGCTAAACATCAAAAGACAAGAAAATAATAATAAATAGTACTTATATTGTTATTTGAAAAGGCTGGGTATATCAACTTTTGACACTCCAAGCAGGAGAGTGCCCAAATCAAGTTAGGGGTCAAAGGTTTCAACTCTGAACCAGCAGGAATTTTTCTCTCCTGAGACAAGAGCCTTATCATCCTTGATAATAATAATAATTTGAACAAAGCACCATTTGTGTGAATAGGAAAAGCATTTGAACTACGATACTTTCTGTCAAATTGGGTCAGATTCTGTTAATTAACTTTTTAGAAGTTATTAAAAGTTCGTATATTTTCAGCAGCATCGGTCCTATTTGATGACAGATTGGAATCATTTGAATTTACTTGAAAGTCCTTCATGCCAGGATGATTTCTGTAAAATGTGATCAAAATATTCTGCATGATTTTGGAGAATAAATTATTTTAAGAATATTATTTTTTGCAATGGCAGTCCATGAATCAGCATCCACAAACCCTTAATGCTAGTGATGGTAATCGGTCAGAAATTCATAATCAATAATTGGTTCCCCTAAACCAACTGATCATCGATTATAATCGGTTACTAAGAGCACATTTTAATTTTTGTTACATAGTTATATCTTTAATCAAGAGTTCAATATGTTTATAAATGTACAGGAGTAATCTCTTTTAATAACATGTATACTTTAACCTGAAAATAATATTACATTGTGTGTTATTTTTGTTCAACAACTTTGTTAAATGAAGGCAACTTTTTATTACTGATCAGTAATATTAAACTGAAATACTGCTATAATCTTCCGAAATTCTTTCATTTATATGTGATGTGTCTATAATTTAAAGTATAGAAGGACATGTTTTTCTTGTTTGTCATTGTTTATAAATACTACAAAAGATATTGCAATTTAAATGAAACAAATCAACAAAATGTGTTTAAATTTATTAACTGAACAATTTAACAACTTGACCATGTAATAATGACTATATGTTCCTAATTATGAATTATAAGGTTTTTTATTTGTAGTTGTGAAGGGATTAATAAATTTCAGGTCAATTTTAGTGGCTGGTAGTTTTACTAACCTTTATGCTTTGCATACACCTAAAAAGTAGTCTCCCTTTACACACACACTCAATTATGGAGTTTCACAATTGATTATCTTATTGGTCTGCTCAACCAACTGATGATCGATTATAATCGATAATTGGAACAACACTACTTAATGCTAGTGTTCAATCAAATTTAGTCAAATTCTACTGAGCTGTTTACAGGTTTTTCTATCATTAGTAATGGTCGCCATATTGAATGAAATATCAGAATCGAATGAACAAACCCAAAGAGTCTTGATTTCCTGTAAAATCATGCACACATTTTTCAGCAGTGTTTAAATTGTAAAAAGAAATTCTAATTGGACAATGCACAGCAATCTAACAAGGATCAAGAACATACCATAAAGTTTACCAGGACCTACAGCTTTGTAAGGGAATACTATCACAAACTTAACAGCAATATTCACTGGCCCAATGATAGAAAAACTGCTTGTTCAGAATTTTATATAGAACATGATGGAAAACATTAACATCATGCAATTTCATGAAAATCTCTATTTTAGGTAAAACAAAAACTTATGGGATTTTTTCAAATCTGTGGTTTTGATAATAAAATAAGCATACATGTTTAGCTGCCTCCATGTTGCCAACCTCTAACAACAAGGTTCCCGATGTTTCCAGGGCATGTACATTGTCTGGCTCTATCTCCAGGGCTCTCTGGCAAAACTTCTGTGCAACCTCATACTCAAATCTGTCAATAAATTCTTCAGCCTGATGGAGAAAGGAAAGCAGCCAATATACCATGTGAAGATTTGAAATGGTCAGATATGATTTCTTATTCTCAACAAGAGACCCAAACCTGGTTAACATCAGCCTAAAAGTCAAATGCAACACTGGTTGACCAAGAAATCTGGGTCAGTATTTTTATTTTTATATTGTTTTTCATATGCTGTACTCTCACATAGTATGAAAACAACTGTTTTAAGATTTCTCTATGCAGTGTGACCCCATTATAACACAGTACCGGTAGTTGGAGTCCACAGAACTTAACCATATTACAGACTGAAATGTGTTATAAGCAACCAAGTCAGTTAGCTGGATAAATTGATACATATACCGAACAAAAAGATGGCAGATAAAAGCAGATACAAAAATACAAGATTAAATGAAGACAAAAATAGTCTGAAATAGACCTGCATACTGACAACTAACATTTGTGTAATACAGTCCATAACGCAACAAAATACTTTACATGTATACTCTATATGTATACTCTATATGTATATGAAAAATCCTTGAATTTGATTATAGATCACATTATAAATTCATGCATCATTTGCATCCCATTAGAAAACAAATATAACATTTTAAAAAATGTCTTCTATGTCCCATCGTCAACAACATGTCACTAACAATTCACCACAATATTGTCGCCAGTATCAAGTGGCTATTGATGTTTACATGCTACAGGTACATGTATGTAAAGATTATGGTAAGCTGCAAACAGCTATCATCTTGCTGAGACTTCCAAGGGATGAGGCTATTTTTAGGAATATGAAAACAAAAGAACAAATTACAAAGTACCTTATGGATATACATGTATATCAACATTTTCAAAAGAAAGTAAGTTTAATTTGCATTTTATGCTGATATTTGAAGCGATCATAGTGATCAACATTTTCCCTGCAAAAGGAAAACTTTAACAGCGCAATCAACATTCGGTCACCTTGGAAAATACAACAATCAAATTCCATTGCATTTAAGTCCAATGCTGACATCTATTGATGAAAGCTGTTTTCCTTTTTTTTTTTTATTGAAATTTATAGCTGATGAATGGTTATTGAAATCAAAAGAGCAAATCTGAAAGACCAAACAAATGTTATTCTGGTAGCAACAGCACATAATGGTAGAACATTCACTGAGACTGATTTTTTTTCTTTTTTTCTTTGCTCAGTATTTATACAGAACTATCAGTGTTTCAAAGGTGATCATTTTCTTTGAAGTTTCAGCAAGAGTATTTCTCTGGGTACATTATACAAACAAATTAGTACCTGTTTGGTTGATTGTAGTCATTCCTGTTCTTGCCTTCAAAAGTTGGTCGATTATAGCTAGTCCGCTAACATGACTATGAGTGTATCACAGCATAGTCAGATTTCAGCATTAGCGGATTATGAATTAAACTTGCACTGTTAGATTGTTTCTCGATATGAACCAAGGATTTGTTTATGTAACGATTGATACATTCCAGTCCATTTTATATCCAGGTTTGCAGCTTCCTTTCATGGTATATTTGAATTTTTCCACTCCAAACACAATGTTGTTGCAAAACAAAAATCAACAAATGGTGTATTTTGTCACTAATAAATGGGGACAAAATTTCAATCTGTGATATTGATGAAGCCCAGCACAATCCTTAAATAAACTTATTACAAGTTATTTTTCATACTTTTAAGAAGAAAATAAAAAAATACATGTGAAAATTTCCGAATGCCATGGCATTATTGACATATAACCGAATTCATATATGATCTCCTCCACAAAATGTTAGTATATTAATTACGTTATTTTTCATATTTTCGAGAATAGCTTTTTCTTTGCATACAAGAAAAATACATGAAAATGAAATTTCTAGAGCCACGCCATAATGATGTTATATCTGAATTACTGCTATAATGGATATTTTGTATCTTCATTCATTTTTTAATGCGACATCAACATCTAATTGCCAACACTGAAAGACTTTATGGCCAGAATGTTTTCTGTTATTGTTAGTCAAATTCTTCTGATTGTTGTTTTATAGATAACTTCGCTGAACTGTTTTTCTTTTTTGAGTATCATGACCATATTTAATGGAGGATTGACATCATCTGTATAAATTTAAAATGACTTTAAATAAAAAGTAAAAATTGTCAAATTTCTACGAAGCAGTTTCTGAGAATAAATAGTTACACATTTCTTCTTTAAGTTTAGTAACAGAGACCTACATAAATGCTACAGGACACAACTTTTAAAACTTAAGAGTTCTTTATGCCAGAATGATTTATGTCCAAGTCATATCAAGAATTGTAAGGAGGTCTCAGAAATGCTAAATTATTATGCATACATGTAGTTGGATGCAAATATTTTATCTGGGATGCAGAAAATTACATATGCTGGAGTCCTCCACATGCATACAAAAAGCTGGGCAGCCAATTCAAATATTTTAAAGTCCTACTTCAACAACCTTCTGAGTGAGAATATGTTGATTACTTTATCATTTTAGCTGTACTGATATTAACAATGACAGAATTCAGTGGTAAAGATACCCCCAGATGTGCCTGCTGTATTTAGAGTAAGAGTACATCAAAAGAACAATTACAATTGCTGGGTGGCAAGTTCAAAGACTTCGACTAGCAGCTGGGTGGAGTCATGAGAAATTTCTAACAGAATTAACAAAGATACCAATGTTAAATTTTGTGAGTATTAAGTGTATTACCTTATTCAATAGTTGATCAACAGAATATGTTACATTCTTCTTCCCTTTTTTCTCAACTGCCATTTCATTAGAGGCATCCCTCAGAATCCGTCTTCTTTCAACTAAACAAACATAAAATGAGAATGAATTTATTTAGTAAAGCGCAAGCTGACAGTGTAAATCTTTGATTTTATTATATTAAATGCCACTAAAATTTCATGCCAACTATCTCAGTTCCTCTCTTGTACTTGCATATTTTAGGGAAGAAATATTGGATGATCACATGATTACGTGCAAATAAATGACAATTTCTTAACATATCTCAAACAATATTTTACCTAATGATTGCATTATGTACAAGTTAAGCTCAAAATGATCACTCATTCAAAAGTTCATAATTCACTGGGACAGATCATCTACCTATTGCGGTAATGCACTATCAACAATATTATCAATAACATGCACCATAAAAATAAAATCATACAAGAACAACAAAGAGGTAGATCACCTATAATCATATGTAATTCATGTGCTACAAGCCTTTGCCCCACTTAAAGATGAAATGCACTTTCTTACTCACAATACTTTATATAACATAATAAAGAAACAGTTACTTTACAGTTTAAACAAAAAGTTTATAAGATAACTTTATTACTGAAAAAAGTCATGATTATAAAATTAATCCAGCCCTAGTTGTATCAAATTCACATTTGAGGTATAATAATCTGTTAATTGCATGTAGTATATTCGGCAAGGTAGATAAAGTTTAATATTAAAATAACAATTCTTGTTCTCTCTAGGTTGTTTTATCTTTATGTTTTAGTGTATTTATGTATTAGTCTTATTTTGTACTGTATATACTCACTTTGTATGTGGGGTTCAATTACAAGCTACACAGACCCAGATCTGCCAATGCATAATGCACCTGTAGATCTGGGTCTTCTCAATTTGTAAGGACTAATCTGGAGTACAGACCTTGGTCTTCTGGTACATTATGCAACAACAGATCTGGGTCTATGTAGTAGTGTTGTTCCGATTATCGATTATAATCGATCATCAGTTGGTTGGGCAGATAATCGATTGTGAACTCCATAATCGATTGTGTAAAGGGAGACTACTTTTTAGGTGTATGCAAATCACAAAGGTTAGTAAAACTCCCAGCCACTAAAGTTGACCTGAAATTTATTAATTTCCTTTACAACTACAACTATGAAACCTTATGATTCATAATTAGGAACATATAGTCATTATTATTCTGCCAAGCTGTTAAATTGTTGACAATACATTTAATCACATTTTGTTGATTTGTTTCAGTCAAATTGCAACAACTTTTGCAGTATTTATAAATAATGGCAAACAAGAAATCATGTCCTTCTATACTTTAAATTATAGTCACATCACATGTGAATGAAAGAATTTCGGGGGATTGTAGCAGTATTTCAGTTACATATGACTGATCAGCTATAAATGATAAAAAGTTGCGTTCAATTAACAAAGTTGTAGAACAAAATTAACACATAATGTAATATTATTGTCAGGTTAAAGTATACATGTCATTAAAAGAGATTACTCCTGTACATTTATAAACATATTGAACTCTTGATCAAAGATATAACTGTTTAACAAAAATTAAAATGTGCTCTTTGTAACCGATTATAATCGATGATCAGTTGGTTAAGGGAAACCGATTATCGATTATGAATTTCTGACCGATTCTCATCACTACTATGTAGTTTGTTACAAGAGAAAAAAATACCATATTCTGCTGGTGCATTATAGAATGGCACATCTGGGTCTATGTTGTTTGCAGTTGGACCAATTTGGTGGTGAGTTTATATGGTAACTGTGCATTGTGCCTCTTATTTTCCTCAAAAGAATTACCATAAACTAATACTCCACTTTCACCAATACATCATGAAGCACATAAACCCCATTGCAGAAGATTCTTATTGGTATAGTACATGAAAGCCAGTCAGGACTTGAACCTGATGTAGGTATTACAATGATAGTTTCATAGAAATAGTGGGATGTGCCCTAACCCAGTTTCCTTATAATACCCCCACCATCCAAGAGCACTCTCCAACGCCTCATTCCAGATGAATAAAACACCTTAAAGCTGTCTCATTTTTATTTATTGCACTTACATTTATGTTTATTAAGATTGGAATAAACCTATGAGTGTGCTTCTGTCTATTTCTACTTGCAAAAAAGATTAAATTTTAAATTGCATTATTAACATCGTGTTTTAAAACAAAATATATACGAGTACATACACGAGTTATATCATCGGTAATGATTGGTAAATTACTCTTCTTGAATTAAAAACTCGTAATGCATAACATTTACAGATTTTCTCATCGCTAATATCCCCACATAAGATGCACCCTCCCCTCTTTCCTTACTGATAACCGTTCCTTTGAAAAATTTACCCCGTGTAACGGCTTTGCAACACTAGCATGTACCTTGAAAACAGGTGACTATATACTAAAGCACTTTTATTTATACGCCACTCAACTTTTGAGAATCATTTTAAGAAATCTATAACTAAAACGAATGACATGTATTTGAATTAGCAATATATATACCAAGAGAAGCTCCAGGTTTCTTTTTAAATTTGTTCTTGCCCATTTCTGTGCGTGATATACATGTGGCACAACAGGAACATATTTCTCGTGGTAGTTATCTCCTCTTTCTTAGTATAATTGAGTAAGAGAAGTGAGGACCGTGAACTAGACAGCCGAGGCAAGTATCTTGTTTATGTGACTACACATGATATCGTGTATCATCTAAGCGTAAACAGGAACTACTGATAATAAAGCTAAGAGACAAAGCCAGATTCTTTGATAAATAGACTTAGTACTCTTTCCTCAAGACACTGGCTGCTGACATTGAACGTATGTTATTCAAAGAGAAAACAATTCTTTAAAATAAAACAAGAAGGAAAACAGCTTTAAAAAATTAGTGATGCATTTTTATCACTTTCCAAACATTATATAGCTCTAACCATTCACATATATTTTCAGTTCGTTGTCTCAATTGTTGTTGTTGTTGGTATCAATTTTTCAAGTTCAATCTAAAATAATTTGTCAAAAATAAATATATATCTGATTGAAAATGAAAAATAAACTTGTACAAGAACATGGTAATGTAGCATATGAGGTAACTGTTTTGACTGGACCGTAATGTTGGCAAAATGTTTTTTAACTCTCAAATAACTTATAAGTTTAAATATATGAAGGAAACATTACAAGTATTTGCAAATACAAATGTATCTGTCTTAGACGGTCGCCTTGTTGGTTTGCTGATAATATATAAATGCAATTGTTAAAAACTATGGCATTTTTCAGAGGTTATATTTCGTTTTAAATGACCTTCAACAAATTGCTATTCGGGAAATATTTGCTGCGATCATGACAACCAAGCTGTCTACACGAACATCAAACAATCGACATGAAAGGAAGTTATCAAAAAGACAATAAAATGCAAAGAATAAATATAATAATTGACTAAACAATCTACCCACGCTTTACACAAGTGAGTAATGAATCAATTTCCAGACAGAAATATTTATATCAATCACGAAGATAGGTACACAGAGGCGAGTAGACATTGACGACATGCTAATACAGCGACGAAGAAAAACTATTTTGACAGTGATAAGCATATGTTCATAATTCGCTTGAACTGAAAATTATAAAACACAAGAACTGAGATAGCATAAAGAGTCATTTTAGAGCGACAACCAGAAAAAGTATTTGCATCCAAATGGAAAGGTATATATTGGAACAATAAAACTTTCAATATGTTTCAACTTATTCAGACAAAAATAATTTATCTATAGTTGAAGGGATTAATCACAAGCCTATGTTCAGGTATTTCAGTCAAAACTAAACCAGAAAATGCGCAAAATTAGATATATATCTGATTAAAAATAAAGTAAACTTATACAAGAAAATGTTGACTTGAATATGAAGTAACTGTTTTGACTGGACCGTAACGTTGGCAAAATGCTTCATAACTCTCCAATAACTCATAAGTTTAAATATATGTAGGAGGTTAGTGTAATGTTGTTTTGTTGCAAACTCCTGTAATAAGTACGTAAACAACAAAGTTTCAGAATATCATACAATAGTATTTAACTATTACAAAGTTTAAAAGTTGAATGCGATACACAAAACAATAACAGACAATGTAATCAACTATAACTTTTTGAAGATTGATAATCAACGAGTAGGAACGAAAATTATATAAAACGTCAGGACAATGAAGAAATGAAAATAAATAATTTAGAAAAAGTGACAAAATTTTGAAGAAGTAACATTTTAATTTTGCTTACAGCAGTTACTTACTTATTCTGACACAGGTTAATTTCTTTTTACCACAATATGATCAAATCACAAACAAACTAAAATATTTGTTTCTTTGAGTTTTTGCTACCTGTAACACTTTTATTTCATTGTGACTTTGTTGAATTTCAATTATAAACCATTTCACGGTGAATAGAATTAACATACTGAATATTGACATCCAAACTAAAACTATATTTGTTACACAGAATTCCATGGTATGTCTGTAAAATATAGTTGTGTCGGATAAATAAAATAAGTGTTGACAAATATATTACTGTAAAGATCTATTTACATCCTGTGAGCATTTGGCAATAAAGGGAACAAACAGATGCCACGCGGTCGATTCATTATCAGTGATTGAAATATCGATAATATCTGTATTACCAGTCTAGTATATTCTATATACATGTAATAATATCAAGCAACGAACAGAAAATGTTTACAAAAGCAAGAATGACCTTGGAGGATACCAATTCTACAGATAGTAAACATACATGTAGTAATATCAGAAATAAAAAGAATACGAGAGCTACACCAGAAGTTGAAGACGAAAAGACAAAGCAATTTTATATGTACAAGAATGGTTCAAGCAGAGATTCAATGCAGTGTCTACTGTCATAAAAGCTATTTATAAACTGTAAGAGAAGAAACGAATGAGATACCAAACGTTTAACAAAATTTGAACAGAACATAGTGAATTGTGTGCCGTAGTGACATGTTGGAAATCATGCAATCTATGGAGTTTAGTATGATACTTTAAATTCAGGATGGAAAAATGCTTTCTAAAGAACTACAGTCGACTCCACTTAACTGCACATCGGTTAACTGCACACTCCGGATAACTGCATGTAATCACGCCGGTCCCGATTTTTCCCAATGCTTAAAAATGTACTGTACCGTAATCCGGTTAACTGCATGGTCTCGTGACGGGCCTGAGGGTGTGCAGTTAACCGGAGTCGACTGTACCTGATAGAACATAAATAGCACTTCATGACGGTTAAAATATTTTGATGATAATGGTATATAATTACTAACACTACTACTCCCACGGAGCTGATGCAGAAGTCCTGAGAAGAGCGATTTCGCCGATATTTATTGCAACAAACTACATGCTGAGGTTGAGATTCAACAACAGATACAAATGAATATGCTGATCGAGAACTGAATAATAATGTCACTGTAATAAAAAGTAGTATTGACAAAATTTGCAAAAGGATGAAACGAACTGAGCATGTTCAAACAATTTTGAACAAACGATTACAAAGGGAAAGGATGCCAAGTGAAAACTATAGAGCCGCTAAAACTGATACTGTTTAAACCAAAGCAACAAAGCAATCGAAAACGGAAGTAATATTGCGTTGAATAACAGAATTAGAGGTACATGCACAATTCTGCCGGAATGTATGAAGCTATTTTTATTGTACCTCTGGTACAAATTGTCTGTATCATGATTATTGCCGATACGTCAAATTGTCTGTATCATGATTATTGCCGATACATCAAATTGTCTGTATCATGATTATTGCCGATACTTCAGATTAGTACGTAAATTGTTACATAGTTGTGCCTATGATAATATGATACGTTAAACAATATATTAAATAGATATTTAAATTTATATAATAACTTTTAAAAAATTCTTTCTTAGTGATATTCGTCATATGTCTCTTGCAGTGATGATACTAATATCGAATAATGTATCAGTCCAGCATAATGATACCTTTCATCTTAATAAACATTAGGACCACTGAAATGAGATGTAATTAACATCTCTCTCTCTCTCTCTCTCTCTCTCTCTCTCTCTCTCTCTCTCTCTCTCTCTCTCTCTCTCTCTCTCTTACAGTCGAGCCAGTTTGATGTAATTTGGTGCAACTATTTCATGCCTTTAATAGATAAATTAAAATCATTAATAACGTTTGTTGTATGTTATTTTTCCATAACTCTTTTAAACTAATTACTGTATGTATTTAAATTGTATATTTTTGGTCTATCCACATTATCACTTGTAAAATTTAACGTCGACACAGCAGCATGAAGGAAACACATTGATACAGAATTTTCTCTTTTTTTTTTGTCATTGATATAAATCTATTGAACCAATGACTGTGACTATAAAGATATATTCTGATGGTCAATTTGATTAAAATTTTGGAGTATTTACTCAAATTCTTCAGCATAAATGGAAGACCTGCCGTCTTTTTTTCCCCACGTTATTGCATATGTTTATGTTCCCAATTTTCATTCAGGTAAATTTGTAAGGGAGAAATCTCTAAGTGGTTGATATCTATGTACAAATATACAATCCTGTATTATAGCTCTTTTCCTCAACAGTATTTATTTATTTATTTATTTATTTATTTATTTATTTATTTATTTATTTATTTATTTATTTATTTATTTATTTATTTATTTATTTATTTTTGGTACTTGTGTAAAATTCGCTAAATCTTTCAATGTCAATGCCCAATTTAACTCTGTTCAATATATTTATAATACAAATGTTTCCCCGCCTTTTCTCCATTTTAAATTTTAATGCGCCGTTTCATACATGTAAATGATAAGTCGAATTCAAATTTCAGTAAACCAGATTCAATACACGAATTTTTCTACATGTGAATTTCTTTAAATATGGATAACAATAATTAACACTTAATGCAAATCCACTTTGTTACCAAATAAAAATCTATGCCCATTTAAGCATCCAGTTAATGAAACCAAGTGTATTTCATTATGGCATTGTTTATTATCTATTTATTCATCATCCTTAATTGTTTATAATTGGATGATTTGATTAATGAGGTTTTTTTCCCACTTGAATTTGTGAATGTGCATAAAGTATAGAAATATTAATTTTGATTTATTCATGTTGAAATATTTCATCATTTGTTTATTGTGCAACTGTGTTGCATATATAGAAGATGTTAATATGTGTTTGTATCTTTTTGCAAAGACAGCAAGAATAAAATGCAATTAAGTTAAATTACTGATTAAAAAATTAACACAATGAATGAAGCACTATGTATTTGTGCCAATCATTATGATATTACTATTTGTTTATCCTTCTCTCCCTTATCGGCAGGTTTTGACCCTAAAAACGTGGCCTTTATGTGCAGGTGTCCCTGTAAGCAGGGCTCATGAGTATAAGGAATCTTGATAATATAATAAATTAGTTTTCGCTTTTGCTAATGAAAATTCATCCTTAATTCTTATTTGCGTCATGAAAACAATCTCTCTTGTTCTGTATCGAACCGAGTTTGCTAAAAAATGGGCACACTTACCAGAGACATGTGTCTTGCATAGCTTACTTGGTTTGATAGGATAGGAATAAAAACTCTGTAGTGAAATCGTCAACGTGATTTATCTTACGTAATCATTGGATATGCCATGCATTCTTTTTAATAACTGGCACTGTTGAATAACGAGTATATATCCTGACAAACATGAACTATAAATCTATTTATAATTAAATTATTACTGATTAATGATAAAAAATCAATATCAGTGGTAAGAAATCGCGAATGTTAAAATATGCATAATATACGAATATGGATAATGGACAAGGGTGCAAACTCAACTAAGAACTTATATGCCTCCATTCTATAAAATTAAAAGTATTTATAATCCAATTTAAGTTACTGATTTTAAAAAAAATCATTTAATTTTGTTGTGCAAATAATTTTAATGTTAATAAATTTGTAAATGTCCTACTTAAACTTGCCTCTATAGATGGACTGGTATCAGGTTGATGCACATAGTTGGGTTTTCTTTATTAGTGATCGAAAAATGTCGGATGCAATAGCTTCTATCCGGATAAATACGGAACGAAAAATGTCTGATGCAATAGCTTCTATCCGGATAAATACGGAATGAATCACTGTTATTACACTGGCTTACATGTTTTTGACTTGTTAGATGTATCTTGCTGATTGAAAATCATGTTAAACTTTAACGTGGTATCTGACTTTTTGTTTTATACCACCGTTAGAGCATTTTATCCACTCCGTTCATTTTCTTTTTTTTTTAATATCAATAATGATTAGTATGTAATTCTTTTAATCTGTATACAATGTTCAGGTTACAGGTGTATCAATTAAGAGAGGTTACATTATATTGCAAAAGCTGTAATCGGCATTTTAATCAATTTATCAATGTATTCATTTTTCTCAAAAAAAGTTGCACTATTCTATACTTCACTATTTGCGTTTTTAAACAACTTTACATATTGTTACAATTTATCATGTACATAAAAAAACGCAAGCTAATCATACTGAATGACTAGAAATGACGCTGATAGATGACCCACTGACTGTCCATTAACGTGTTTAGAAAGACAATTTGTAAAGGTGATAACAGTGCTTTCGTTCGACCAGCATATATGCAAATTCGTTTCAACTTCCTTGATTTGTTGTGTAGGTTTTGTAAAGGTGGTTTGCAGTGTGACATAGATTTTGTTTTCTCGTCTTTTCTATGATTTGTTTTAGATAATATCTTCCTTTTTAAGGGTGTTGGGAAGTGTTGCTTTTAATTTGGGTGGTGTTGATGTTCTGTTTGCTTGTTTGTTTTATTTTTGTTATTTTTATTTGTCTTTTTCTTTTTTGGGGGGGTGGGGGCGGGGCTGGGGGCAAGTGCTTTGTTTTGTTTGTGGCCTCTTGTAAATATCGATGCATTTGTTATTTTCAGCCAAGATCAAACATGCACTCGAATACATATTGTGTATTTTTTTTTAAAAAACAACCAGTGTCATGATTTGCCATGACCATTTGAGTGATGACAATCCTATTATGAAGATCATATGTATACTTTACAATGAATGTTGGATAGACACATACAATTATCGGCTACTATAAAAAAAAATAATGTATGATTGGTATAACAGTAATCCATGGTCAGCAAATACACATATCGTCTGTATTCGATTATAAGTCGAATCCAAATGCAAGCTGCACAGACACAGACCTGCCGTCGCAAAGTGTGCCAGCAGATCTGAGCCTGTGCAGTTTGTTAGGAGTAACCAGTAGAACAAACAACGTAAACACTGATCTGCAGGCACATTATGTTTCAGCAGATTAATACCATTGTTGTTTGCAGTTTGACTCGTCTTATACGCGAATACAGACGGTTTGTACGCATGTATACGAATATAAGCGACTGAACTACTGTTCCTAGATATTCCTCTAAGAAGTAATAGCCTAATATTTCATTGACTAGTTTGAAACAGAGGCTTCTCCGTGTTTGTGTAAAATAGTTTGTCTAATATAATAACAAGAGCAACAATATACAATAACGATAAAACAACACTATTATTAATCAGGTATTGTTATTATCACCGTTATCACCAACACCTTCCGATTCGCATGTCTTTTCTTTGTTATGGTTCATATTGTGTAGGGGGAAAAAAAGAAGAAAAATCTCTGTCTCTGTCTCTCTGTCTCTCTGTCTCTCTCTCTCTCTCTCTCTCACACACACACACACACACACACACACACACACACCTAGGTAAAACGAGTTTATTATAGGAAGGGAGAAGAGGAAATGTTTTAGCGAATTAGGAATTGTTAATAAACCAGCCATAAATCCAAATCCGAGGCAACATTTTAATTTCTGTCCCGTTCGCGGCAAGACCTTCCAAGCCAATTACCAAAATGTCTAGTGTTAATTAGACAGCCTACTAGCCGTTCACCCGCTGATAATATGCGGACTGATAATCTGATGGCGACAAAATGGAGTCGACTTACACTGCACATTGCAGGAGGAGTGAACCGGGAAGATGAAACGCTGAAATATAGAACTAAGTGGCAATTTAAAAGAGGACAAGAGCGATAAAAATTAATACTGTTATTGTGTGGGGGTTTTCTATGGCCAACAGCAATTCATCAGACGCAACGAACATCATTATCATTCATCTAGTTTTAATTAAGCTTGCTTCATTTGCATTTTTTTTTTTTGGAAAATTATACGGACCTGCAAAATGTATCTATGACACTAAGTATTTATAATGAACACTGCTCTGGCAATAGCTCTGTTACATAGACATCGTACTGAAAAGAAAATATTATCGTGCAACACTTGTAAGGCAAACTTTTCAAGAATGCTATAAATCAATCAAATCATACGAACGTAGAAATAGCATTTGACGTAGATATCATCTTGTGGTAATAAATCTGGCATTATATCAAATCGTTACTAACATAGAAAGAAATACAATACGGACTGGGAAATGTGTCATTTTTATTTATATTTACTCAGTTAGATTTTCCATAATAAATGAATGGTTTAACTCGCTGATCCTTTTTCTATGTAATAAAAATCCTGAATGGGTTACAATTCTAATTCTGGATTCGATATGATAAGAAGCATTTCTATGGGCATTTATTATTTGGTTATTAACATATTTGCTAGAACTCAAACCGCACACACAAATCTGTAGAATTTGTTACTTCATCTTGACGTTTAGTACTACAGACTTCATATTTCTGACTTTAAGAAGTGTACGAATACCAGTGACGGACTTAAGACTTCAGAACCGGGCTTAAGCACATACTTTTCGATTCAAGATACCAAATGATCCTTCTGGTTCCAACTTCAGTCTAGAACTATTTTTTGTTAAGAATCTTGCCGTGTGCATCAATAAATAGGACAAACTACGAGGCTTAGCTCTACGATTCGCTAAATCGTTTTGTCCAAACAGACACAGATAAATACCACTAAATTTATGATGGCTTTGTTTTGTTTTGTGTGTTTGTTTCTTTTGTTATTTTATGAACAATTATAAACCAATGGAAAGAATAGTGTTATTTACGATGCTAAACTATCATGCGAATAGATAAATACTTCATCTGCAATGAGACCTCAGATATGCAGATTTGGAGTAAATGTGCAGATAATAACGTCCTAAACCAGCAGCTTTTAATCAATTATTCATGTGTATATTACATACTTTTATAAGATTTTATAAATCCATATTTGTATTTTATACATTTTTTTTCAAAGTCCTATTCCAGAAAAATAGATATGCATCCTTAACGGTGGCACTGTATACCAATGGAAAAATTAAAACATTCTTTTCGAAATTTTTCCAGTATTTATTTTTCTATACAGTTTTGTTTGTAATTAAAAATTACAAATGTTACTCATATTTGATTGTGTGTTCGGCATTCTACTCCAACGTTTGCCGTTAAATCTTGTCACGCTCATATATATATATATATATATATATATATATATATATATATATATATATATATATATATATATATATATATATATATATCGTACGGCCTCTGTGATATATATCGTACGACCTCTGTGATATTGCTCGTGAAATCGTGATTTAATGAGCACACACTGATATATTCTGAATTTTTGGTTAATTAATACTAAGTCCATCTTCGCTTGCCAAGGTTTCGACAACCCTATATACACACTGGCGGATCAAACAGGTGTATCGGTGCTTTATCCTAGCAACATCTGTTTGATTTTGATTTCAGGTGTTGCCTCTCTTAGTACATAAAGCCAACTAAATAAACGGGTGTTTGCAATTGACCTAAAAAGGATCCTCTGTAAGTTTATAATAAAAATGTGACTATGTATCAGAGAGAAGCATTACAGGTGTATTTGAGGGAAAGATCTTTGTGAATACACTGACGGTCACTGGAAAATTACTTATTTTTTTAGTCCATTCAAGGTGTGTGCTCCCCTTGTCTCAATCACATAGGAACAGTGTTCAAATTGGAACAACTTAATTTTAATTGGTTGTGGTGGCTTGCCCCAGCATCCGATGAAATTCACAGACCCGAAACTCAGAAATATCTGCTCGATCTGCAACGTGTAGATAGGGTTATCGGAACCTTGGTTAGCGAAGATTCTCTCTCTCTCTCTCTCTCTCTCTCTCTCTCTCTCTCTCTCTCTCTCTCTCTCTCTCTCACGCACAAACACGTGTACGAGTGCAGTGGATGGGACGAAGTAAAAAAAAATTATCTGTTTAATTCCACTGCTTAATTATTTCATTTTAACTCTTCAGGATGACCGCCTCAATCGAAGCCTCTTTTTGACAAGGAAATTCTCCATTTTAATTCTGGAATAGTGACAAATCACACTTGTAATCAGAGCTCATCACACTGAGAGAGCTTGATGCTCTGGACCCCATCAAAAGAACACTTAGTGACCCATCAAAGCATTCTTCCATACTTGAGTTATACGAAGATTCTAATAATATTTTCGTTGAAATTCAACAAATCTTTGAACCTTAGAAAAATGTGGCGTGGATGAATAAGGAACACGTACGTTTTGTTTGGACGATGTATCAATCTTTGACCAAGAGCATTCATTTCAGGGCACTCGTCTTCTAATTTTATGTTGGTATGGCTAGTTCCGTACCAAGGCTGGACTGTAGCTTAAGAGCGTACACTATGGTACTGTCAAAGAGATAATTTTAATGTATAGCCCAAATCATGGTACTGTAATGGTCATAACAGCAGCGACGCCCACGATGGCCTTGCATTTAGATTTGATACCCGAAAGAAAGAAAAAACATGCTTAATTTTGGAGTTCTAACACAAAAATAATTATTGACTTGCAATTCAGTATGCTGCACAGAACTGCATGAAGATGTTATAATATTTTTACCTTCCATACATACTTACTTATATTCGGTAATGGGTTTTTGAGGGGAGGGGGTGCTTTTTGTTTGCTTGTTTTTTATGTTTGGTTTTACACTTATAACAGGGGATACCATAGGCATTTTTCATGTTGTTTCCTTTTTTCTTTTTTTCTTTCTTTTTCTCATTTTGGGGTTTGGAGTGATTGTTGTGTCTTTTTGTGGTTGGAGATATAAACAATGCTACAGTGTTGTTTTTTTTTTTTTTTTGTTCATATCAAGATCTTTATTTTGTATTTTAAATACATATTTGTATATGATGAGATTCAATGATGCAGTCTGTTTTTGTTTTGTTTTTGTGGCTTCGACGCAGTATTGTAGCACATGATAGGCAGAGGAAGTAATCTGGAAAATTCCTCTAAGAAAACATCAAAAGGAAGCCACCTAAGGCCCATCTAACGATACAGATATGTGCGAACATTTGCCAGTAACTTCCCGTGAGTCTTTGGATCTTATAGAATGTTCTCGGGTTCGTCCAGTATACTGGCCGCGATCTTTAGCCAACCCTGTGCTGAAAAATGGCGTTAAACTCACGAAACCAAACCAAACCAGAGCTCATGTACATTTGATGTGTGTGTGTGTGTGTGTGGGGGGAACCAGAAACTATATATCAAAACTGAATTGAGTAAACTAAAATAAACGTGAACCAAACCATGTTAATGTATGTAAATGTATTTTCATGGTAGAGCATTCGTATACTTCATGAATTTTTTGCATCCTCCTACTGAATTTAACAAAAAAACACATGTCATCGACGATATAAAAAAATTCAAAAACTCAATCATTTAATTCATCACTTTATAATTTCTAACTTGATTGTCGCCATTGAGTCCCAAACTTCTAGCTGGAATTTCGAATCAAACGTGAGTTTCTTTAATAATAGAGTCGCCATATTTTTGCATGGACGGGTCTGTGTTTTCAATCAACAGAGGTGATGCAATTCACCGTTTTTAAAAATCCCGGTAATTTCGAACATTTCTGACTTGCATCTCTTTGAAAACGTGTGTACAAGAGTTCTCTTATTTGTTAAATTTGTTTTTAGAAATATTAAAATTTGTCATTGCAAATATTGGACGCAGACGACACATTTTTTTTAAAACTGAAAAAGTATATTCTAGAAAAGAGCATTTTTATATATCCTCAGTGCTTTCCGTTTATAAAAAAATAAACGGGTGGGGGTTTGGGGCTGAACAAAGAAACGGGAGTGTGTGCGAATACAGTGATATTTAAAGTAATACTGCAAAACATAATGCTAAGAGACTGGAGATAGGTTCTTTGCATTCCATATAAGCTTTTAGTTTGATGATACCAGCTACTAGATATAAAAATTAACAGAATCAATCGTCCGTTTTAGCACCAGCTTATGTTTGGATATAAACAATTCATGTCAATAATAGCATCTCCCAGATTTATTTCACTAGCGTCTTATCAAAAGCCAACACAATAACTTTTACAAATACTGGCAGTAAGCAAAATACTTTGAGCTAGATAAGCGATTTCTATGGCAACACTAAAAAAATTAATTTGTAGCCACCATAAAATTATGTCATCTTCGAATAAACAGAGCTGATCCAGCAAAATGAATAGAACGAAAGCTACAAAAGAAAGATGGAATCAATTCGTCGAATTTTATCGCACGATTTTCACGAAATTCAGCGAAAGGAAGAGACCGTATGATTTCGAAAAAAGATGCAAACAAATAAAATGAATATAGAACCTAAATTCATTATTCAATTTAGCAGAACCTTTTGTCTTATTAGAGAGAGAAATTGAATAGTGTCTTTGCGAATTGATGAGACGAATTATTTTCACAACCACCAACCTCCTACTCATAGACATCATTTAGGATCCTTTTTATGTGCGTTAGTGGCCCTATTTGAAAACTCTGAATATATATATATATATATATATATATATATATATATATATATATATATATATTCAATTGACGTATTTCATATTAAACAAAACAAATCATACACGACTATAGTTTTTTTTTAAAATTCCATACCAGTTATTGTAAAATAAAGTTTTGTGTTCTAATAAGTTCCCTCAATTCAAATATTTTTATCTGACATTATTTGAAGAGATTTGTTTGTCTTATTCCTCATTTGTTTTTAGGACTCATGCGGCACTCAATAAATTTATTTTGTAGACTCAATATACTCATTTCCCAATCGAATACGTAGAAAGAATTCCAATTAAGATACAGAAAAATCTCCCTATCTCCTACCCGGATGGAATTTCGATCTACAAGTGTAAACTAGACATTTATTGTCTTAGCGATCTGTAACACTCGAAAGGAGCAGATGTAGAATCAATTTAATCTATGTGTGCCGCCAGCATCTCAATTACCCAATCAAATCTCCCCATACACCACGCATATTTCTCTGGTCCAATCATAATGCAAATAGCGGTTAAATGTTAAGATTAGAAACCCTTGAGGTTGTCTGCAACTGAAATGGATAGCAATATTAGCATTCTATAATTGTTTGTGACAGATGGAATGGGTAAGAGTGAGAAGTGAAATTCATCAAAACTAAAATTGAGTGGGCAACTGGAAACATTCGAGACACTGACATAGGTAAGTGCTGACTTAAGTATAATTAGAATAAAAAATATATTAAGAAAAAAAAAACTAAAATGTAAAAAAAGAATAAAAAAATTTCGCACTAATTGGTACAATGTTCTATTCGAGTCAGATTATGAAGAATGTCGAAATAGAGTGTACTTAATTTGTTTTACCAGTCTTCATATCGTAATGTTAGTGTATCGGAGTTTAGAGTAATGAAATGTATATTTGTTTAACTGACATTCACAATTTCTGACGAAATAGTGATAAAAACACACTCAAAGTTTGAAAACAATAATCGAAGAAGTTATACTGTTATTTTCAATTGTTCTTTTTAATGCCCCCAAAACGGTCTGTATATATATATATCCTTTTTTTTTAACAAGTATTTGAAATCTACAACTGACAACTGAACACTTAACAAATTTTAAACCAGACAAAACTAGTAATGATGATGATGATGATGATGATGATGATGATGATGATGATGATGATGATGATGATAATAATAATAATAATAATAATAATAATAATAATAAAATAATAATAATGGAATCAACAGTAATAATATCAGTCGACAATTAAAAAATTATTCCATATGTGTTTATTTGCTTCATAAGTTTATCAGGTAGCATACAGAAAATAGAGTTGGCTCTAATAGCGACCCATGCACTTTGAGTGAAAATGGACATTGATTTAAAAAAACATGCTACTGAAATCACAGTCATTAAATAGAATTTGAAATTTGGTTCAATCAGTCACGCTATAGAGTGAAATTTACAACTTTTTAAAACTATAAGTTTCGAAACAAAAATCTGATTTTGGAAATCGTGCTGGCATTTCAGATAAAGCATTAAAACTTTTTCCAGGAATATATCATCGAGCCGGATAGAAGCATGTGTCCACAGTTATAACCGACCGGGAAAAAAAAAACGCTGTATTTGTATCGTTTGAACTGCAAACACCATGTCATTTTCGTGACGTAAACTTTGTTTTAAAGTTATACAGGTATTTTTAAGGATTTAACCCCTAATAATAGCCGTCTTCACACTTTTCCGAACCCCTGCGAAAATAATATATTTTCAAATGTGCCATCTTTAATTGTTTCTATTTGACATATTCCTCCAGCCCCCAAAATGACACCTTTTATTTAATGACGTGTCTTTCAGTACCATTAATTTATGTGAGTTGGAGAATAATATATTTCCAAATGTGCCATCTTTAATTGTTTCTATTTAACATATTCCACCAGCTCGAAAAATAACACCTTTTATTTAATGAAATGTCTTGTCTGTACCATTAATTTATGTGAGTTCTTGGTGACTAGTTAGAAACAACTATGCGAAGAATTTTTAGAGGTAAATACGAGATGTTCTTTGTCTTTAACCAATGCGTAATTTTAAAATGCGTAACATATTTCTCAATAAAAATTAAACTACATATTTGTGTTTTTATATTTATTTACAAAACAACTTTGAGATAACTCAACTACTACTACTACTGATGATGATGATAATAATACTAATGCTGCTGCTGCTGCTGATGTTACTACTACTACTACTACTACTACTACTAATAATAATATTAATATTAATAATAATAATAATAATAATAATAATAATAATAATAGTTTTGATCATGAATGATACACATGTTATGTGGTCATCAATTTTTCAACAGGTAATGTTAAACATTTTTGTAAGTCATTTACACACACCCAGGTATGCTCGCAGACGTACTAGCACATATATCAAATGAATTAAAAAGTGTATCTAAGGTGGTCAACATATACATTTATAAACGATATACGATACAGGGGTATATTCATTTCAGCATGTCAGAAGTCATATATACACACCTAAAATAAAACAAGCAGTATTATTAAATGAAACCGCGCTTTCATTCAATTAAATTCGTGTGATTCGTCGTATTTGACAGTCTTCTCAAAATTTTGAAAATAGATTTTGAAGAAGAAGAAAAAAATGAACCAATAAATTCTTCACCTTTCAAGCAAAGAAATATCTATTACCGAAAACGATGACGTTCAAAATTCAGAGAATTTCGCACAATTTCACCGTTGTAGGTTGAAGTAATGGGAGTACTCGGCCGAACAGGCACGTTATCACCAATTCAGTTCAAACCTAGTTATCTCCTGGATACATGTAGCAGACAAGAAAGAAAAAATTAAATGACTTTACTATCACCAAGGGTACATTAATTAAGTCCGATTTGTACTCGATTTCAAATCGAACGTTCATCGAAACAGAAGAAATAATTGTCCACCATCAGTTGCACAATTGACCGATATGGTAAGCCTCCATATGGTTTTGCCGACAAATAATGTCTGATTTTACCAACGGCTGAAAGGTTTTAAATCTGTCACAATAGATGTACGTGGTAAACATTATCATATATGTCATTATGCTAGAGATTATGTGAAATAGTCACATATTTAAATTGCGATATAAAACGAGAATGTTGTTTAATTCACTTCCATTCTTAACTTCTAGTCTTAAAAAAAAAACGGAGCACAGTCACTTAGAAAAAGATATTTCGACGGATGTCTTTTATCGAGGATATAAATTTATCAACACGAATTCAGAATTTTGGATTTATCTTTGTATCGTTTCGGTTTACGCGTTTCCAGTATCTTTTCGGTTTACGCGTTTCCAGTTCGTTACACTTATGCAAGAGAGAGAGAGAGAGAGAGAGAGAGAGAGAGAGAGAGAGAGAGAGAGAGAGAGAGAGAGAGAGAGAGAGAAAGAGAGAGAGAGAGTCTCAAACGTACAACAAAGCATAATTCAAGTAGTCAAGGGAACTAATTAGCTGAGAATAATGTATCTAAGTACACAAATATGATTTATTCCCTATATATACCAATAAATATATCCACATTAAACTAAATGAAAAGAAACCGACGTTAGAAGATATAAATGCGCGCATAATTAAAATAGACTATCATTTGTGCATGTAAACGTTGACATGCATTGATAATGCAAAGGTGCGTTTTCAAGGTTTACTTTTTTATTTTATTTAAATAGACAATTAAACAGCAAACATATGCTTCCAAACCTTTTCGCAATGCATGCATTTCAATATGGCAATAACAATAACAATACCTTCACCTTTCGTTAAATTTGATTAAGAAAATGACACAAAAATACACTAAAGTAATAAAATAAATGTATAACAGGAAAACAAATAGCATTTTAATTTGTATAGTCTGATTAAAAAGGCAACATAAAGAGCAGTAATATTTTCTGATGAGAAAATCGTTAGACTGTACATAGAAACCCTTTTTTTTAAAAGTATTTATTTGCTTACTTATTGTTTATTTATTTTTTTATTTATTTTCCTAGTCTAATTTGTTTGAAATCGGTGTGGATTCCCAAAAGATTACGAATGATAAATTGCTGGTTTTCACATTATGGTATTTTAAAACTTGTGTTGTCTCAATACAGATTGGATTTAAAACCTAAAGATTGTGTTTGCTAAAATAAAAAAAATTATATGGATAAAGATATACATGTCCTGTAAATGTAAAATCCTAAATTACATTGCATTTATATTTTTCCATGTTCAAACGCTTTTAAATAATACTGATATTCATGTTGCTTAGGAACAAAGATGGAAGAATCTGTACCAACAGTGCCATCGAAAGGGGACAAGGCCTCCGAAAGATCATTTACGCAGAACAGACGACAAGCTGGGTCATCACCAAGGCGCATTCTCCGTACCCCTAAATGTGCAAGATGTCGCAACCATGGGGTTGTATCATGTCTAAAGGGTCACAAACGTTACTGTCGTTGGAGAGACTGTCAGTGCCCTAACTGTCTTCTAGTCGTGGAGAGGCAACGAGTTATGGCGGCACAGGTCGCCCTCAGAAGGTAAGTTACATGGAAGATGCATATCAGGTTTTCTGAACCTCTACGCCTGGTCTCTCTCTCTCTCTCTCTCTCTCTCTCTCTCTCTCTCTCTCTCTCTCTCTCTCTCTCTCTCTCTCTGCAACAGATACATACGACTTTTTTCCATATCAGGGCCGGATCAGGTTAAGTATTCTTGGTGGTGGTAGTGGTGGGAAGTGTCAAAAATTGTAAAGGCCCCTTACTTTCCTCGAAAGGACAACAAAGCAAACGTATACCTATTTACTAAAGTGTAGGTAATTACCAATAATCTTAGGCAAGAATAAATAAACCAATAAACTAAGGTCAAATTTCAAGTGACAATTAACCGTACGCTTATGTGTTTATACAGTTTTTGTTTGGTTTGTTTTTGGTTTGTTTAGGGAAACTCCGGAAACCTTTTCCTGATCCAGCCCTTTATGCGTCAGTGCCAATCTGTAGATGAAAAGAAACCACCAACCCCCACAACGCACAAAATTAACCCGAAAAAAAAACCACAACAACAGCCTTAAGGGCCATGTCCCTGGCGTAATAACTAATGTTGCACAGGGCCTACCCCCATTCCATTTTAGATGCGGTTGCTACGCTCCTGCGCAGTGTACTGCAATAAGATAAATTAAGGCGCACGTTCTAACTGGAAAATATGACAGTGACACATTGTGCATATCTGTGTCAGTTGAGTAATTAAATTAATAGGTTCTTATCATGAACCCCTACATTACTAGAACGGACCTAGCAATTTAATATTTTAAAAGCATGAAGTGTTTAATATTTTAAAAGCATGTAGTGTTTAATATTTTAAAAACATGTAGTGTTTAATATTGTAAAAGCATGTAGTGTTTAATATTTTAAAAACATGTAGTGTTTAACATTTTAAAAGCATGTATTGTTTAATATTTTAAAACATGTAGTGTTTAATATTTTGAAAAGCATGAAGTGTTTCATATTTTATAAGCATGGAGTCTTTATCATTTTAAAAGCATGTAGTGTTTAATATTTGAAAAGCATGTAGTGTTTAATATTTTAAAAGCATGTAGTGTTTAATATTTTAAAAGCATGTAGTGTTTAATATTTTAAAAGCATGCAATGTTTAATATTTGAAAAGCACGCAGTGTTTAACATTTTAAAAGCATGTAGTGTTTAACATTTTAAAAGCATGTTGTGTTTAATATTTTAAAAGCATGCAGTGTTCAATATTTGAAAAGCATATAGTGTTAAATATTTTAAAAGCATGTAGTGTTTAATATTTTAAAAGCATGTAGTGTTTAATATTTTTTTAAAGTATGTAGTGTTAAATATTTTAAAAGGATGTAGTGTTCAATATTTGAAAAGCATATAGTGTTCAATATTTGAAAAGCATGTAGTGTTCAATATTTTAAAAGCATGTAGTGTTTAATATTTTTAAAGCATGTAGTGTTTAATATTTTAAAAGCATGTAGTGTTTAATATTTTAAAAGCATGTAGTGTTTAATATTTTAAAAGCATGTTGTGTTTAATATTTTAAAAGCATGTAGTGTTTAATATTTTTAAAGCATGTAGTGTTTAATATTTTAAAAGCATGTAGTGTTTAATATTTTAAAAGCATGTTGTGTTTAATATTTTAAAAGCATGAAGTGTTTAATATTGTAAAAGCATGTAGTGTTTAATATTTTAAAAGCATGTAGTGTTTAATATTTTAAAAGCATGTAGTGTTTATTATTTTAAAAGCATGTAGTGTTTAATATTTTAAAAGCATGTAGTGTTTAATATTTTAAAAGCATGTAGTGTTTAATATTTTAAAAGCATGCAATGTTTAATATTTTAAAAGCACGCAGTGTTTAACATTTTAAAAGCATGTAGTGTTTAACATTTTAAAAGCATGTTGTGTTTAATATTTTAAAAGCATGCAGTGTTCAATATTTGAAAAGCATATAGTGTTAAATATTTTAAAAGCATGTAGTGTTTAATATTTTAAAAGCATGTAGTGTTTAATATTTTTTTAAAGTATGTAGTGTTAAATATTTTAAAAGGATGTAGTGTTCAATATTTGAAAAGCATATAGTGTTCAATATTTGAAAAGCATGTAGTGTTTAATATTTTAAAAGCATGTAGTGTTTAATATTTTTAAAGCATGTAGTGTTTAATATTTTAAAAGCATGTAGTGTTTAATATTTTAAAAGCATGTTGTGTTTAATATTTTAAAAGCATGAAGTGTTTAATATTTTAAAAGCATGTAGTGTTTAATATTTTAAAAACATGTATTGTTTAATATTTTAAAACATGTAGTGTTTAATATTTTGAAAAGCATGAAGTGTTTCATATTTTAAAAGCATGTAGTGTTTAATATTTTTAAAACATGTAGTGTTTAATATTTTAAAAGCATGTAGTGTTTAATATTTTAAAAGCATGTAGTGTTTATTATTTTAAAAGCATCTAGTGTTTAATATTTTAAAAGCATGTAGTGTTTAATATTTTAAAATCATATAGTGTTTAATATTTTTTTTAAAGTATGCTGTGTTTAATATTTTAAAAGGATGTAGTGTTCAATATTTTAAAAACATGTAGTGTTTAATATTTTAAAAGCATGCAGTGTTTAATATTTTAAAAGCATGTAGTATTTAATATTTTAAAAGCATGAAGTGTTTAATATTTTAAAATCATGAAGTGTTTAATATTTAAAAAGCATGTAGTTTTTAATATTTAAAAAGCATGTTGTGTTTAATATTTAAAAAGCATGTAGTATTTAATATTTTAAAAGCATGAAGTGTATAATATTTTAAAATAATGAAGTGTTTAATATTTAAAAAGCATGTAGTGTTTAATATTTAAAAAGCATGTTGTGTTTAATATTTTAAAATCATGTAGTATTTAATATTTAAAAAGCATGTAGTTTTAAATATTTAAAAAGCATGTAGTGTTTAATATTTTAAAAGCATGTAGTGTTTAATATTTTCACATACTATTGTCAGTCAGCATAGACTAGACCGGATACAGTGTTTAACAAACTGCGTGAACAAGTATGCACGCGCAAAAACAACAAAGAAGAAGCTATAGAAACTTGCCTTTCATTTTTCTAGGAAACATCTGAACGAACTTAGTACGATGGGTATGAAATCAATACTGTTGCTTGGAACACGCCAATTTGTTTGTTTTTGTCAATAAGACAAAAAGTTCTGAGTTTACACCGTTCAAAATCTATCTACAATTACAGCGAAAAGGGACACATGATCTCTCTCTCTCTCTCTCTCTCTCTCTCTCTCTCTCTCTCTCTCTCTCTCTCTCTCTCTCTCTCTCTCTCTCTCTCTCTCTCTCTCACACACACACACACACACATCTTGACATCTTGTATTGTAGCATAAATTTGAACTGTCACCATTCTTGTATTTGTCTCTAAATTTCGCTACACCTTGAGAAAATAATTATTTAAAACTATTACATAACATGATAGATCAATTGACAGATCAATTGTCATTTTATCATAAATGGGGGGGGGGGACGGGGTACTGTTATTCTCATTTCACTCTAAGTAATAGTTCAACGACTTTTAAAATGCTAAAGACTGCTAATGCAAAACATTTGTTAAATAACTTCAACCTAGAGTTCAAATTCATTACAAATTTATATTTAGAATAGTTACCGAATGTTGAACTAGACGATACAAATATAATCAAATAAATACCCCCTCCCTCAAAAAAGTATTTTGACTTTATATGTAAGTTTCACAGTGCACATGTTTTTTTTCTGACAACATGCAAAGTGACGTTGTTCATTTTAAAGTAACAATTAGTTTCGCCTTAGTATTATAAGAGAGAAATGTTAAAAATAATGCTTGATAACAAATAGGTATTGATATTTTATTCTTTTAATTGGCATTATTATTATTATTATTATTATTATTATTATTATTATTATTATTATTATTATTATTATTATTGATGTTGGTGATATTGTCTGTCCATACCTCTGTTAGTACCAATGGTAATGTATACTAATCGTGCCACTACTAATTAGGATATACACATTTCACATTTTCTTCATTACAGAAATCTATTTCCCCTACTGCATTTGTTTAACTCTTGAATTATTTCTGCCTGCCTGTTTGGTATTAGTAATATCCTTTGATATTTGAGACAATGAGTGACAGTAATTGACTCAAAAACTATTTGTAAAAGCGAGCTTAGAAGTCATGGTCTCATTAATATAACATCAAGATCACATGCGAATTTACCATTTTTGACCTTTGGTCTCGTAAAATATCTGGCAAAACAAACACTCGTTTAATTGAATTCAATTGCACAGGATCGTAGCATAAACACCATGATGAGTGTGTGTAAACTGAACTGGTTTTAGTTTCGACTGTTCGTAGAGAGTGTGATTTCTGTGTTATTTTTGTCTTGTAGAAGGATGTAAACAATTAAACTGAATGAAAGAAATTTCCCATGCCTGTATTATTTTTTTGCGATTATTGCAGAGAAAGTCCTAAAAATACCGCTTTTGTCGAATGGGTAGTCTATCTGAAACTCATAAGTAGAAAATGTAGTTATTAAACAGTAAACATAAGAAACACTTTAATCGTTATTGACTGGACTCTAGTGTTTAAGCAAGTATTGACTCACTTATTCATCATTTACCAAAGTGTACCAGTCTAATTCTGAATTTATGTCAGAACCATACGTATTTGAAAGCACCTTTTTCTTGACTGATAGGAACAAAAAATAGCTATCTCAAAATAAAGTGAAAAGAAAACCATTTCGAGAGAAGCAGCGTGTAAGTCGAACTCAAAATTAAAAGCACTCCAACGTAAGAATGATATTGTTTCCAAGTGGAAAGATTAAGGGAAAACAATTGGGGAACAGTAATTTAACAAAAATTGGATAGCAAATAAACCCAAGATAAACTAAGAAAATTGCAAAACAGAAATCCCAATCAATGCTGGAAATTACTGAAGATAATAATGAAGATGCACACCATGATAAAATTATTCTTTTCAAGTGCATATAAATCCGGTTTATTTGTCAGAAATAATTAAATATTTAGGAAAAACCTTCACGAAGAAAGGTACTTGTTTATTTTGAATTATGACGCTAATTAGTTAATTATGGAAAGTGATTATATTATTAAAACGCAAACGAATGCTAACTTTAAAGCTTGTATCGGTGAAGATTCTTTATACGTAATTTCCTCCAATTCCCACCTGGTTAGACGAATACTTCAGTTATCTGCCAGGGTTGGTGTATACATTAAATGTTTAACATACTGTAGCAACAACTGCAACACTTTTGCTTGTATGTTTCAGGATAATACAAGCTATAAGAATGGTAATTGATCGCTCTATCTATATATTTGGGAAGGTTCGTGTTTTACAGCTGAAACATACTTTGTACATGCATTGTGTATTTGCAAAGAAGGAATATCTATATTCCTCATTGGTTTCTAAGCTATAACCTCCAGCAAAGTAGTTAAGTAAACATCTATGATAAGTTTTAACTTCCATTAAAATAGTTTAGTTAATATTGAATTTATGAAAAGCTCTATCTCTTATCAAAGTAGTTAATATTGTATCAATGACAAGCAATAACTTCCATCAAGGTAATAAATATTGTATCTATGACAAGCTCTAAGTTCCATCAAAGTAGTAAATATTGTAAAAATATGACAGGTTATAAGTTCCGTGAAAGTAGTTAATATTGTATCTATGACAAGCTATAACTTCCATCAAAGTGGTTAATATTGTATCTATGACAAGCTATAAGTTCCATCAAAGTAGTTAATATTGTATCTATGACAAGCTACAACTTCCATCAAAGTGGTTAATATTGTATCTATGACAAGCTATAACTTCCATCAAAGTAGTTAATATTGTATCTATGACAAGCTATAACTTCCATCAAAGTAGTTAATATTGTATCTATGACAAGCTATAACTTCCATCAAAGTAATTAATATTGTATCTATGACAAGCCATAACTTCCATCAAAGTAGCTAATATTGTATCTATGACAAGCTATAACTTCCATCAAAGTAGTTAATATTGTATCTATGACAAGCTATAAGTTCCATCAAAGTAGTTAATATTGTATCTATGACAAGCTATAAGTTCCATCAAAGTAGTTAATATTGTATCTATGACAAGCTATAACTTCCATCAAAGTAGCTAATATTGTATCTATGACAAGCTATAACTTCCATCAAAGTAGTTAATATTGTATCTATGACAAGCTATAACTTCCATCAAAGTAGTTAATATTGTATCTATGACAAGCTATAACTTCCATCAAAGTAGCTAAATTAGTATTATATCTATGACAAAGAATTGGAATACAGATTTCTTACATCTTACATATTAATACTTTGAAAAATTCACTCGAAAGTATTTTAATTTAGTGAGCTTGGTCGGACTTTCTAATATGAACAAAATTAGAAAGAGACTGGATGGCGATTGAACGTGTCATTATTGATAGCCAAAACATACTCTCTCATAACAAGCTGCTATTAAAGGATTATAATAATGAGATAGGATATTACATGATTATTAGAGATGCAGTATATTACGAGATGATACTAAATGTATGGACTATTACAGGATTATACAAATGATATAGGCTATTACAAGGATTATACCAATGATATAGGCTATTACAGGATTATACCAATGATATAGGCTATTACAAGGATTATACCAATGATATAAGCTATTACAGAATTATACCAATGATATAGGTTATTACAAGGATTATACCAATGATATAGACTATTACAGGATTATACCAATGATATAGGCTATTACAGGATTATACCAATGATATAGGCTATTACAAGGATTATACCAATGATATAAGCTATTACAGGATTATACCAATGATATAGGTTATTACAAGGATTATACCAATGATATAGGCTATTACAGGATTATACCAATGATATAGGCTATTACAAGGATTATACCAATGATATAAGCTATTACAGAATTATACCAATGATATAGGTTATTACAAGGATTATACCAATGATATAGGCTATTACAGGATTATACCAATGATATAGGCTATTACAGGATTATACCAATGATATAGGCTATTACAAGGATTATACCAATGATATAAGCTATTACAGGATTATACCAATGATATAGGCTATTACAGGATTATACCAATGATATAGGCTATTACATGATTATACCAATGATATAGGCTATTACAAGGATTATACCAATGATATAGGCTATTACAGGATTATACCAATGATATAGGCTATTACAGGATTATACCAATGATATAGGCTATTACATGGATTATACCAATGATATTGGCTATTACAGGATGATAACCGATACAGGCTTTTACAGGATTATACTAACTGTATGGGCTATTACAGGATTATACCAGTGATATAGGCTATTACAGGATGATAACCGATACAGGCTTTTACAGGATTATACTAACTGTATGGGCTATTACAGGATTATACCAGTGATATAGGCTATTACAGGATGATAACCGATACAGGCTTTTACAGGATTATACTAACTGTATGGGCTATTACAGGATTATACCAGTGATATAGGCTATTACAGGATGATAACCGATACAGGCTTTTACAGGATTATACTAATTGTATGGGCTATTACAGGATTATACCAGTGATATAGGCTATTACAGGATGATAACCGATACAGGCTTTTACAGGATTATACTAACTGTATGGGCTATTACAGGATTATACCAGTGATATAGGCTATTACAGGATGATAACCGATACAGGCTTTTACAGGATTATACTAACTGTATGGGCTATTACAAGATTATACCAGTGATATAGGCTATTACAGGATGATAACCGATACAGGCTTTTACAGGAGTATATTAATGGTATGGGCTATTACTGGGATATAATGATATGGGCTAGTACAGGATTTTAAAAATAATGTTGCCTATTACATGATTATAATAATTGTATCTGCTGTTACAAGATTATAATAATTAAATAGGCTATTAAAGGATTATAATAATGATATAGGCTATTACAGGATTATACTAATTGTATGGGTTATTACAGGGTTATAATAATGATATAGGCTATAACAGGATTATAAAAATTAGATGGGCAATTACGGGATTATAATAATGATACAGGCTATTACAGGATTATACCAATGATATAGGCTATAACAGGATTAAAATAATGATATAGGATATAACAGGATTATAAAAATTATATGGGCTATTACGGGATTATAATAATGATATAGGCTATTACAGGATTATACTAATTGTATGGGCTATTACAGGATTATAATAATGATATGGGTTATTACATGATTAAAATAATGATATGGGCTATAACAGGATTATAAAAATTATATGGGCCATTACGGGATTATAATAATGATATAGGCTATTACAAGATTAAAATAATGATATAGGCTATAACAGGATTATAAAAATTATATGGGCTATTGCGGGATTATAATAATTATAAAGGCTATTACAAGATTATGATAATAATATGGGCTATTACAGAATTCAAAAAATTACGTATGCTGTTACAGGATTATATTAATGAGACAGGCTATTACAGGGTTATAATAATGATATAGGCTATTACAGGATTATGATAATGATATGGAATAGTATAGGATTCTAATATTTATGTATGCTGTTACTGGAATATATTCATGAGACAGGCTATTACAGGATTATAATAATGTTATGGTCTTTTACAGGATTATAATAATAATATAGGCTATTACAGGGTTATAATACTGATATGGGCTATTACAGGGCTATAATACTGATATGGGCTATTACAGGGTTATAATACTGATATGGGCTATTACATGGTTATAATGATGATATGGGCTATTGGAGGATTATAATAATGATATGGGCTATTGGAGGATTATAATAATGATATGGGCTATTAAAGGATTATAATAATGATATAGGATAATACAGGAATATGCTAATTGTATGGCTATTACAGGGTTATAATACTGATATGGGTTATTACATGGTTATAATGATAATATCGGCTATTACAGGATTATGATAATAATAGGGATATTATAGGATTATAATAATTATATATACTGTTACCGGATTATATTCATAAGGCAGGCTATTACAAGATTAAAATAATGATATGGGCAGCAGTAAATGGATTAAGAACTTTCATATAATATTATCGGGAAATGGGTTTAAATTTTCGGTGATTACTCCAAGTATTTACAATAAATCAAGGTTGAGGTACAACCATTAAAGTAAGCCTTCTTCATCAGTTTATATAGACCATATTCATTCCTGATTCAGCAACAATGAATAAATCAAGCATTGTCAAAGTAAAATTAAAATTATTTTAAAAAAGATTAATCGACTTATAAAAATATTAGCAATCATAATAGAATTAAAAAATACAGAGTTTGCCTTCAAAGAAAGTCAGCTGAGAAAAGTTGCCTAGACATGAAAGATTTAAACTTTTAAAGATTTAAACTTTTATCAACTTTGAAAGATTGTAAAGATTTAAACTTTTATCAACTTTTAAAGAAAAATCGAGTGAATTACGACTATCTTCATCTCCTTGAATTTCCGATAACAATGAAAATGATTATTGCCCAAAACATTTCTACATTAGACCAAAGGTACCTAGATTTCAAAAAAGGCTGAGTTATACAAAAATTGGCGTTATGAAAAATTGTCTTCACTAATCAATATTATCTGATACAAATTTCATTAATTTAAAAAAAACCTGTATTTGACATGTATGTATGTATTATAACAAGCCAGGGATCTAAAAGCAACTATTATACGTTCAGCACTAGACCGAGCAGGACAACAACAAAAACAACAACAACCCAATATCATACATACTGTGTGAGTTTGGCTTGAGATCATTGTTACTACACCAAAAACAACAGCTCATATCAGTTAAATAGTGTTTGAAACACACAGTCATGAGACTAAAACTATATATTTGTATGACTTTTCTTGCTTTACATTTTGGCATGATTTATCAGCATAATTTTCTAAGCTGTGACTCAATGTTTCCTGCCACGTGATATAAAACTGAATCCAAACACCATATACAGTTGGTTATTCCTATCTGAAATCGCTCACTACTGTGAGTAATGGCATTCTAATAAATCAGTCTGACACGAAAGCTGTCCATTTTTACGAAATTAATCTATGTTACTATAAAGTCTTCATGGATACCAAGCCTAGATTGTCAGGCATATGTCATAGACCGGCAATAAATAAATCCGCTATAGTTAGCAGAACTATGACGCCATTCCGATAAAATCTTATTTGGAAACTTTCACAATGGACAACAGTGATTGGTTGGTAGTTTGAAATCAGTGTGGTGCATTATGGGGGAAAATATGGAGATTCCGTATATTCACTAAAGATGGAATTATCTTCATTTTCAAGAGCACCGAAATTGTGGCGCAGTTATCAGTGACCCATAGTTTCGTTGATACGATTCATTATAACGCATACGCCTAGTAATTTCCTAATTGCTCAGTTTGAAAAATATCTTCCCAACACCGATAACTCGGTATCAAGCTATAAAAAAACTTACAAAACTCTATAAGGCTAATAAACAACAAGTAAATACAAGTATCACTCACCCTAGTTTTTGTTACTATTATTAATTAATTAATTTCCAAATCTAACAAATGTATCAAAGAAACGTTAATATACGCTGAGATATGGTTAATTTATTTAACTATAAAGGAATTTAAAGAAATTCAGGACAGTGTCAGATGCTTTATCTGCTGGGGAAATTGACGCATCCGTCTATACACGAGTCTCCTGCAGCTTTGCAGGTCGGCTTTGGTTAGCCAAAGGCTAAGGGAGTAAACCCTAGAAGAAAATCCGAAGTGGAGGCTCTAAGGCAGTTGGACGATGTACTACATCCCCTTCTGGCAACTTCTTGGTCTGGAGAGGGATGGGCTCCGCCAGACGACTTTTGCCCAAGACACTGATAATGCTGGACAAATCTGAAGTTACTATACTGGATCGGTCGTCGCCCTGGTGGCCAAGGACTGAGCCTGCCGTTGTCTACCAGGACGGAGGTGACAAGTGTGCTACTGGTACTTTGCATAAAATCAGAGCGAGAGACAGCATCGCCATCGCCACCTGGAACATTAAAACTCTGGCACAAATTGGAAGACTCAAAGAGTTGACACATGAGATGGAACACTACACAAGGCACATTCTGGGACTCTGTGAAGTCAGATGGAAAGCCCTGTGAGAACATCAAACTGAAGATGGGCATATATTCTACCATAATGGAGAATTGGACAAGTCCATAAACGGAGTAGACGTCCTTGTAAACAAAGCCATGTCGCCCCATATCTAGCAGAATCATCTCCATTCGTCTGAAAGAATCTTCCTTTGACATCACAATTATCCAAGTCTATGCTCCAATTACTGATCATGATGATGAAGAAATAGATGAGTTTTACAACAAACTCCAGGGTATTCTAAACATGGTAAGTAAAAACGACATCCTCATTATCCTAGGAGATTGGAATGCCAAAGTTGGCAAAGTCGCTCTAAAAGACTGGGATGTTCATTGTCGACCTTCTTGCAATGAAATTACCAATGAAAGCTACAACAACTTAGTACTAGCCAACACCCTGGGCCAAAATAAAGCTTCATGATGCTGGACATGGCACGCACCAAATGGAACAAATCATAACCAGATCGACTACATACTGGTTCCAAACGGTTACCGATCTGGCATCAATACAGCAAAAGCAAGAACGTTCCAAGGTGCTGATGTTGGGGGTGATCACTTATGAACTACCGAATGACGCTGAAGAAAATTAACAAGCCAAGGAATATCAGGCGTAATTTCAACCTTGAGCAACTGAAGGACCCTAACATCTGCTAGTCATTCCATGCCACAACTGGAGGACAATTTGCTCCACTCCTTGTGATAGATGTTGATGTTAAAGTGATGACATACACTTTCAACACAGTCATGACAACAGCTGCCAAGAACGTCATTGGCCTCCATCGCCAAAAGAATAACTCCTGGGTTACAGAAGAGATTCTGATTCTGTGTGATGCCCGAAGAGATCTCAAAAACATCAGACACACAACAGGAGTGATGAAGTACCGAGAAATAAACACGAATGTCAGAAAAAACTGGAGGGGGGTCAGTGATAGAGCTACTAACAAAACTCTGCAACAAGATCTGGCAGACAGGTGAATGGCCACCACAGTGGACCCAGTCACTGATTATAACACTCCACAAAAAGGCAATATCCAGTTGTGTCACAATTACAGAACTATCAGTTTGATCAGCCATGCTAGGAAGGTGATGCTGAAGATCATCTTGAACAGACTGAACCCACAAGTAGAAGAAATATTCGCTGAAGAACAAGCAGGGTACCGGAGTGGAAGAAGCACAACATAACAAATATTCAATCATATGGTTCTGTGTGAAAAGTACTCGCAACATCAGCAAGACATCTATCATGTGTTCATGGATTTCAAAAATGATTTTGACCGAGCGTGGCATGATGCATTGTGCACCACAATGAAGAAGTACAACATAGGTCAAAAGTTGACCAATACCATCAATCAGCTGTACGCCAATGCTACCAGTGCAGTAATTGATCAAGATTATGCGAGGGATTGGTTCAAGACAACAGTTGGAGTACGTCAAGGCTGTCTCCGGTCACCCACGATTTTCAACATCTACTTCGAGCGCATCATGAGCGAAGCCCAGGAAAACCATTGTGGGGACAGTCAACATTGGAGGGCGTAACATCACCGACCTACGCTTTGCATCCGACATTGATGGGCTGGCAGGCAATGAAAACGAGCTTGCGACCTTAATGAAGAACATGGATAAAACAAAAGACAACGATAATGACAGTTGCAATAAAATCTCAGCCAAGATTAAAGTCAGAGGACAGGAACTGGAAACAGTGGGCCAGTTTAAATATCTTGTTTCCATAATCAGAGAAGAGGGATCAAGAGCAGACATTTTGTCACAATAAGCACAAACAACGGCATCTATGTCAAAGCTAAGACCCATCTGGAGAGACAAGAATATATGTCTGAAAACTAAAATCAGACTATTGAGAGCTCTAGTCATCTCAATCTTTTTGTATTCATGTGAGGCCTGGACCATGACAGCAGAATTGTCTGCGTGGGTTCGAGTCTTATATTCGGCTAATGTAGTTATGTGAGGAAGCTTGTCAGTAGCTTCTCGTGGGTCGGTTTTTATTTCTGGGGTTTTCCCGTGTTCATCCTCCACCAATAATACTGGCCGCCATGTATAGCCTATTGTCTTCTGAAAAATGGCGTTAAACCTAACATCAACAATGAAGAATCCAGACACTTGAAATGAGATGCTACAGAACCATCCTTGTCATCTCTTACATGGATCACATCACAAATGAAGAAGTGCGAAACTCTATTAGGCACAAAAAGTAGGTCATTATGAAGACCTCACCACTGTCAAAATGAGAAACTGAAATGGTATGGCCATGTCACTAGAGCCAACAGTCTATCCACAACAGTACTGCATGGCAGCGTCCAGGGTGGAAGAAGGAGAGGTAGACAGAGAAAAAGTGGACAGACAACATCACAGAATGGACCAGGAAACGTTTCGCGGAGACACAGGCATTGGCACATGATTGAGACAAGTGGACGGAACTGGTCAGATGTTCAGTAGCACAGTGCCTCAACGACCAAACTAAGTCAAGATACTGATGATGATGATGCTGACATGTATTCACTTTAAAATGACAAATGATTCCCCATTCCCACCTATATCTCCCTTAACCATATATCAGCCCCCCCCCCCCCCCCCCCCCGCGTTAAAGTAAGCTGTGTGTGTGTGGGGGGAGGGAGATACGTCAGCTAACCCTGTGTGTAAAATGTCCATATCGCGCTGTAGCGCTATTCGTCGCTGGTTAATGCTGTACTGGTATAGTCTGAACAATTCACGCAGGACGAGTACACAGATACCTTATTTTAATATGATTGTGTATTCTTTATCTTGGCTGTACTCTCATGAATGTTTATCGTTACCATAACTTGGCATATAACATCTAACATGCTTACAGCCGGGTCCAACTGCAAACAATATCAGACCCTAATCTGATGCTGGATGATCAGTGTTTATGTTGTTTGTACTACTAATTACTCCTAACAAACTGCATAGAAATCTGCCGGCGCTCTATGTGACGACAGATCTGGCTCTGTGTAGTATGTATGATTCGACTTATAAACGATTATGTACGGTAAGTTCTTTTTTTGCGGTTTGTGTGTGTAATGCTGTTTGTTTTTGTTCATATTTTAAGGAAATTATTATAACACGAACATGAGTTCAGACAATACTGTTAATGCAATGTGTGTGTGTGTGTGTGTGTGTGTGTGTGTACACACATCCTAATTTGACCGATTACTGTTTAACGTGCTGAGCATAGCACATTTTAATTTGTCTTGATTTATCTTAATTTATTTTCCTTTCTTCCTTTTTAAATTAGTAGTTATATAATCTGGTATGTTGATATCAGTGTAATTTTCCTTTGCTAGCATACCTTTTTAATGTTGTATGATATTGTTATGATGATATTGTTGTTATTACGAGCTGAATTATCTTTGCTATAACATATTTTTATCGTCCTTGGCATATGTACACGCATGAACAGCGGGATGACTATTTTCCCATTTTTGATACTCCGATTTTCTTACAAGTTTAATTATTTTTAAATTATTTTTTAATGTAAGCGCGTCGCCTTTGAGCACCAGTAGGATTAAAGAAGAAAAAAAAACAGCGGGATTAGGGATATAAAACAATGTCAACACAAAAAAAAATTAATTTGTAAACTGCACAAAATCTATTACGAAACATTGGAAACGAATTTTAAATCGTATGTTCTAAAAAGTATGTACCAAAAAAACCACTTTATAAGAAATACACGTAATTATATTTAGAAATATATCATCACCAATATTCCAGACTGAATGAATTGAAAGAAGCTATTTGAATATTTGAAATAATGAAAGATAGAAACATTAAACAAAGATAATGCAAAACTTTAAAGTACATAGCCGACAGGCAGACAGGAAAGTGGGTAAACAGACAGACAAATAAATAAATAAATACAATGATAGATAATGTAGAACGTCAAGAACAAAATGGAAAATAACCAGCACTTGTGCAAGGCATTTTGGTGCCCTAGGCGAGATCAGATATCTGGCGCCCCCCTTGCACTCACGCCCCCCCCCCCCACCCGCCCATCATGAAACAAACCCTTAGTCCAGCGATTGCCTAGTTCGCCTAGCGGAAGCGCCGGCCTTGAAAATAACATAAAATGGATTAAATTAATAAATAAATGAATAATTATTCATATTAATATTCTTAGTGAAAGTAACAACTGTAAATAAAAATTACAAAAATTCTACCAGAATGCAGCACTCATTCTGAAAATAGCTCTGTGAAAAGCCATGGATACATTTAATAATAATAATAATAATAATAATAATAATAATAATAATAATAATAACAACAACAATACCAATAACACTACTACTACTAAATTACTACTACTACTACTACTACTACTACTACTACTACTACTACTACTACTACTAATAATAATAATAATAATAATACTCACGTTGAGGTTGAGGTGTTTGATTTCGTTTTTAATTTTCTCTATAGACATCAAGCCTCAGAAATGTCTGGAACGCTGAAGGCAAAGGTGAGAAATGCCACTACAATGCTTCAACAAAGGAAAATGATACAGCGAAATGTCAGACAGCTGCAGCAGAGGGACATAGCACGAGAAATCCTAACGGGTATGTTGGTACGGAAGATTGGAAGATAATTTTGCTCTAGGCAATGATAAACAATGTTGAAGCTTATTTTTTGCTTTTGTTTTTTGCACATTCTTTTTTATTCTTTAAAAAAGAATCGCATTTAATGAAAGAAAAAAATGTTTTTTGTAAGAACTGCTCTTATATGACGATATTAATGTTTGTACAAGTATGTTTCCTAAAAACTACTTTAGCTTCTCGACGGTGTGATAATATTAGAACTTAAGGGACTGTAAGATATTTACCTTCGACCCCGCCCATGCCAAATAGTACACGAAACAATTTCTAGAAAACAAAACTTACAACATTTTTGTAATTCGATAGGTTTGCTATATAAATAATTTTAAAATCTTAGCAATTGTTACATGGATTGTATTTTAAAATTTCACCACAAAGTTTTCAGTCTTGTTCTCTTAACAGTAAACGTTGCCGTAAGTAATAGTATACTTTATTTATTATAATTTCTAAATGGTCAGTTTTCTTCCTATAACCATTCCCTCATTAAACGGTTTGTCCAAATGAGATAACCTCAGTTCGTGTGAACAGAATTTGAGACTACATGCTCTTAGACAGACTCTCTCTGTCTGTCTGTCTGTCTCTCTGTCTGTCTGTCTGTCTCTCTCTCTTTCTCTCTCTCTCTCTCTCTCTCTCTCTCTCTCTCTCTCTCTCTCTCTCTCTCTCTCTCTCTCTCTCTCTCTCTGTACATTTTCATTGATCTTTTTAAGGTCTGAATAAATGTTGAAAGCTCTCAAAAAATGGTGTTTATACATTACAGCATATGGATCAAGGGTGTTTACCACACCTTCTGCAGACCCCTTAAAATCCGTGTTGCCATTCATGAACGAGAGGATGAGAAAGAGGCGATGTTTTGCTGATAAGGAGTTGGAGATTGCCATGTTGGAACGCGAACAGCACACTGAAATCACATCGCAACAGACGTTTACTTCAGATATTATCGGTCACGTAACTAGAAAGGAGCATGTAATGCAAGAATTTTGTAACAACCGTAAAGATATTGATGTTTTGTTCAAACTTTTTCCCGCATACAATCCAAACGTCCTTGAACTAGTATGGCAGGGTTGTGAAGGGAACTTGGATAAGACGATTCAACAGTTGACAGACAGCTTCAGGTTTAATATGCAGTCCACCAATCCGAAGATTTTTTCTCATTTATACGTGTGCCAGAATGATCTCCTAGGTAATATTGGCGGCTCGTCAAATCTATTCATGCCAGATCGTTATGTCGAAGACAAATCGGACATGAGCGCCTTTCATAAGTTTCATTCAGCAACTAAACTAGGACCCATTCCTACCTCTTATGTGGGTCACAAATGTTTTCCTAGTACATCAACGCCAACAAATTTTCATTTGGGATACGGAAATTTGCAGCATTTGCATGAGCTAGAGATTGAAGGCAACAAAGGATGGCAAAGAAGGTTGTCCACCATTAAAAGTTGTGATATTGCTTGTGCTTCATCCATGAGTCACGCAGTAAAAGACAAAATTTCAAGCACTGTTAATGGTGGATGTATTAAAACGGAACTCGAGCTGAGTCTGAAAAGCAATAAGTCTACCAGAAAAGGTGAAAATGGTATATTAGATTTAAAACATGAGAGAAATGGAACAAAAAGTGAAAGGGAGACGATGGTCCGCCATGACTGCGATGGAGAAACAAATGCTACGAAGGTGAAATGTCCACTAAAGTTCTCTGTTGCTGCCATCATTGGTGAAGCACTGGCATAAAAATGATGTCAATTGGAACAGATGCATTGACCATTAAGAACGGAATGTTTACTGAACGTAATATTTGATGCCATTTACTCGAGTTAATAAATCAAATTCATATCTGAATATCGTAGTATATAAAATAAATCTGTAAACACTGAACGCACAGTAATTTTCTTATCTAGTTATTAATTACGTTTGTTGTCTCCTTTCGTTTTACTATTGCCATGAAATGATCTTAAATTTCACAATGATATTTACATGATTTCTTGTGTTGTTTTTCTTCCCCTCTTGACTATTCTGTTGCACGAATGTTTCTGTTTGAAGAATTACGATGTCTGTATTGAGAAATATGATGTATGTGTTGTTCTTTCGGCTGGCGTTACCTGATCTATATAAAATGATTTGCGAGTTACATTATAGTTTCCTGTGTGGCATGGGCTGAAAAAGATGAGGAACGGTTCTTTACAAATCTTGATCATGTGCTACACTAGACGTTACAGTCAAATCATTGGTAGAAATAAGGATATACTAAGCATCTTATCAAATTACATTTTACCTTACCGTCCCCTCTCCCGACTTGAGCAAGTTATACATTTTCCGATAAGATAATGTAAACGTTCTTAGCATTGTAACATGTGTATTTTAGATTGACTTTCTTATTAGTGCAAATAGACGCCCTGTGCAACAGCCTTGTAAACTATTCTTTGATAAAATGTAATACAAGCCAGTTTGCATTTATTCCTAATACAAGATATATATCTAAAAAGTGTGTGTGTGTATATATATATATATTTATATTTATATTTATATCATGGCAATTGAAGATTAAAGTGTTGGTATAAAACAAAAATTCATATACCAATACTACTTATCCGCGCATGACGTAATAATAATAAGAATGCATAATCAATCTTTCCTATAGATCAATGATGAATTTCTACTCATTCATTAATCACAAATGACATATTAAAATAACGATAAAAAGTATTAATATTCCCTGTTTTCTAAATGAATTAAAAATGGTATATAATTTCATCGCAATTCTTTATTTTTCCGTTCCCCTTTCCCCTATCATGCATAAGGGGCAACATGCTCAGAAATATGGAGTGAGAGAGAGAAAAACAAGTTGGGTTGGATTAAAACCCTAACGGTGAACTTGCACCAACCAACCTACTAGAATATGGTTCAATGTAACGGTATGTTTACACGTTTATTGTGATCTACAGTGTTCGTAATCTCAATGATTCGTAGTTGCAATAGCCTCTGGAACGTATTTATGCTAATGCTTTATTAATAATAATAATTAATACTTTGTATATCGCCTAATCTTTAGAAGCTCTAAGCGCTTTACACCATCTATAATGATATGACTACACTAGAGAGAAACAAATGACAAAAACAATGAAATTGGAAAACATAGAAACATGTCGAAAACATATAACATACAAAGCATTATTAGGTCTCTAAGTTTGTCCCTGCAGTCGAAAAAGGTGAGTTTTAAGAACACTCTTAAAAGGGACCACTGTGTTTTTGTGTCTAATTTCAATGGGCAATTCGTTCCACATCGCCGGGCCCTGATATGCAAAAGGACGTTGTCCAGATGACTTTGTTTTCACAGTGGGAACAATGAGTATACGATTGTCAGAAGAAGAGCGTAAGTATCTTGCTGGTGTATACACATGGGTGAGGCTGGATAGGTATGTTGGACTTGAGACTGTTAGTGAAACATAGCACAGAGAACAAATTTTGTGTTTGACTCTGTATCGAATTGATAGCCAGTGTAGGGTACAGAGCAGTGGTGAGGTGTGCTCTGATCGAGGTACTCTAAAGATGATCCGTGCAGCTGTGTTTTGAACTTTCTGAAATTTCTGGAGTAAATATTGTGATGAACCAGACAGAATTGAGTTACAATAGTCCAGTCTTGAAAGTACTAATGAACACACAAGTGTTTTAGTGGCATCAACTGAAAGATATTTACGAATGGAGATGATTCCTGTTGTTTCTTAAACCTATTATAATGTTCTAAAAGTTCTTACATATACTTTGTTTTAGGAGTATGCCATTATGATTTAGGGATATGCCATGATGATATAGGAGTATGCCATTATGCCGTTCTTCCTTTATAGCTAAGCTATGAGCGGAACAATGGAGTCTACTTAAAGCATTTAGTTGACTGGTAGAAAAATTAATGCTTATATGAAACTGAAAAAAGTAACATTATTATAGTGATATATCTTATGTGATTTATTTATGGCTGAATTTGAATCCTGGATAAAAAAAAAATTTCTTAAGATATTGTTTGAAATTCGACAAAAACATCTCCTACACCCAACTACACCCTAATCCATATCTGAATAATATATGTTTAGCTTTCGAACACATTTAATATTACCCGACATTTTTCAGCATAATAGAACATTGTCTTGGGTATCGGCTACCTCCCATTTCAATCAACCTAATCTAATACTTAATACATTTACAATAATAATTAAATCATAGAGTTAGTCTTCCACATTCTCCTCACGATAGAGGTAAGCATGTACGTCTTGGAAGGTTTAGAACTCAAGACAAAACCCACCACGTACCATTTCAATTGAGACATCTAAATTTGATTTGATTAATTCATTTTCATTTTTTCCTTTTAAGTCTCTTTTTTCATGCAAATCTCATGTTTTAAACCTATTTCTATTCTTTTTAAAAACGGGGTTGTTGTGGGGTACCTTTTTAAGAGATGACATTGGGTTTTTTCCACACCAGATAGGTTTTGTTTTATTATCTTGTTACACTATAAACTTAATACACTCGTCTATTTGTGATATATATCAATGATACATTACACAGCTTCCTAAAAAAAAAAAAGAATGATAAAAATTATATCGAAATTCAGAACATTCACGTTGGAATGAATTAATAATTCCTTCATGTTTCCTTCATTCTATCTGTACCTGTTAAAAAACGAACTCGTATATCATAGTGAAGTGTACAGATTAACTCCTACATCCAATTTAGAAATATGGATAATGCTAAAAGAGGCCGGTTGAAGCAATCATACAGTCAACTACGCTTTCTCCATCATTAGCGTTACATGTTTAATTTCCCTCTCAATATTGGCATATTCTACCATTTAGGATATATACAGAGTATGATTTACTTGTACTAGTCAGTGAGATACCGAACGGAGTACAAACTAAATCTTTAAATTATCAAGTTCTACAAAACTTTTTTAGATTACCAATGCCATTGTTGAGGTTACCAGCCAAAAAGAAGAAAGAAAAAAAACCCACCAGTATTCCGATATGTTAACCCTATATACACCTAGGCGGATGTATAGAAGTTGTAAAGAAGAGTTTTTTTTTAATTTTATTTGTTCAGTTTGATTTAGAAATACTAAAAATTGACATTGCAAATATTTGAGGCAGACGACACAGGTTTTACTGAAATAGATTGTTTTATAAACCAGAAAAGATATGCTTGTTTACACCCATGGCATCAATTTCGTTTGAAACGTCAATAAGATGACAAATTTAAGGATCCCTGCTGACAATCACGTTAGAAAGTATACATATAGAAATTAAATGATTAACTTTGGTGCATTTATACATCCTTGATGCTTTTTGTTTTTAAACTTTTAAGCAGATACAAGTAAACTGTAGGGTGTTCGAATACTATAGCAAAGCAAACAATTATAATGAAGACCAAGTATCGCATATGAAATAGATTTGCATATAGGAAATTTCTACCTGTGGATGGTAAGTGCAGATAAATATAAAAATGATAATTCATCTTCCACACACTTGACACTTTCTTTAAAACATAGTTTGCAAACTCTTTGACCTCATCCAATTTTAGTGTGTCTTCCTAGTTCAATCATTAAATCATATTTAGAACCTTGACAAGATGCAAATGCTTGTCTGAAAATAAAAGGTAGATATAATGTTAAATATTTCTCAATGTCCAATACTTACTTGTATTAGCTATAATAAAAATGTTTTCTACAATCACATAATTCACATGACCAGAACTGTAATGAAGAATCAAAGAGACTTTGATCATTTGATCATAGTTTAACAAAGACTATTTCTGTCACTCAAATCTTGCGCCCGAGTGCGCAATCAAAACCACGAGAGAATAAAACATTTGTAACGTCACTGGCCCCACTGCCATTGCCGTCATCATCTAGTATGTTTGTTAAACACAGCATAACACTGGAAACGATATCTGCTTTTCGGCATATGTGTCATTTACGTCCAGTGCTTCACACATCTGAATATATAAGTTGTACTTCAAGGATAGCGTCCGCATTCACCAAGACTAACATAATTATTCAAAGCTTTTTGGTTCTTTAAGACATCCTTTACGAAATCTGTTTTTAAATGCTTTTATTTCTGGAAAATGTTCTTACCTCCATAATTCTGAACGGTAACACAATAATGGTTTCACCATTTTATATTTTATATATATCTTTTGCATTCATGCCACCAGACCACCATCTTGATCTTGGCCCTTGTTTAGGCAAGCTCTGCAACGGCGTGATCGCATCTTGCTGAGTGGGTATATAATACTCCTTGTTGCTATATTTATTTATTTTTTAATTTGTTTACATTTCAATGGGTAGTTGATGGAACACATATACTGTTCTATGTTGAACACTACACATGAATTTGTTTGATATATTTAAAAGTTTTCGATCAGAGGTCTCAATACATGCTTTACTAAGTCAATGCACGCGAGATAAGAGATAAATATGTCCTTCGTATTTGATATGGCTTTCCAAGACAATAGGTGGTATACGAAGGAGTAGTGTGTGTTTGATTTGGATTTTTAACGTAGCATTTTAAAAAATTCAGTCATATCGCTACGATGTCTGCAGCGTGGTTATAGTGATGTTTAGCACTCTGGCATCTTGCCGCAGATATGTAGCATGATGTCCCACCCAGTCACATTATCCTGACACCAGGCCGAAAAGTCTTAGCACTAACAAATTAATGCGGAGTGTCAAGCGAGGCAGCAATTAGTACCATTTTTATAAGTCTTTGATATGGTTTGGCCGGGGATCGAAACAAACGACCTCCCGCATCCGCGCCTGACGCTCTAATCACTAGGGCATTGAAGCGGTGGTATACGATGGAAAATGTATCTATGTTTATCTTTTCTACTCTAAGAAGTAACAAGTAGAAACTATTCTTCTTAATTTTCCTGTGATTTTTGTTTCTCTCTCAATATCGGCTAATTGGATTGTGCTTCTGAATGTTTTTGTCTTGGAAGTTTCAAAATAATAGTAAATAATTACAATGACATATCAATACGAATGTATAGAATTAAATCATGCGTAATTTGGTGTAAAAGGTCCGATAAATTTCCCAGTGACACCTTGTTTTTATAAATTTATAAACCGCTGTCTCTCACCCCTGTTAATGCTCTTTCAATCTACTACAGTATAGATACTAAAAGGTGTGTGTGTGTGTGTGTGTGTGTGTGTGATTAAGATTCTTAACGTAGCGTTAACAATTTTTCAGTCATATCGCTACCATGTCTGCTGTGTGGCAGTTTATAATGATGTCTAGAACTGGGACATCATGCCGCAAACACAGTCATAACACTAACCTCTTAATACTTAGCACCAAGCGATGCAGCTGTTCGAACCCACAACCTCTCGCACCCAAGGCGGATGCTCCAACCACTAGACCACCGGAGCAGTGATACTAACGGCAGATTGTATCAAGAAAACAATTAATATGAAAAGGAACACAAACTGAAAGAAGATAATTAAATTTCTAGAGAAAAGGAGACTCCGTCATGAGAGTAAAAAGGTAGCGGAAAAATCCATGAAGAAACAAAAATATTGAAAAATGGTTGAAAACAATTTATTTATACATTCTATATTAAATTAGGAGACAAGCACAAACAAGCACATCAGTGTTCAAGGGTTCATTATAGAAAAGAAAGACGTTATTAACATGCAATGTTTGTTTATACAGAAAGTGAACAATTTCTTGCCAACACTAGCATCACAGAGTTGCATTCATGTAATTCGTTTTTGAGAACTCAATTTCTTGCCAATACTAGTATCATCACAAATTTACTGTCAGGTAATTTGTTTAAAGAAACTAATTTTTTGCAGTCAGGTAATTCGTTAATCTAAATTCAATTTCTTTCCAACATAGTATCACAACTTGCCGACAGGTAATTCGTTTATGCAAACTCAATTTCTTCCCAACACTGTATCACAACCTTGAATATGAAATTTTGAATTTGGAATATATGGAACATATTGAATTTATAATTTGAAATACTGACAAATAGACGGGCTATGGAATTTGGAATAGAGAAAAGCAGCAAACGACCGACATGTTTTATAGTGTGTGTGTGTGTGTGTATGTGTGTGTGTGTGTGTGTGTGTGTGTGTGTGTGTGTGTTTGATCGTACAGTATATAACCTTGTTTAATAATGGCTTGCACGATGAACAGATTAAACAACGAAAAAACTTTTTAAATTTTTAACATCAGAATTAATATAATGCATAAAAATTAAGGCTTATGAGCAAACATTAATAATTCAGGACAATAAATAGCATGTAATTGTCACTCAAGTGGCATGCATACTACACAATTGCTAAATTTAGAGTAACAGTCTTGTCCATTTCCAAGACATTTAAATAAAAATAGAAATGGAAGGAACTTCTCTGTGCTGCATAATGCTTCCGATATTATTTACGTCATAAACAGTTTAAATAGTTTAATTAATGATGTAATGACATATAGATAAAAAGATTATAAGTCATACTGTCTGATGTAATGACATATAGATAACAAGATTATAAGTTATACTGTCTGATGTAATGACATATAGATCAAAAGATTATAAGTCATACTGTCTGATGTAATGACATATAGATAACGAGATTATAAGTCATACTGTCTCATGTAATGACATATAGATAACAAGATTATAAGTCATACTGTCTGATGTAATGACATATAAACAAGATTATTCTGATGTAATGACATATATATATATATATATATATATATATATATATATATATATATATATATATATATATATATATATATATATATAAAAGATTATAAGTCATATTGTCTGATGTAATGACATATATATAAAAAGATTATAAGTCATACTGTCTGATGTAATGACATATAGATAACAAGATTATAATTCATACTGTCTGATGTAATGACATATAGATAACAAGATTATAATTCATACTGTCTGATGTAATGACGTATATATATATATATATATATATATATATATATATATATATATATATATATATATATATATATATATATATATATATAAAAGATTATAAGTCATACTGTTTGATGTAATGACATATAGATAACAAGATTATAATTCATACTGTCTGATGTAATGACATATAGATAACAAGATTATAAGTCACACTGTCTGATGTAATGACATATAGATACCAAGATTATAAGTAATACTGTCTGATGTAATGACATATAGATAACAAGATTATAATTCATACTGTCTGATGTAATGACATATAGATAACAAGATTATAATTCATACTGTCTGATGTAATGACATATATATATATATATATATATATATATATATATATATATATATATATATATATAAAAGATTATAAGTCATACTGTCTGATGTAATGACATATAGATAACAAGATTATAATTCATACTGTCTGATGTAATGACATATAGATAACAAGATTATAAGTCACACTGTCTGATGTAATGACATATAGATAACAAGATTAAAAGTCATACTGTCTGATGTAATGACATATAGATAACAAGATTATAATTAATACTGTAAGATGTAATGACATAGATAAAAAGATTATAAGTCATACTGTCTGATGTAATTACATATAGATAACAAGATTATAATTCATACTGTCTGATGTTATGACATATAGATAACAAGATTATAAGTCATACTGTCTGATGTATTGACATATGGATAACAAGATTATAAGTCACACTGTCTGATGTAATGACATATAGATAAAAAGATTATAAGTCATACTGTCTGATGTAATGACATATAAACAAGATTATTCTGATGTAATGACATATATATATATATATATATATATATATATATATATATATATATATATATAAAAGATTATAAGTCATATTGTCTGATGTAATGACATATATATAAAAAGATTATAAGTCATACTGTCTGATGTAATGACATATAGATAACAAGATTATAATTCATACTGTCTGATGTAATGACATATAGATAACAAGATTATAATTCATACTGTCTGATGTAATGACATATATATATATATATATATATATATATATATATATATATATATATATATATATATATATATAAAAGATTATAAGTCATACTGTTTGATGTAATGACATATAGATAACAAGATTATAATTCATACTGTCTGATGTAATGACATATAGATAACAAGATTATAAGTCACACTGTCTGATGTAATGACATATAGATACCAAGATTATAAGTAATACTGTCTGATGTAATGACATATAGATAACAAGATTATAATTCATACTGTCTGATGTAATGACATATAGATAACAAGATTATAATTCATACTGTCTGATGTAATGACATATATATATATATATATATATATATATATATATATATATATATATATATATATATATATATATATATATATATAAAAGATTATAAGTCATACTGTCTGATGTAATGACATATAGATAACAAGATTATAATTCATACTGTCTGATGTAATGACATATAGATAACAAGATTATAAGTCACACTGTCTGATGTAATGACATATAGATAACAAGATTAAAAGTCATACTGTCTGATGTAATGACATATAGATAACAAGATTATAATTAATACTGTAAGATGTAATGACATAGATAAAAAGATTATAAGTCATACTGTCTGATGTAATTACATATAGATAACAAGATTATAATTCATACTGTCTGATGTTATGACATATAGATAACAAGATTATAAGTCATACTGTCTGATGTATTGACATATGGATAACAAGATTATAAGTCACACTGTCTGATGTAATGACATATAGATAAAAAGATTATAAGTCATACTGTCTGATGTATTGACATATAGATAACAAGATTATAAGTCATACTGTCTGATGTAATGACATATAGATAAAAAGATTATAAGTCATACTGTCTGATGTATTGACATATAGATAACAAGATTATAAGTCATACTGTCTGACGTAATGACATATAGATAACAAGATTATAATTAATACTGTAAGATGTAATGACATAGATAAAAAGATTATAAGTCACACTGTCTGATGTAATGACATATAGATAACAAGATTATAATTCATACTGTCTGATGTAATGACATATAGATAACAAGATTATAATTCATACTGTCTGATGTAATGACATATAGATAACAAGATTATAAGTCACACTGTCTGATGTAATGACATATAGATAACAAGATTATAAGTCACACTATCTGATGTAATGACATATAGATAACAAGATTATAATTCATACTGTCTGATGTAATAACATATAGATAGCAAGATTATAATTCATACTGTCTGATGTAATGACATATAGATAACAAGATTATAAGTCATACTGTCTGATGTAATGACATATAGATAACAAGATTATAAGTCATACTGTCTGATGTAATGATATATAGATAACAAGATTATAAGTCATACTGTCTGATGTAATGACATATAGATAACAAGATTATAAGTCATACTGTCTGATGTAATGACATATAGATAACAAGATTATAATTCATACTGTCTGATGTAATGACATATAGATAACAAGATTATAATTCATACTGTCTGATGTAATGATATATATATATATATATATATATATATATATATATATATATATATATATATATATATATATAAGATTATAAGTCATACTGTCTGATGTATTGACATATAGATAACAAGATTATAAGTCATACTGTCTGATGTAATGACATATAGATAATAAGATTATAATTAATACTGTAAGATGTAATGACATATATAAAAAGATTATAAGTCATACTGTCTGATGTAATTACATATAGATAACAAGATTATAATTCATACGGTCTGATGTAATGACATATATATAAAAAAGATTATAAGTCATACTGTCTGATGTAATGACATATATATAAAAAAGATTATAAGTCATACTGTCTGATGTAATGACATATAGATAAAAAGATTATAATTAATACTGTATATTGGCTCCACTATTTTAAATTCCCATAGACTTACAGACTAGAGGCCGAAAGTTAACTACACTTTCGGCCGAAACCGAAAACGAAAGATACACTGAAGTTGCCGAACACAAGATTTATTAAATAGGCCTGGGTCATGATGCAATGCCACACTAATTAAAAACGAATACAGAAGTAATCATTCAGAGCCTGCAGTAAGAGGGCTTCGCTAAATGTCAAATTGCCTAGCGCCGACTGACCGGTCGACAAGCAGAGTAATAGAAGCAGCACTGGCGTTGCATTCTGAAAGTTAAAATAGATCTTTGGCTGATGACCGAAAGTCAATATCAGTTTGGCCGAAACCGAAAGCAAACCGAAACTATGCTGAAAGAGGCCATTTGCAAACTTTCGGCATCGAAACCGAAACCGAAACCGAATTTCGGTCGGCCTCTATTCCAGACTGACCCGTCAGCATATAGCCCAGACATTTTTAACAGAAATCCCACTTTGGCAAGAAGCTAACATTTCCAAAATAAAGGTTCAAAATAAAGGCATAATGTAACTAACCCATTGAGCTCAAAATTAATCTCTTTTTGAGCAGAGGCCAGAGTGACATCTTTTAAAATGGTGGTTTATGGTAAAGGTCACAGTTACTTTTTTTTAAAATAAGATATTGTGCCCCCTTCTCCTCTCCCATCTACTTCTAGATATTTCTTTATCTCTCGTTCATATCATAGACGGGACTCAAACTTGATATGAATTCTTTCTGTGAACTATTTGCTATCATCTTAAAATATTATTATGATTATTATTATTATTATTATTATTATTATTATTATTATTATTATTATTGTTGTTGTTGTTTTTGCTGAATGAATAAATGAATGAATGCATGAATGAATGAATTAATAAATGAATGAATGATCAGGGGCGAAGTGGTTTTGGCATTGGATTCGCCACCGAAAAGGTTGAATGTTTGAATCCCACCATCGGATCAGCCCGGGTCATCTAGCTGTGTGTCCCAAAGTGTGGTGTTTCTACCCCAAATGCTAGAGCAAAAAACAACTTCCTTGTGTTCCTGTACAGTAAATCTGAAAATCAAAAAGTTCAAATTGATGTCTGTACAGAAGAGGATGATGCTTTTTGTACGCCTATATGTGTTGTCTTCGTCAAAAATGAGTTAATTTCAAATTCTAGTTCATAGCTGTTGTTCAAATCGATGTCTGTGCTGGAAGAGGATGATGATTTTTGTACGCCTATATGTGTTGTCTTCTTCGAAAAGGATGCGTAAATTTCGAATTCCAGCTCAAAGCTGTTGTACATTATGGAATTTTAAAGAGAAACAAGACTAAAACTACATCAAGGACAAATATATCAGACATGTGCCATATCCCTATCAAGAGCACGCAGTCATTATCCAGATCAGAAAATCTGTGGAATCAACAATCTGAAAAGTAAACAAAAATAACTTAAAACAGGAATTAGCTCCCATTTGTGTATCATATATTAGAAAGAGTAATTTCCAAGAAGACATTTAAATCCAGATTCAGGAGAATGCGGCGTTATCTTTGTGCATCGCATCGCTAGCTTGTATCAGGTGTTGGCGACAGAAACACATATCCTTACGCCTTATCAGAATGTGTATTGGAGCAAGAACATAGAACGATACATAGTACCTAATTTATTTGATTTGTCTCAAACGAGCTGACATTCTAGAAGATAAAATTAACAACTCAACTCAGATATGTCCGATATATACATTTTAAATAGGTTTTTAGGCGGATGAATACAAACACCACAGCTGTACAACGGTGTGGCCATTCTTGTAAACTAAACAGCTTCAGTGAACATCCTATAAAGATAACTTGCGCCGTAGTTCCCCGAATGAAAAATGAGATGATTTTGTGAATAGTCAGAATATATGTTTGGCATGATTTTTATGTTTAGTATTAAATTAATACTGACCACAATGGACTGACTAAAGAAAAAGCACAGAAGCGAAACACGTATCGGTGTTTATTTATTTATTTACATTTATTTGGAAATAATTGTAAACTTCTAGATATTTATTTTTGCATTTAACTATTAGATGTTGATTGCATGGGAGTCCGCATGACAGTTTCCAAATGGTGGGTGCAAAGAAAAAAAAAATCAAACGGACAAACTCTCCAAAGTGACGTCAGTATGGTCAAGGGGATAAGCTCCCAGTCTGATTTGGGTGCTTTCATATTTTGATATTTGTGTTTTAATCTTATCGCAGGCTTGCAGCTAACTACAAATACATACACACACACAATTCAAACCACCCACCCCACCCCAACCAAAAATATAAAACAGCCACACAGCTACACATATTCTCTCCATAAGTATTGAAAGTGTGTGGTCTAACTTTAACACTGAAATTTCAATATTGTCTAACTACAATATACGACGTATAAAACAAAGAGTAAATATATGATTAGCAGGTGTGGCATTCATATGGAGTTGTGCTTGGCATATCGATGTTTACATAATAACGTCTTTAGCAAACGTTTGCAAAAATGTGAAAGCAATAATTAACTGTCAGTTTCATGCTGAATGGTTAACTCTGGCTTCTTAATCTATATAATGAAGAAAAGTTGATACAATCGCACTGAGCACGGATGAATATGTCAACATCCGCCGATTCGCCTTTAAATGGTAGCTCTAATGGATTCTCAATGCGCAATAAGAAATTAGTTCTAGTATTTTAACAACATAATTAGAAGAAAAAAAAATCCTTAATGATACTACAGGTTGTAACTTGCAATTTTGAGTTTGTTCTTCCTTTGTCTGTCTACAATGAAGTCTGATAGCCCAGCAGACGTTAAACGTATGATTTTGTGTGCATGTGTCGTATCACGATAAAATTAGCAGACTGCATGACATATTGAAGTTATCAACGGTGTAATCTATACAAAATCTACTCTGCAACTAACAACATGGTTGGAAAATTACTTCTCTCGTTTCACATTACATGCCATAACCTACAAAAATGGTACCTGCACGTGTACATTAAAGCTCCCAATATCCCCAATATAATAAAATACTCATACGGGACCAATGTAATAACAGATTACTTAATAATCACTAAGATAGTGACTTATGTATCAATGGTGTAGGAAGAATCGCGTTTGATAAGAGGATTATGCCAAATTTATTAAAGTAGCAGAGCTTATCCTTCAAGGCGATGGTCTGGCCGTTACACAGACAAGACAGATGATTGTGCACAACTATTAATTGTTACTAATAAGCAAGATGTAATAAAAGCCCCGATCCCAAGGAATCCTAACGCGAGCACTACTAAATTGTTTAGAAGGGAATAAACATTATCTGCCATAATGTATAGTAGGATTCCATTTTGTTTCTTTTTTCGACTTTATTTTTAGTTCTTATATGATAAAGCCAATCGTAATATAAATATTTAAATTTCGTTTGAATTTTAATTTCAGCGGGAGCGGGACACTGCATTTAAAATTTTGCAGTACTTTGTTTTATTGTGGTTGTAGGAAAATGCATACAAATGTAACTATTCCTCAAAAGTGAAGAGATTAATATTGTATGTGTACCAAGCTCAGAAAATAGGCAGCCTCCCCGCCTCCCCAATCTGTAAATGATCACGGAATATTGCAAAACAAATGTAAAAATATTTTTCGACCGCATGAGATAACATGGTCAAAGAAAATGATAACTTCTTCAAATTGTTGTTTACTGTTCCTTTATTCTTTTTAATGCCATTTCAATCAGTCAGAAAAGTAAGTGGATTTTTTTTCTAACGGTACATAGAAATAATTCATAGAATTTACGGTTAGGTGTCCAAAACTTTAATTTTTGTGTATTAAGGTTTTCTACTAAGATGAAGCTGTGACCAATGAAACCAACGCCCAGTCATGACAAGTTTCACAACAACAACCCAAAATAAAAAAAAAGAAAAAAGAAAAAAGAAAGAAAACGAAAAGATTTACGTTGCTAGCGTTAATACTATATTTAAACATCACTAAATTTTCATGAGTTTGGAAAATTTAGCATATTAGCGATATATAATTGTTTGCATATTGTATAAATGCTACTCATTGCATACAAAATTCTAGATTAGTCTGCACTCCTAATCATTTTCTGCGATTCGTATTTCGTTGTGGTTGGTGTCAAATAGAGAAGGCGATTGATAGCAACGATAAGTTACCTTCCTATTCGTCTTTCCACGTCTCGATGAACATGACTTGATTTACAAATGAGCTGATTAAGAAATTTTGTCTTGACGTTTTGGCAGGTTCAGTTACAAATCGTAGTGGAAGATCACGGCTCGTGTTTCCTCCTCCCCAGCCACTTATCGCTTCAAACGAAATCAAATTCAACGAGATAAGGCGGATAAACGAAATAAATGATCGCGCGCCTCTTTCACCGATATACATTGAAGTGATAGCTTCCATTTTGTCGAAAATTTCAAGACTTTTTTTCTCCTTCCTGATGCTAAACATTTGTTGTATATTATCAGGCGTGCACTCAGACAATACGGCGGGCAGATAGGTCTGTGCCGACGACTGCAATCTGATAGGGCACTATATCAAGAACATGGGTCTTGCTTTTCGGGATAGGCATCTCGACTGACATTATAGCTCCTAGGAAAAATAAATTATAGCAACACTTTTAGATTCCTGTCCATTAGAGCGAGCAGGTGTCGAGTTCGCGCCTCCAGATCTGGTGACCTCGCACAAGTATCAACCAGGGTGACCACATACATTTTTATCCCCGTTCAAGAGATCAATCTGCACTTGAAGGTTATTTAATGCGGTACTTATGATTTGAGAGATAATGTCATGTAACTTTCAATTCTCTTGGTGCATTATTTCCAGTTATAAGATAATAAAAACTAGACAAACAGTGGAGGCACAATTTTGAATGGAATATAGTGACAAATAAATCATACCATTTTCATAAGAAAAAATCCGCAAATTTGGATTGCCTGTTCGTAATGCAGATCTTTTTGAAAAATCACAAATACGGTAGAAAACAAAAACCGCGCATTTGGCATCCTTGCATCCACAATTTTTTTTTTATTAAAAAAACTATCCCAGGGACTTGTAAAAACAAAATTACTCAAATGAAATAAAAGCTAAAATTAAACAGCAGTACTTTTAGCACTAGAAAAATGGTAGCGATTTTGTGATGTAAGAGTGAACTGTGTGTTTTGGATTTTTAACGTAGCTTTAACAGTTTTTCAGTCATATCGCTATGATGTCTGCATTGAGACAGCTTATAGTATTGTCTAGCATTGCAGCATCATGCCGCAGACATGTAACATGATGTCCCACCCAGTCACATTATCCTGACACCAGGCATACCGGTCATAACACTAACTCAATGCTGACACCAAGCTAGTACCATTTTTATAGGTCTTTGGTATGACTCGGCTGGTGTTTGAAAATCGACCTGCCGCTCTAACCAATAGGCCATCGGATCGGGGAAATCGTGAAATTAGATCTCGTCAAAACGAACCTTTGTTATCAGATTATACAATATATCGTCCGCCAATCTGCGAACGCTAAATACCACTGATCAAAATTTAAAACACTAATTATCTCTACATTGAATGCTTGCGAATAAAATCGAGCTATTCGGTAAATATCTTCTTTCTTGAAGTAGTCTTTTTCCGCTTGTGAAATAAGATGAAGCAAAAATGGTGGACAGGAATGGATAAATGAATTTTAATACTGGGGCGGACCCTGATATGTCGTTAAGCAGGCGGGTACACAAGTAGTCGAGGAGTCTGTAGTATGTAAGTCAAAAAATGTTGTCCATGGCATAATTTAAGCATTAATTAGTACAGAAAATTTACTCTCGGAAACATTCTATTTAATTCACGCTTTTCCTTCATGCGCTGCTCTGCCAACCCACCCCCAATCATACTAAATGGTCGTTCATACAGCATGCATTTGGTTTTCATTCCTCTCCGTAGTAATGCCGCTTAAAGGCAACGGAAATATTCTATCTATTTATTTTATTTCAATTACAAAAATTCTTGAGAAGTCGAAAGTCCTCGAGTTGTTGCTATTGTTACGTTCAACTGAAAAAGTTATCTTCTTGATGGTTGGTTGGTTGGTTGCTTTTTAACTAATTTTTTAAAACATCACAGACTATATCATGCCGGGAAATTTACAACGTAATGAGAATATTTTGTTCTAGAAACAAACTGCAAAGAATTTCTTGAGACAAGCTCAACATTAAGACAAGAAATAAAACCGTTCTACTCTTGTACGACCATTACGAATAATACACGACTAAATAACAATGAATAAATATATAAATAAATAACACGAGACCAATATTTCATGTCGCCATGATCCAGTTTATATTGGCAGACTAAGCTAATTTCTTTTCAGTAAAAACATGAACAAAGTAATAGTGGTCAAACCAAAAAAGAATTTTCGTATTGATAATGTACTTTTTGTAACACTCCCCCCTCTCTATCTCTCTAATGCAATTAAAATACTTTCGAAAGAATGAAAACTCGAATGAGCATTCAAATTTCGTCGAATGTTACGTTGATTGACATCAAAACTTTGTTCTGGCTTGCTGTGAATAATTGTACGGACTTGTGCATTATTCATGCATCAAAATTTGTCTTTTCTGACTTGCTGTAAATATTTCTACGGATTTGTGCATTACTGATCCAGGAAAATGGCTAAAGATTGTAAAATATTTCAAGGAATGATGATGTATGGTCTTCGACTGGCTCTATCAAGTCTGTACCATGTAAAATCTGATGGGTGTTTATATTTCCAAAGAACAGAGAGTAGTTCTCTGCGGGTGTAGGATTGTGCTATGTCAATGCTTTCGCCGGGACCACCAATAAATAGCTAGAGAAATCAAACCCATATCAGAATCTCTGAGACGAGGTCTTATCTACAAAACTAACAAATTTCTTTCATTGATAACGAACATTTCTCCGCTGTTGCCTGTTTTTGTATCATTTGATCTTTAAGAGATCAACAACATCAAACATTTTAAATGCCGGATTTTGTTGCAGACGCTACATTAATAACGTGAAGATATATCGTCAAACCGCATGCTGCTGTAACAGTAAACGAATATCAGATACGAACACATATCTCGTGTATTTAGTAGTAATTTGAGAAATTGAATAAAACTTTTAAAAATAGTCTTTAAAAAAAAAAAGACTTAAAAAAAAATAGAAATTGTACACGACTTAAATACCTGCGGGAAAAATTAAAAGTCTTTCATATTTACGCTATTTTTTAAAAACACTCTTTATAATAAAAAAAAATGACACAACACCAATATTCACACACGTTAATTTTAACGTAAAAACTTAAATGAACGAGATGTGAAAATTACGTACATATTGTCTACTTGTTATATAGTAATTAAGAATTCGCACAATATCTTGGGCATCTAGTGTTACAGCATTAAACGTGACTTATCAAAGGCAGGGCGTGAAAATTTAATACAGATGGCAATTTAATGTTGGCGCTATTGCTTTACACCAATCTCCAATTTCCATCCTGGAATTGAGACAACCCAACAAGAATTACAGTCCGTATACCATTAATGAATACTATAAAGATCAATCACTAAATAAAGGATATAAAATAGGGCTCTGACCGTAGATGGACCAAATACATACAACAAGCTCAAGTCGGAAGAAAACCTTGTTGACTAAACAAACACCTCAAGGACAGTTTAACACAGAATTTCCAGGAATTAAAGACGATTTCTTGGTTTTAACTGCTGAGACTTTAAACGATCACATATATCCTTATGAAAATCCGATGTATAAATGTTTGGGGGAGGGGATATTTTCTTACATATCTGATTCAACATGTGCACAAAATCCCTGTAGTTGAAGGAGAAGCGTCTTTTTATAATCAAACATAATATTATTGATATAAATTCATTCAGCTTGTCTTAGACAATCTACTGATGTGAAAAGTTAAATATATAATAAACAATTTAACCACCACCACCACCAGTTTTACGTGGCATTATTTAAGGTACTCGTCGTATTAACCACGTAGTGGATTCGATAAAAAATACATTCCTATTAGTTTGTATTATCATGCCCACAATCCAGTACAAATAAAAATCCAACCCCAGCCCCAAAACGAAAACACACAAATACCAGACTCAAAAATTATTGCCAGTGATGACAATCAACTAATCCATTGCATCAAATGACAATGTCAGATCCAAATTAATTTGAATATGTACACGTCACATAAGTGCTGTGAAGTAAATTATTCAAGCAGTGCAATAATAATAATAATAATAATAATAATAATAATAATAATAACAAACACCCACCCACCCCTAACAAATAAAATAAACAATATCCTCAAGAGGATCACCATTTTAGCCATACTGGCTGTGCAAGAGGCACTATTTTCATTTAGAAAATTAGAAGTTGGGTTTTCTTAAAATCGAAAAACCAATTTGATTAAGATCTTCATTCAGGAGCCATGATTTTATGATGGCGACTATACGGGACATTAACTACCTAAGTACAATTTTCATTTAGGACCATCACAAAATTGTAAGGAGTCTTTTAGTGAATACCCTATGGCTATATGACATCCATTAATCAGAGAATCGAAAAAATGATTTTCAAGATCGTTACCATGGTAAACATATTAGATGTCAGATAAGCGAAATTTGATTCAGGACCAACAAATTATTACAAGTCTCTTAGTATAAACAAAAATCCAATGTCGATATGACAATCGATTAAGGAGGGTACTGATAACAAATTTGCCATTTTTTTAGGACTAACCAGACATCATAAGAAGTCTTGGTGAAAACCGTATGTCGATATGACCATTCGTTTAGAAGTAGGGATAAGATTTTTTTTTAAAGATAACTGCCATGGTCTTACTATTAGATACCAGACCTGCAAAATTTTCATTTAGAAATGACTAGACACCATAAAAGGTCTTATGCTGAAAATTCCATGTCAGTATGACCATCTGTTTACGTAGAGTAGCAATAGTGATATTACAGATAGCTACCGACCCCTACGGTGGCCTATGTGGTTACAGTGTCCGCCTCGAATGCGGGAGGTCGCGGGTTCAAAACCCGGTCGAATCATGCTAGTGACTCATAAAAATGGTACTAGCAACTGTCTCTCTTGCCTCTCATCATTAAGAGGTTAGTGTTAGGACTGGTTTGGCTAGTGTCAGGTTGATGTGACTGGGTGGGACATCATTTAACATGTCTGTGGCATGATGCCCCATTGCTAGATATCACAATAAACTGTCACACTGCAGACATTGTAGAGATAGGACTGGCTTATATATATATATATATATATATATATATATATATATATATATATATATATATATATATATATATATATATATATACATATATATATACGTTAAAAATCCAAATCTCACACACACACACACACACACAAAGATGGTTACTATCATGGCCATAGTGGATGTCCAAGCAGTACCATTTTCATTCAGTAACCAGCTAGGCCTTGAAACGAATGCGTGTGCAAAGTGATAGCAAGCTTTGTACTAATGGACAGATGACATGATCGGCAGACGACAGGCCATCCGATCAGTTCTGATTTATGACCATGATAGCTAATAATAATAATAATAATAATAATAATAATAATAATAATAATAATAATAATAAATTTCAAAATTAATAATCATAGGAATACGATGAGACTCTAATGCCAAAATGAAATTAACAATATAATAAGTCTGATTTCTTTTCTTCCGGACATGATAACCTCCTATACAAGGCGGTCATTATGTTTGACGGAAGAAGAACCCACGAAGATAATTAAATATTAAAAATTATTAACAAAAAATAATATTAGGATTACCATGATGTTGTTGTTGTTGGGTTTAACGCCATTTTCCAGCACACGATAGGCTACCCATGGGAAGAACCACCGACCCTCGAGAAGCTACTGGCAAGCTTTCTCACATACCTACATTAGCCGAATCTTAGACTCGAACCAACGCAGAGGTGAGATGGCAGTGATCTGTAACGGAGAGCACTTAGATCACTCGGGGCCCCTGGATTACCACGAGACTATATTGCCAAAATAAAAGAACAAAACTAAAAGACATGACACCGTTGTACACAAAGTGGTCGTTAGATCTGATGGAGGAATAAACCCAGGAAGACCCACATACTCACGGGAAGCTACTGATGCTTTCTCACATACCCATGCTGGCTGAACCTAAAAATCACTCTGAGGTAAAATGTGAGATTTTAAAGGTGTATGCCTTAGACCATTTAACTGTGGCCTCAAAAAATGTTCTGAGAAAGTACATGGCTTGGAAGGTGCAGGTAATAAAAAAATTAAACAGGATCAAAGATATTTTTCAGATATAGATAATCATGTTGCTTTTATAAGGTCACAAAAATACAAATATACCTCTAAATATAAACCATTTTAATTAAAAATGTTTGAAACCTTTTCTTCTCTTTATCTCTTGACAGAAAACATATAAAACTATTTTTAGACAAATATTAAGCAATTATCCTTGGTGAGCATTTACTACTTAAAAAATAGGTTATTTTCGGTTTGAAGTGATCCAGACAAGTTGTCAAACAATGTTTAGGAGGTAACCACTTTTTCTGCTCAAAATCAGAATTAGAGTTATGTCCCTTATGTTATTATATGACCTCAGAACAGCATCAATGCTAGAACTACCATGCAAAACAGCACAACTCATAACAGTACTAAAGTTAGACCAACCACACAAGACAGTATGCCTCAGAATTGTACTAAAGCCAGACCTGCCACACCTAACAGCATAACTCAGAACTGTAGTAAAGCTAGACCTGCCACACCTAACAGCATACCTCATAACAGTACTAAAGCTAGACCTGCCACACCAAACGACATACCTCATAACAGTACTAAAGCTAGACCTGCCACACCAAACGACATACCTCATAACAGTACTAAAGCCAGACCTGCCACACCTAACAGCATACCTCATAACTGTATTAAAGCTAGACCTGCCACACCTAACAGCATACCTCATAACAGTACTAAAGCTAGACCTGCCACACCTAACAGCATACCTCATAACTGTATTAAAGCTAGACCTGCCACACCTTACAGCATACCTCATAACTGTACTAAAGCTAGACCTGCCACACCAAACGACATACCTCATAACTGTATTAAAGCTAGACCTGCCACACCAAACAGCATACCTCATAACAGTACTAAAGCTAGACCTGCCACACCAAACGACATACCTCATAACTGTACTAAAGCTAGACCTGCCACACCAAACGACATACCTCATAACAGTACTAAAGCCAGACCTGCCACACCAAACAGCATACCTCATAACAGTACTAAAGCTAGACCTGCCACACCTAACAGCATACCTCAGAACTGTACTAAAGCTAGACCTGCCACACCTAACAGCATACCTCATAACAGTACTAAAGCTAGACCTGCCACACCAAACAGCATACCTCATAACAGTACTAAAGCTAGACCTGCCACACCAAATAGCATACCTCATAACTGTATTAAAGCTTATACTTGATTACCTAACAGCATACCTCAGAACAGTACTAAGAATAGACCTGCCACACCTAACAGCATACCTCATAACAGTACTAAAGCTAGACCTGCCACACCAAACAGCATACCTCATAACTGTATTAAAGCTAGACCTGCCACACTTAACAGCATACCTCAGAACAGTACTAAGAATAGACCTGCCACACCTAACAGCATACCTCATAACAGTACTAAAGCTAGACCTGCCACACCAAACAGCATACCTCATAACAGTACTAAAGCTAGACCTGCCACACCAAACAGCATACCTCATAACTGTATTAAAGCTAGACCTTGATTACCTAACAGCATACCTCAGAACAGTACTAAGAATAGACCTGCCACACCTAACAGCATACCTCATAACAGTACTAAAGCTAGACCTGCCACACCAAACAGCATACCTCATAACTGTATTAAAGCTAGACCTGCCACACCTAACAGCATACCTCAGAACAGTACTAAGAATAGACCTGCCACACCTAACAGCATACCTCATAACTGTATTAAAGCTAGACCTGCCAAACCAAACAGCATACCTCATAACAGTACTAAAGCTAGACCTGCCACACCAAACAGCATACCTCATAACTGTATTAAAGCTAGACCTGCCACACCAAACAGCATACCTCATAACAGTACTAAAGCTAGACCTGCCACACCTTACAGCATACCTCATAACAGTACTAAAGCTAGACCTGCCACACCAAACGACATACCTCATAACTGTATTAAAGCTAGACCTGCCACACCTAACAGCATACCTCATAACTGTATTAAAGCTAGACCTGCCACACCAAACAGCATACCTCATAACAGTACTAAAGCTAGACCTGCCACACCTTACAGCATACCTCATAACAGTACTAAAGCTAGACCTGCCACACCAAACGACATACCTCATAACTGTATTAAAGCTAGACCTGCCACACCTAACAACATACCTCATAACTGTATTAAAGCTAGACCTGCCACACCAAACAGCATACCTCATAACAGTACTAAAGCTAGACCTGCCACACCTAACAGCATACCTCATAACTGTATTAAAGCTAGACCTGCCACACCTTACAGCATACCTCATAACAGTACTAAAGCTAGACCTGCCACACCAAACAGCATACCTCAGAACTGTATTAAAGCTAGACCTGCCACACCTTACAGCATACCTCATAACTGTACTAAAGCTAGACCTGCCACACCTAACAGCATACCTCATAACAGTACTAAAGCTAGACCTGCCACACCTTACAGCATACCTCATAACAGTATTAAAGCTAGACCTGCCACACCAAACAGCATACCTCATAACTGTATTAAAGCTAGACCTGCCACACCAAACAGCATACCTCAGAACTGTATTAAAGCTAGACCTGCCACACCTTACAGCATACCTCATAACAGTACCAAAGCTAGACCTGCCACACCAAACAGCATACCTCATAACTGTATTAAAGCTAGACCTGCCACACCAAACAGCATACCTCATAACTGTATTAAAGCTAGACCTGTCACACCAAACAGCATACCTCAGAACTGTATTAAAGCTAGACCTGCCACACCAAACAGCATACCTCAGAACTGTATTAAAGCTAGACCTGCCACACCTAACAGCATACCTCATAACAGTACTAAAGCTAGACCTGCCACACCTAACAGCATACCTCATAACTTTACTAAAGCAACAACGTGCCCCAATTTGGAACTATAGGTCATGCCAAATGTATATCAGGATGCATTCTGTAAACTTTCATCAAATTCTACTTTTTTTTAAATTTATAAATAGAACAAACTAATTTATGGTTTCTAATCTTTAAGAAATGACAGATTTGACAGCAAAGAAAATTTAAAGGCCTTCATAACAGGATGCTCTCAGCCAAATTTAGTTGCAACTGGTCAAGTGGTTTTTGAGAAGTTGAAATGAAAGAAAAGAAAAGTTGATGCATGACAGACAAAACACACTAGGTGTTGGACCATGCCAAAAATCACTTCTGTCTTGTGGCCTGGTGAGTCGCAATCAGGCTTACAGAGGTCACATAAAAGCAAATGGTTAGAAATGTCCACAATCTAAAGCTCAGAAATTGTTATTCTGTTACTAAAAGCCTGCATTCCTCTGTCAGGATATGTTTGAGACAAAAACCAGTTTCTGTCTTTGTCACACATTCAAGATCATTGCAATAATCCATTCATGATCTGAGACTCATTTTCTTTTAAGGTTACTAATAAAACTAAGAACGTTTTGTAATCACTTTCTGTAGATATTGGGCCATAAATAGATTTGAAATAATGTTGCCATGTAAACAAAACAGTTAACTTTTGTTGCTTTTTGAAAGGGCCATCCGTATACATGAAGGTAATATTCAGCAAATATTTATCCACCATAAAGAATATACTTACCATTACCTGTGAAAAATTCTTTATTAAATAATCGATAATTACATTTTTCTTTCTTCATTATGATTTCAGCAATCTCGTAGACCACGACTTTTTAATTTCTTTTGTTTATACCCATATGAACCAAAGTAAAACAAATATTTTAGCCCTGTCTAATGGCACTACTTTTTGATGTTCAGAGAGAATTTTGAAAGTTGCAAGCTACGTTTGCATCATATTTAGTTACATCAACGAGGGAAATCCAATCCAATCCTGTTAACAGTGTATAATAAATAAAACTGTGAATGAAGAATATAAAGGAATTAAAATTTAAAACAAAATATAAAAGAGAAAATTAACATTGACATTCAAAATTCTTTTCAAAGTTGCAGTTTTACATGTACATGAAAACACTTTTAAGCTCTGTAAAGTTCAAGATGAACTGATTATTAAGACAGGACACACATACACAGGTCAACATAAGCTACATACACAAAAATTCACATTTTCACAGATGTTGCTGATAAGAAAAAATAGGTCTAAATTTTATGTAGCCTCTTCCTTTGCCCTCTGTTGAGAAAACATGGGCTGGAATTTCTGTTGCTGAAACAACGTCAACTGTTTCATTTACTGTTGAAGAAAAGATGCATACTTTGTTCACTGTGCAGAGCTGAACCTTGGACAAGTCGTACCAAAGATTTATAAAAATGGTACAAGCAGCTGATTCCTTTGACACTCAGCATTAAGAGGTTAGAACTGGTTGGCCCGGTGACAGGATAATGAGACTGAGTGGGACATGATGCTACATGTCTGTGGCATGATACCCGAATCATCATCATCATCATCATCATCATCAGTCTCTTGACCTAGTGGTCTTTGAGGCACTGTGCTGCTGAACATCTGACCAGTTCCCTCCATTTGTCTCCACTGCGTCTCTGCATAACTTTTACTGGTCCAGTCTGTGATGTTGTCACTCCACTTTTTTCTCTGTCTACCTCTCCTTCTACCACCTTGGACACTACCCTGCAGTACTGTTGTGGATAGACTGTTGGCTCCCATGACATGGCCATACCCGAATGCAAGATATCAAATAAACTTCCATACTGCACACATAGTGATAATATGACTTAAATTCTTAAAGCTATGTTAAAAATAAAACAAACACAAACACACAAACTTTGTTCACTGTAATCACAAGTTTCAACAGACAATATCTGTTCAGCTTTTTAAAAAAAGATTTGACATAGGTTTTTATCAACCAAATGGATGTAATAATTAGCATTTATCCTTTGCATTGATGAGGTAAAAACCTCTCTCTCTCTCTCTTTCTTGCTGAAATTTGTTTCCTGTTAAGCAGACATATTTATCTTTTTCAGATAAACTGTAGAGTATATTGCAAAAGCTAGGGAATAAAACCCCTTTTCTGTAATAGCGAATGTTGTATACCGGCTAAGACAAGAATGCACCATTCCTAAATTTTGACGCCAAGTAATCAGACATATTTAAAGTTGTGCCTTTATCATATTGATATTTCTCAACCCAGGTTTCCACTTTGTGTAATTTTAATGTATAATCCAAAAGTGGCTTGACATATGACCATATGTTGTCAGTCAAATGGTGATTTGCCAAATTACAGATACTGTTTTCAATTTTGCATGTATTCATGAGCAGTTAGAGATGGTGTTAGAATGGTTAGAGATGTTAAAGAATCGTTAGATATGGCTAGAATGAACTATTTAATACACTCTTCCCCCATAAATCATTGTTTTGTCATTGTCTGATGCAAAATTTAATTAAAAGGATTAACAGTTTTTTTATGATCATTAATGTATAAACTAAAAAAAAAAAACAACTGCAAACTTAAGTATGATTTGCTTTCTTAATAGCATTTTTTGGGGTTCATACTGTAATGAACATGAAAAACAAACAATTTAATTCTTAAAGATGAAATAAATAACAAGAAAAAACAATGTAATATTAAATAATTCTTAGTATATTGAATTCCCAAAAACAATGTACATGCAATGTATTGGAGAAATAGGCATCATGATTATTAATGGCAATGTAAATCAGTTTCAGTAAGAAAATTCACATTTAATTTGATTCATCTGTGTTTTAAAATGAATCTTAAACAATGTATTACATATTACAAGTATTAAAGGTAGTTAAGAATTTCATAAAATGTAACAATATTCTACCAATGACAACTTGAACATTCTTTTTTGAAAGTCCCTTCTGGAAAAGTAAAACGTTTGAACAAAATCTTCATGTTTGACAGAATTCTAAAGTTGTAATATGACCAATCTCAAATCAATTCCAAACTTTAATGGCTTGATACAAGTTTGAACAGACAATATTTTGAGGTCTCCTTTTCTGGTTCCCAGTGAACAATAAAAAAAGGTCTTTATCTTTTACTGCTCATTCTTCTGTCCTTCCTTCCTGTCATATATCTAAACACTATGGGAATATTATCACCAAGGTGGCGACATAGGCTGTGGGTTTTGAAGATATGACATCACAACAGCGGATATGGATAACCTGAAGCATATGAATGCAGATAAAGTTTAGACAACAAATTCAATGTTCTATGATAGCATATAAAAAAAAATCATAAGAATTTAAATAAGTGTAACTTACTCAAGAATTAAATTAATAGCTTTCATATTTAAAATTCCTTTATATCACACATAGATATAAATCCTTCAGAACACTCATTTTCTGTAGTAATCCCTGTCAGAACAGAACACCTGTGTATTCAACATCTGTTGGCCTTATTTTAAAATTAAAAAATTTGACACATGCATGAAAGGCAGCATCAATCTACCACCAGAAATGTCCCAAACGACCCACATCCCCCCCACTCCAACTGATAAAACAAGATCTACTTGTTGGTCTATGTTACTGGGACAAGTTATACATTTCTGAAGGCAGGAAAATTAACTATTACAATGGACCAAACGATGGCTACTTCTTTATTTTTAGAACCCAGAAAAAATAGTTTTGCTGAAAAGTCAATGAAAACTGATCATCTATAAAGCACCTTGACATTTCACAAAGTAAATGAAGAAAAAACCAAGTCTCAATGTTCTACAATAATTTAACAATGCAGCTGCAATAAGAAACAGACATCTATTTGGTCCTCCAAAGCTGACCTTTAGTGGTAACATCAATGACACATGCACCTTTCAACAAAGAAACTAAAATCTTAAATAAAACAAATAAACTTTCATCAGAGGAAGTCAGCACCAAACTTAAAAAACAATGAAATCTGATAGATGGTAGCATTTTCCAAAGTGATTGGAACACATTTATTGTGCCATGAAAGTTTCATTTTTGCTGGAAGTAAACAATTTATGCTTTGAGTCACTAGCAATGGCAGTATAAAATGCAAATTAAATTTGATCTCTTTTGAAACCCCAGATATATAGCTATCAAGTTAATTGAAGATGGGGTATCTTAACAAATTTAGCCCCTGTAAGATGATAACTGCCTCCAGCTAACCAAAATCAAGGCCAATTTAAGTACATGTAGCATGCAAACAGCTATAGCCAGGTGCTACCTGCAATAACTAGTAAATTGTTAAGTGACATTTGGATAAAGATCAAACTGAAGACTACCATTTTTTAAATACATAAGTGTCTTTTTTTGTGTTTTCTAATGGGAGGCGCATCATACACATTAAGTTTATATCATGTGATCTACACTCAAATTCATGGATTTATTTTATACGATATTTAATGGATTATGAATTGTAGTTGTTAATATACAACATATTATGCACCTGTTTTAATTACCCCCAACGCCACTCCACCTGTCATATTTATGGAAAATACATCAAATTTCTTTAGCTAACTGACTTGGTTGGCTTTAACATGGTTTGGTCTATAACATGGTTTGGTCTATAACATGGTTTGGTGTATAACATGGTTTGGTCTATAATATGGTTCAGTCTATTACATGGTTCGGTGTATAACATGGTTTGGTCTATAACATGGTTTGGTCTATAACATGGTTCGATCTATAACATGGTGGGGTACAATGGACCGCAACTACTGTGTTAAAGTGGCTTCACACTGTTATTTACATCCCACAATAAATTCATTTGATCTGATTAGCTGACTACAGGTTTAATTTCAGGACACTATCATTATGAACATATCTTTGACAATAAATATGCCCATCCCAATCTGCAATGTTGCTATACAAAGACATTATATCACACCATTTTGCAGCATATGAAAATTAAATCTATTATTGCTTCTTCCTTGGTGCTGACCTTTAGCTCTGGTGCAATACAAAATGAACAAAAAACAACAGGTGAATGGTTTCCATGGCAGAAAACAATAACAACACCTAATTAAGAAATATTTCTGGCAGGATCTCTGTCAAATCAAATAGCAAATTATGAAGAAAATTAATCTTTTGAAGAATGAAATAGACTATAATGAATAAAATGATAACTGCTCTATGAAAAGCATTCACCATTTAGTATGATTAGTCAATACCAATCTGAAATCTGATTTGATGCACATAATGACACCATCTTTATGTTGTAATTCATACTCTTTCACTGGTCACCTAAAGGATGAGGCATTTTCGTATATGTAAAATATAGGTAGAAATATACTTTTTATCAAACCGTAAATGGATATGAGATAGTTGTTCAAAGGTGGTAACTGTTATGGACGGATGACTGTATGACTATTCCCAAACCTGACTTTATACATCAATATTATGGAAGACCATCTTTCACTTTATAACTAGACCTGGAAGCCATGATATGAAATTTAAGCTTGAGATTTTGTGTCAGCCAAACACAATGAACTTAACATTTGTAACATCCCATTTGATGGGCTGAAAATGAAAACTTAATCATAAACTCAAGCTCCAAGTTTTATGATTTGAAAAAAAAGCTATGTTCCACAAAAAATGTTTTTTTTGTGTGGGTCATATGAAAGGCATTTCCAGAAGATTTTACAATGCATCATGAAATTCATCAGACTTACATGAAGCTACTAAGTATCTGTTTTGTGTCTTCAGCTGCTCTGGAGTTGGAAAAGCTGATGAAGGAACAATAAACGGCACACCAGGCACACCATTTCAGCTGCATACGAATAGAAATATACAATTACAGAATTAATTAAGCTGTTATAATAATCACATTAGTTCAGATACATTTTAATAAACTAGAATTTTCACAATATTCTTCCAAACCTTTCCATGATTCCAAACTGATGTAATTTCAGTGTAGCAAATTAATTTTTTTACAAAAAAGAAAGCAATTAAAACCTCAGTAAAATGTTTGACACTGCATGAAAATCAATCAATAAAATGCAAGAACCATAAACATGTCCACATGGCATGGGTACCCTCTACCTTCCTCTCAATGGGTGGTACAAGTAAACACATACATCAGCTGTGGCAAAATGTGTGTATGTACATGCAAGAAAACACTGACTATGAATATGTGTGTGAGATTTGGATTTTTAATGTAGCTTTAACAATATTTCAGCCATATTGCTACGATGTCTGTAGTTTGGCAGTTATAGTGATATCTAGCACTGGGGCATTATGCTGCAGTCATGTAGCATCATCATGCCCCACCCAGTCACATTATCCCCGTCACCAGGCCAACTAGTCCTTATACTAACCTATCAATTGTGAGCACCTAGTGAGGCAGGTGTAAGTAACATTTTTATAAGTCTTTGGTATGCCTCCGCTGGGGTTTGAACCCATGACCTCCCGTTCTAACCACTAGGCCACCAGAGCATTTGACTATGAATAAAGGGAGAATAACTCTTAACAAAATCACTGAATCGTAATGAAATGTCAATAATGTTTACAAAGTTAATGCACCAAATGTTGCCATTACCTGACCATGTTGAAAACGCAGCATATTTGCATATTTTACACCAAAAAAATAATAAAATATGCAAACAGAATTTTATTTAATGCATTCAATTTATGTTAAACAATTTCATTTTAAGCAGTAAACAATCTTTCAGAATATTGCCCTTGCCATTCGTAAAATCTACTGTTTATCATGGCGCATTTATAATGATCCGTTTTAAGACTGCTATTAAATAAAACCTTTTTCGACTGCAGGAACAAACTTAGAGACCTAATAATGGTTTGTAAATTAAATGTTTTAGCATTTTTTTTTTGTTTTACAATTTCATGGTTTTTGTTTTTCTATAGTCATAACATTATAGATGTTGTAAAGCGCTTAGAGCTTTTAAAGATTATACGCTATAAAAAGTCCTCATTATTATTATTAAAACAAGTTACGGATTTTCTAACATTTTAAATGACAGAACAAGTATTTGATGACTGTGAGAACACCCACTCAAACAGACATATAATTTACTAGACCACTGTTTAGTCTTTAACATTAAACCGTTTTACACATTGTAAAAGACACAATTAATTTGATGATGATGAAAACTCAGTACGGTATCATAAATTTCTGTTCTACAGTTTTCACAAATAAATGTAACATATCAAAAGAAATATATACATTACCTCATACAAAAAAATATTTCAAGTTTCAAGGCAATTCATGCAAAGGTGTGAAACAAGTTGCATACACATGAATTACCACATAGATACTATCACAAGAATTCACATATAGTGCACGTTTTTGATCAAAAGGGGCATAACTCTGCCATAATGAACATGATCATAAGCTATTATGCAGATCTCTCACAAGGTTACCAGCTCTGCATGTCAATTATTACCTCCAGAACTTCTGAGGTAAATTATTTAAAAATTGTGCTGATATCCTTTCTTTTAAGATTATTTTGAATAGTTTAATATTTCAAAAGTGCATTTTCAGAAAAAAGTTAATGCTAAACTGAAAATTTGTTTTTATATTTCAAAGACACGTAAAGCTGGTGTATTTTGTGCTATTTCAAGTGCATTTCCCCAACAGAAAAGCAGTCTTTTTTATTCAGCTACAAGGCACAATGACACAATGTTTCTATAAGTAATCAAATTTAATGTCATTTCCTGTAGATTTAAGACATGTATGTGCATCTTAAATAAGTCGAGTTGTAGAACAAACAACTTTGCCCTGTGCTTTTCATACTTTCCATGGTGCTCCAAATATCTAGATCTGAACCTACAGTAAAATGGAATAACAATTCAATGTACTTTTATTAAGTAATATTTACACTGCTGTATCTAGAAAATATAAAGATGTTTTACCAAAGCCATAAGGGGAATTAACTCAGTCTGATATTTTTACCACAGCAACAGTAAGTTACTGACCACTATACACTGATTGAACTGCTATATTATGGTATGAAAATAGCACAAACAATTTTTAAATAGACATCAATGATGTTATTTTGCCATCATTGGTTGTCCAAATTCTTGAAATATTACAAAGTCTTGAATGAGTCTAGCAATTAGTTAATGCAAGCCAGCAATTCCACTGAGGTACCCTGTCATAGTTTGATTTTTTGCAACCAATCAAATGAAACTCTCTGAAGAAGGTATGACAAAATTTTCTTTTGATTGTAAAAGGCCATTACACATTTTTGTGTTTATTTTTAGACTTAATGCATGATCATTTTTGGGATACTAAGCCTAAATGAGACCTTTTTTTATAACATGTACTATTCAGTAACTCTAATAGGACACAACTTGACTGAGACTTTTCTACATGCACTATTCAGTAAATCTAATAGGACAATAATCCTGACCGAGACATGTCTACATGCACTGTTCAGTAAGTCTAATAGGACACAACATGACTGAGACATTTCTACATGCACTATTCAGTAAATCTAATAGGACAATAATCCTGACTGAGACATTTATACATGCACTGTTCAGTAAGTCTAATAGGACACAACTTGACTGAGACTTTTCTACATGCACTATTCAGTAAATCTAATAGGACAATAATCCTGACCGAGACATGTCTACATGCACTGTTCAGTAAGTCTAATAGGACACAACATGACTGAGACATTTCTACAAGCACTATTCAGTAAATCTAATAGGACAATAATCCTGACTGAGACATTTCTAAATGCACTATTCAGTAAGTCTAATAGGACAATAAGCCTCATTGAGACCTTTCTACATGCACTATTCAGTAAGTCTAATAGGACAATAAGCCTCATTGAGACCTTTCTACATGCACTATTCAGTAAGTCTAATAGGACACAACTTGACTGAGACATTTCTACATGCACTGTTCAGTAAGTCTAATAGCACACAGCCTGAAAGAGACTTTTCTACATGCACTATTCAGTAAGTCTAATAGGACATAACTTGACTGAGACATTTCTACATGCACTGTTCAGTAAGTCTAATAGGACACAACTTGACTGAGACTTTTCTACATGCACTATTCAGTAAGTCTAATAGCACACAACTTGACTGAGACTTTTCTACATGCACTATTCAGTAAGTCTAATAGGACATAACTTGACTGAGACATTTCTACATGCACTGTTCAGTAAGTCTAATAGCACACAGCCTGAAAGAGACTTTTCTACATGCACTATTCAGTAAGTCTAATAGGACAATAAGCCTCATTGAGACCTTTCTACATGCACTATTCAGTAAGTCTAATAGGACACAACTTGACTGAGACATTTCTACATGCACTGTTCAGTAAGTCTAATAGCACACAGCCTGAAAGAGACTTTTCTACATGCACTATTCAGTAAGTCTAATAGGACATAACTTGACTGAGACATTTCTACATGCACTGTTCAGTAAGTCTAATAGGACACAACTTGACTGAGACATTTCTACATGCACTATTCAGTAAGTCTAATAGGACACAACTTGACTGAGACTTTTCTACATGCACTCTTCAGTGAGTCTCTTACTATAAGATGCATATTTTGGGAGGCAAAAAATTGTTGCAGCATCAGAGATGCCAAAAGCAGTTTCATATTAGGTGTAAACTGCTCCCTGAGTTCTCAAATCCAGAGTACCATTTATGAAGTGTCGGCATTGATGGCTAATACATTTTTTTTTCTTTCACTACAGGTGGTAAAGCACACATGACTGCACATATGGTATGTAGTTGGTGCATAATAAACTGCCACTGGTTTCTCTGGTTCAATTAAAATCATCAGATTATAAAAACAGGACATATTCTTATATGCTAAAGTGTATGCCATGCAAAAAAGTCACACGAGTTGACTTTACACAAGAAATATGGTATTAAAGTGCAGCTTTCTCCAAAGCTCACAAAGAATCATACAGGAATTAAACGAGTCACACACGGCAGTAGGCAAGCTAAAAATATTAACATCACATGATAATTATTTGAAACATGTCAAGAGAGACATCAGCAACAACATATATGTATATTCATGTGTCAATTGAAAAAAATTCTTGATTAAAACTTGAGATTGTCTTGGGAAATCTGGAATTATGTTATATTTTATACTCTGCATTGATGCATTAACAGGAAACAATTACGTCATCTTTTCATTGCTATTTCTGACTTGTGCTTGAATTGATACAATAGCTTCAAAAAGAGAATTTCTACATGGACCAAATCTCTATGCATCAAAGATTGCTTCCTTCTATCTTTTTGACCTTTTTATGAAATAAATTAATTCTTTCCAAAGTGCTTCATAAATAGTTGTAAAAGCTATTTGCAGTCAAGAATTTTCTAAAATGATCTTTTCAACGAAATACCTTCATCATTAGGCCACACATACTGAAGATCATCCCCAAGAGGTTCATGTAGTCTGGTGTAGGGTCTTCCTGAGGGCCACTGCTTGCTGTTGCCTTGTAACTGCCAACGAAATTAAAATTCTGAATGCAAATTGATAAAAAAAAAACAAGTATATATTTTGATGTATATTGTGAAGGGTTTCATTTTACCAAAGACTGTAGGTAACATTATCTCTGATTGTACCTAAATAAAATAAAATTTATGTGTGCTTAGAATTATTACCAACATCACGTTTTTTCTTCCAACTTTACCTGAGACAGCAGGTAACATTATCTCTGATATAACATATATAATATACAATTGATGTGTACTTAGAAATATTACCAATATAAAGTTTTTTCTCTCCTGCGTTTACCAGACATAAAAAACAGTAGTCCTCATTTGATCTATATACATGTACCATTGTCAATAAACACATTCATGAAACAATTCACTGATATTTATTATCCTAGAAGCATGTGATTGTATAGTTGTTTATATGTTATATGTACATGTACTTAAATTGGCCTAGATTTTGGTCAGCCAGAGACAAGGGGATGAGGGTATTCATAGAGAAATAACAACATGTAAACAACTTAAAATGTTGAATATTCTTGCAAGACTTTCTACCTTCATTTGACTTGATAGCCAGATATCTATTGTTTTAAAATATTGGAACCTAAATTTGGGTTTTATGTTGCCATTGGTAGCGATCCTAAGCATGAATGTTTTAACAGGAAACTTTCAAAACACAAAAATTATGTTAAAATCACTATGAAAAATGAAACGTTGCTTTAATTTCATTTTGTTGCGGATTTCCTTTGATCAAAGGTCCTCAGCTTGCTTTGATGAAGGTCTTCAGCTTGCTATGATGAAGGTCTTCAGCTTGCTATGATGAAGGTCTTCAGCTTGCTTTGATAAAGGTTCATGTGTTATTTAAGGTGCCGCTCAGTGCCTTCTTTGAAGGACCAAACAAATGCCAGTTTATTATTGCTGTGGCAACATCAAATAATTGAAAAACATTAAGGGAGACAATTTTTGTGGACCATTTGTTTAGAATATATACAGAATACAGTAGATGCTGCTTCAAAGGTAATCAGTCTTCTGTGAAATTCCAGTAAAACTATTTTTTCTGATATAATTTTGAAAAAGAAAAAAAAATTGCCATTCTTGGGTAGACTGGTTCCCACTTTCAGAGGTGGTCGATTGAAACTAGTCAGGTAGCCTGAATATTTGGGTTATATTACAGCACAAAGTACCAAGGCTAGATATCAGCATAAGTGGATTATGATATAACAATGCCATGTTAACGTTTATATGTACAAAGAATTTGTTTATGTAACAACAGATGAAGGTCTTCAGTGCAATTTTATATTGAAGTCTGTGGCTTCCTGTCAAGGTGCCTTTCAATTTCTCAACTCCAAACCCAAACTGTATATATAATCTGTAACGGCAAAATGCTGTTGACAAAAAAAATCGCTAAATAGTATATTTTGTCGCAATAAGGAAGAAAATCACAATTTGAGATACTGGTGAAGCCCAGCGCGATCCCTGACTGTGTCTCTCTTGATGGGAGATTATTTACTTTTCAGTCAGTGGTTATATTTAGGTATGATGTCATTCAACAGAAGCAACAACTTAGTTTTAACTGCCTTAGTATCAATGAGTTTAAGGCCTGATCATATCACACATTGATCCCATCATATATTATCATATATCCCATTGTATATCATCATTCATTACACATTAATCCAATTTTATATTATCATATACAGAATTACACATTAATCCCATCATATATTATCATATGTTATGTGTTGTTTGTTCATCCGCCGATTCAATGAGGACCTCTCTAGCCATCCAAAGGTTGGTTCTGTTCTGTGTATGTGCAGGTGGCTGATGAGGCCAACCCTTGCACGGAATGCTTGTTTCAACAAGGGACAGGGGATGAATAGGAGATATCCAGGAGGGTTGATGGCATGTGTTTTTCTGGCTTGTGTCTTCAGCTGCTGTCCTGCTAGATTAGCACAAGTTGGAGTCTTTGTGCACAGTGGAACGCCAAGGGAAACGATTGCTTACTGTTTGCTCCCAAGATTCAGGGTTTATGTTCTATGCTTTCAATGCAGCTTTCAGATTGTCTTTGAAGCATTTCTTCTGACCTCCTTGGGATCACTCCTTGGGATACATGTCCCACCCAGTGTAGCTGGCACTGAATCAGGATGGTGTGGACGCTGGGGAGACCTACTTGGGTGAGTACCTCAGTATCTGGAGCTAGTGATGGGAATCGGTCAGAAATTCATAATCGATAATCGGTTCCGTTTAACCAACTGATCATCGATTATAATCGGTTACTAAGAGCAAATTTTAATTTTTGTTAAACAATTATATCTTTGATCAAGAGTTCAATATGTTTATAAATGTACAGGAATAATCTCTTTTAAATTTATGACATGTATACTTTAACCTGACAATAATATTACATTGTGTTATATTTTTTTTACAACTTTGTTAAATGAACGCAACTTTTTATGGCTGATCAGGCAACTGTAACTGAAATACTGCTACAATCACCCAAAATTCTTTCGTTCATATGTGATGTGTCTATAATATAAAGTGTAGAAGGACATCTTTTTCTTGTTTGTCATTGTTTATAAATACTACAAAAGATGTTGCAATTTAACTGAAACAAACCAAGAAAATGTGTTTAAATTTATTAACTCAACAATTTAACAACTTGACCATGTATTAATGACTATATGTTCCTAATTATGACTCATAAGGTTTCATATTTGTATTTGTGAAGGGAATTAATAAATTTCAAGTCAACTTTAGTGGCTGGGAGTTTTACTAACCTTTGTGCTTTGCATACACTAAAAAAGTAGTCTCCCTTTACACACAATCGATTATGGAGTTCACAATCGATTATCTGTTCAACCAACTGATGATCTATTATAATCGATAATCGGAACAACACTATCTGGAGCCTTATCCTGCCACTTTATGTTGAGGATTTTCCTGAAACTTGTGGTGTGAAAGTGGTTCAGCTTCCTGACATGATATTGGTACACTGTCCATGTTTTGCAATGATAAAATAGTGTGGGGAGCACAACTGCCCTGTCGATCTTTAATTTGGTCTGGATGCTGATACTTATTCTATGCCATATTTTGGCATACAATCTGCCGAAAAGTTACACTGGCTCTGGCAATGTGTAAAACTCTGTTAACCTGATCTTACCTATGCAAATTAGCACAATGGGATCACCCACTACAGCCTATTGTCAGCCCGTTAAGCAATATGTGAAATGGTAGTTAATACCTGATCTCTTCGCTTTTAATTGCAACTATCCTAAGGGATAGTTTTTCATTAGCTCCAATCATGACTGTTTACGTTATACATGCTACATGTAATGGGCATATACTGAAATTGCTTTTTGTTGTTGTTTTTGTATTAGATTACTGAAAATTGTGTTTTCTCAAAACATGACCATGTCAGAGGGTTAGGAAGTAGAAAACCTTATTTTAGCATGACATACCATGCTTCAATTTTTATTAAAATCAGATCAAAATTTTACATAGGACACTGGTGATCTGATTTCGACTGTGCCGTGTTGATGAAATTATATTTACACATTTTTCATCAAAGTTTCGTAAGGCAAATTATAATTTTTTTGACAAGCCTGACTTTACTTGCAACATAGGACAGGTCTGATCTAAAATTAGAGGGATCCTGCACATTGGGCTATCAGATTTTTTTTAGCACTCATTAGTAGACTTCACATTTGACACATTACATTTCCAGACTTTAATGTAAACACTAAATGTGGGTTTTTATATAAATGCTCTATTTTTAATAGCTGACTGTCACGGAATTGTGTCTGACTGGTATCAATATGTATATTTGGTCAAAAATGTACTCGGGTTTCGCTGCCGCATACAGTGTTTATTAATTATCGGCTTGACTTATTTCGAAATAGTGAGCTCAGCTCAGGTCATGCTGCATGTGCGAATTGCCTGCAGTTTAAAAGTCTAAGTACCTAGCTGCGCATATCGGTCACAGCTAGGGTATATATAGGCAAATTCTAAGTAAACATCACATTACAATCCAGTCTTGTCAGAAAAGCTTCTCGCTTAAAGGAAGCAAACTTTCAGCTAAAGAGGTCAAATAGATTAAAGATTATATTCTTATCGCTATTTTTTTTTATATGACATAATTGTTCACATATCAGATGTTTTAGTATTTATTCTAAATTCTTCAGAGTAAATACCTAGGTTATGCATCACCATTATATTAGTAATACTATAGTCTGTTTGGAGATAGTTTTTTGTTGTATCTGAACAGACAAATTCAGTTGAATTATACGCTGCATGCCTTGAACGTTTAATGTACATGGATAACTAATTCATCTGCGCGCATGTGCAACATATATGAATGTAAAAGTACTTTACAGTGTCATATGTATTACACGGTTTTGTTGTTTTAATTTTAGCTGACCATGGGGTCCATGGCTGACCATGGGGTTCATGAGTGACTGTGGGGCTTGTCTATGCTGCCCGTGTGTGGTGCCATGTTGTGGTGACCGTGGGTGATCGTGGGGTCCATTAGGTCTGGTGGTGCCCATGTGTGGTGCCAGGTTGTGGTGATCATTGGGTCCATGGGGTGACCGTTGGGTCTGTGAGTGACCATGAGGCTTGTCTATGCTGCCCATCTGTGGAGCCATGTTGTGGTGACCGTGGGGTCCATGGGTGACCGTGGGGCTTGTTTATGATGCCCATGTGTGGTGCCATGTATGGTACCTTATGTATGCTGCCTTTGTGTATGCTGCATTATATATAGGTATTATATATAATTGGGTGATGTGAGGTCACAGAGCTTTGGGGTTCTTGTGGCGTATACACTGTGTTTTGGTGATGATGGTTCGGAAGAGTGTACTGGTGTTCTCAAATCGAGGGACCAAGGCTTCACAACCATAGTCTCTGTGTTGAATGTAAGGGCTATCGAGGGATCCTTCAAACAGACGGGGGAGTGGACCATGCGTGGCAACTCCACCACCATTGACTAGAGTGGGTGGAACCGGATATACATCTTGGACGTCAAATGGACGCCATGATAGTTGTAAAATATGTGTTCCACATTATTGCTATTACCATTTGAGAAAGTATTTCACATTTATGTAACAGTTTTGTTATTTGAATGATAAACTCATAACATCACCTTTTCATTGCAGTCTAGTTACATGAACAGTAACTTCATAAATTCATAATTTCATATTTACATCGCAGTTTTGTTACATGAACGATAAAATCATTACATATATGCCTTTACTTTGGTAAGTCGTTATATGAACAATATAACCAAAATTACTGGCATTTACTTCTTTCTCGTTATATGAGCTATATATATTTGTAAATTCATACATGTACTTGTATTTGTTGATCTAGTGATCAAATGTTATTCACATTGGTTTCAAATATATTTCGTTGAAATCATCCTTTGGGTGTTTTGTCATTGAGTTAATTGTTATTGATAGTTCCATGTTAGGAAACCCTGAAATCCAAGCATTAGTCAGTTCCTAGTGATATATGCCTTGCTAGATGGCTTTATCGCGTTACTCTTGCCATCTGGTGATGCTGCTTTACATGCATGCATCGGTAATTAAAATCTGAGGTCAACAGCCGATGAATACACAGGTGTTCTGTTCTGATATGGATTTATACTAAACAAGTGAGTGTTCTAAAGGATTTAATGCATTAAATCATTAAAAGAGGGATTATTCTTACCGTCTGGGTACAAAGGTTAGTCTACATAAATTTATTAATTAATAGCATGCAGTCCGATCATTCGCAACTACACGGTGCTAACGATCCAGCATTGTCAATGCAAAATACGGTTGGTCTAAGCCGCTAAGTTAAATAAAAAAAAAGGCTGAGAACAATTTGTAGGTCTAGCTTTAGACATGTAACATGATATCGGGCCAAATTTCGCCAGGATATATGTATTACTGTTTTCTGCTTCTACTTGTCAGCGGCTTCTATTAATATTTGTATAATACTGAGTTATATCAGGTGGTAAAAGAACACCTTGACAATTTTAATAATCGCTACTGTTTCAAAGTCATAACATATAGAATTCACTGTTATCGAAAATAGGTAATATCAAATTTGAGACGAAATTAGATGACACTGCTACAATGGGTGGTTAGTGCACTTGTTGAAGAAGTAAAGTTTATATTTATACAGCAAAGTGTATTCCTTATGAAAGTGAGGGTATTCACCGTGTTATTTTGTTTGGACGCCGAGGATCACTAGAGTTATTAGCAGTCGACATGATTCACCTAATGTGTGCCACTGGATTTAGGTGCCGCTGACATTCGGATATTCTCGGCTCTTTCATCTCACTCTGCACCTTAATTGAAAAGCAAGCACCTCAAACTTCACACGTTCCCGTTTTTGTCGAAACCGATGACCAATCTGCGCCATAGTTGCTAAGTAAGAGAATCTGCTATCTCACGATTTATTAACCAATTTTGTATATTATTCATACGCCCATCAATTCTGAAGTCACGTCGGTATGTTAAGAGTAACAAATTAGTTACCAACACGTGGCCCATTTCTTTATTAATTTTCATTACTTTACTGAAGTCAGTCTTATCCATCTCTTGGAAGTGATTTTAAACTAAGCCAAATTCTTTCCAATAAGAGTGTTCATATGTTTTTTGCAAAGCGTATAAGCACTGATACTAATTAGAACACCGCCGTTGTCAAAATCTTCTATTATTGTTTTTAATTACAATTTAACATTTTATAATAAACCGATTGTAATTTCATTAGGCATACCGATATGTTATACACAACCACATTGTGTGATTACCCTTTGTCCATTATTAAGGGGAGCAATATGGTTCCACCTGACAAATATCATTTTTGACACAGCATATTTACTTGGGTTTTAGTTCAGGACATGCGTTTTTTCTTTTGAAAATATATCGTATACCTGATTTCTGACGGCTGGCTACCAAATTTTAAGCAGAAAAACACCATTTGTAACAACTTAGAATAATGTAGAATTTAGTCCCTTATTCTGGTTCTTTAATTCCACCTTAGATTTTTATATTAACGTTGATTGCATCATTCTATCTTGACACCAGTAGTGGAATCAGTAATTTTTTGTTCATTTATTATTTAAGAGCATTTATTTATTTTAATTAATCAGCGGAATTACAAAGTGCTCATTGACATTAGGAATAAATAACTATTTTGGAACAATTGTAAATTACTTAAAAGGTATTTTGGAATATCAATGTGATACGTCAAAAGAAAAAAAAAGAGAGAAATACAAATTCAGAGAGAGAGAGAGAGAGAGAGAGAGAGAGAGAGAGAGAGAGAGAGAGAGAGAGAGAGAGAGAAAGAGAGAGAGAGAGAGAGAGAGAGAGGGAGGGAGGGAGGGAGGGAGGGAGGGGGTAAATGAAAATAAAACAAGAGACAGTATTACAAATGCAGAGAGAAAGATAATTTTGAAGAAAGGAAATGTTTTCAGATGTAAAGAATTAGAACTGGCAAGCGGAAAGTACGTTTCTATTTTGATTAAATATTCAGGTTTTACAGAAAAAGATGTTGATTGATATTTTCTTCATTTTGAGAAAATTGCTGGAAATTAGAAATGGCCAGTGAGCAGTGGGCTTTATTATTACAAAGTGTACGTATTGGCTAAAGCTCGTGAAATCACTGTCAGTACAATAACATGATGATTACAGTATGGCAAAGGAATGCATCTTGAAAAGGGTTATGAGCTGGTACCTGAGGCATATCGACAAAGGAACTGGAGAAAAAGAAAAAGTGGAAGTCTGTAAAATTCGCAAGGCAAAAAAAAAACAACAACTTTTTGATTGGTGGTGCACAGCCATGAAGGTTCTTCAGGATTATAATCACATCAGACAGATGATATTACTTGAAAAGTGACGTCAATAGCTATTTTGATGAGCAAAAGGTGGAAACGTTACAAAATATTGCTAGTGCAGCTGATGAATATTCGTTGACTCACAAAGTCATTAAGTCTTGATCTCAGTAGTTTTTTCTTCAAAATGAAAACATATGTCAGTCTATTACGAGTACTGTACTTGGACAACACAGTCTGGCACATCTTATAAAAACCAAACGTCTGACAAAACTGACCAGAAATCCTTATCTCGTCCGATGTGCACATATTGCAACAAAATAGGGGACGTTATTTCTGATTGCTAGAAATTACAAAAATAAACAACAGAGCTACTCAAAATACTCTAATTTCTCAACTAATACATTTGATGTGTCTAACAATCCACATTCTGGTGTCTGATTGAGAATTACGAGCAATTCATGTCAGCAAGTTTTATATCATTTGTTGGTGATTCTGCCAAGCATATCCCGTAGTAAGGAACAGTTTCTCAGATTATTTTATTATCAGGTACTTTTTTTTCCTGAGAAGTCTTGTAATAGAGAAACTGTTCTTATTAAAGGAGTAGAGTACGGCGTTGTTAATGTTCCTCTCTGTTGTATAACTTTCTCATCAGACTTAGTCGCAGGACCCTTGATAATCGGAGCGTATTTTCTATACCCATTGATGGTATTCGTTACTTGGCAATGACCTAACTGAACATAAGCTTGTGGTTTTTTCCACTTGTAAGTGTCAAACCTTGTTTGTATGAAAGAGTCGATCCTATTGAAAACGAGATTCCCGAATTATACGTGCTTGTGCTATTACTAGAGCTGTGGCAAAAACAGCCATTGAAAATGATGTTATTTAGGAAAAAATATTCTTTTATCTAACACATTTATTAATCGGTATTTTGATCTGGTCACTTTTGCTCTTGGTGTTGATCAGTCAAGAGGTATTAAACAAAGAGATCCTCTTTCTACTACTCGTAGTATAGTCTAATCAGATTAAAGACAACCACTAGTTGTCAAAAAGAAACATGATCTTGAGATCTTTGTTTGTTGCAGAGGGCTGTAAAGGAAACTGAGGCCACAACATTACATTTATTTTATATGTTATGACAAATCGGACCCTTATGAGAAAGTGGAGATCACCTGGGTATCCGCTTGTGACAATCCGTAGTTATATAGTCTAGCCCATAATAATAGTCAATACGACTTAGCACAAGATCTTTAATCGTTCTGAGAGGTCGAGAATTAAAAATGACGTTTCGAAATACTGTAAATCTTGTCAGTCTTGTCCAATGAAGGAAGTAATTGGAAGATATCTAAGGTTCGTCTGTAACCTGTTTTACCAACTATTTATCAGATTAATGGTACACTGTGCCTGTCCCTTATCTAAGACCAAGTTCGGCAACCTATACGTTTTTATCATTATGTGCACATCTACAAGATTTCTGAAGGCAGTTCCTTTGAGGAATATTAAAACTAAACCCATAGTAAACGCTTTGCTAATTGTTTATACTTTTAATTCTTTCCAAATCTGTTCAGTTTGATCAAGGGTAAAATTTTATGTCTGGAATTTCCCAACAAGTTACGGATAAATTAAGTTTCTAACAGTTTAAATCTCTGCCTATCACCCTGAAAGTCAAGGCGCTTTAAAAAAAATTCCATCAAACGTTCAAGAAGTGTAACCGTTTTAATGCACAAAACTGTTGTATCGAAATATTTTGTAAAAAGAATATTTAATATGTATAATGACTGTGTTGTTCTGCAACTTAAGTAATTAATTATGCATACTGATACAAATATAATCACGGTATTTACGTACATATCTCCTGAATATTCTCCAATATATAACAATATTAATGAAGATGGAATTTAATTATTAAGCGAGAAGTTATTTACGATTAAAAGCTAATATATACATTGTTATCGTCTCTTATCGGGAGATTTTATTGCTAGAATTAAGAATTTTAAGATTTCATCCCTAAGGATACATTTGATTTGGTGTATGGATACAATGTTGATTATGATACAGATAATGTGTCCATGCGTAGGCATTCAAAAGACGATACAGTGAATAACGACTCTGGTTTGAAATTAAAATATTTATGCAGATATATATATATATATATATATATATATATATATATATATATATATATATATATATATATATATATATATATATATATATATATATATGAATGGAAGGCTCTTTGATGACAAAAACGGGCAGTTCACATGCATAACTCAATGGTTTCATCGTAGTTGACTGATGATACGTGCCTCTGAATTATTTGAGTATATTTAGCTATATCACCAGCTTTGGGACTTGAGATGAATCAATACATTTCCAATAAATTGTTCAATTAGACTAACTCAGCATGTGAGAAATGAAAATACAATTTCTCAAAACTGTGGATTAAATGATCACCAAACTTATTGTGATGTAGAGAACATTACTACTGATATCTGTACCTTTACAGAAGACAATACACAGTCATTTGTAAGAATGCTATATACAACCCTGTCTTTGAAAACAAAGAAGGATCTGTACAGATATCTTGAAAGTGAAATTGAATTTTCTCACAGAATATTAGTTCAGTTATATCAGAAAATAGGTTCAATTTTGCAGACAAGAGGTACGTCGCCTAATATGATAACGCAGCAACCACTTCAGTCGGATAAAGAATGCGATAATGCGAAATATAATAAAAACTATTGGTTAAGACGATTCAGATTCTCAAATACTGATGGTAACCTTAACTTGTATAGAAAATATAAACCAGCTTTTAAATCAATAATCGCACTCAAGAAATGATACTCTAGAGAAATCTTGTTGCAGATTTTTGTTAGAAGCTCTATTACTGATTCACCAGCATTCTTGATAAGTTCAGCTGGGATGTTGTCTACTCCAGCTGCCTTCCCATTCTTCAGTTCTCTTATTGCTGACTCCACCTCTTCTTTGAGAATGGGGAAATCATCATCATTTATGGAGTTTGGAATTTCAATCACCTCTGGGTCTCCTGTGGACAGATGGTTGTAGAGTTCTTAACAACACTCAGTCCATCTTTCTGCAATGTCACATGCTTCTGTCAGGCATTTTCCATTTTCGTTTTGAATGGTACTGACTTTTGGTTGCTTCTGTCTGGTGAGGTTTTTCACAATTTGGAATGCCTTTTTGCTGTTATTCTTTATCAGACTGCTCTATATATCTGTGCACTTTTGTCCAATTCAATCTTCGTTTTTTTCCCCTCCTGATATTCTTGTTTATTTCTCGGTATTCCACTGCCCCTGTCGTGTGTCTGATGTTTTTGAGGTCTCTTGCTGCATTACACAGAATCAGAATCTCTTCTGTAACCCAGGCTTTTTTCTTTGGGCGATGGAGGTCAATGATGTCCTGGGCAGCAGTTGTCATGACTGTGTTGAAAGTGTCTGTCAAAACTGTAACATCAACATCCATCACAAGGAGTGGAGCAAATTTTCCTCCGATTGTGTCTTGGAATGACTTGCATATGTTAGGGTCCTTCAGTTGTTGAAGGTTGAATATGAGCCTGATTTTATTTGGCTTGTTGATTTTCTTCAGCCTCACTCGGAAGTTCATAAAGACGAGGTCATGATCACTCCCAACATTAACACCCGGGAACGCTCTTGTTTTTGCTCTATTGATGCCAGATCGGTAACGGTTTCGAACCAGTATGTAGTCTATCTGGTTATGATGGGTTCCATTTGGTGCGTGCCATGTCCAGCATCGTGAAGCTTTATGTTGGCCCAGGGTGTTGGTTAGTACCAAGTTGTTGTAGCTTGCGAACTCGAGCAGCCGTCTCCCTCTTTCATTGGTAAGCTCATTGCAAGAAGATCCACATTAATCATCCCTGTCTTTTAGAGCATCTTTGCCAACTTTGGCATTCTAGTATCCTTCGATGATGAGGATGTCTTTTTTACTTACCATGTTTATTATACCCTGGAGTTTGTTGTAAAACTCCTATTTCTTTATCATCATGATCAGTAGTTGGAGCATAGACTTGGATAATTGTGATGTTGAAGGGAGATGCTTCAGACGAATGGAGATGATTCTGCTAGATATTGGGCGACATTCAAGCACATATCCCTTGATGTCTTTGTTTACAAGGACGCCTATTCCATTTATAGACTAGTCCAACTCTCCACTATAGTGGCTTTCCATCTTACTTCACAGAGTCCCAGAATGTGCCATGTGTAGTGTTCCATCTCGTGTGTCAACTCTTGGATTCTTCCAGTTTGCGCCAGAGTTCTAATGGTGATGGCGACGCTGTATCTCGCTCTGATTTTATACAAAGTACCAGTAGCACACTTGTCACCTCCGTCCTGGTAGACAACGGCAGGCGCTGTCCTTGTTGATCCGGGCGACGATCGATCCGGTATGGTAACTTCAGATTTGTCCAGCATTATCAGTGTGTCTTGTGCAAACGTCGTCTGGCGGAGCCCATCCCTTTCCAGATCAAGCAGTTGCCAGAAGGGGATGTAGTCGTCCAACTGCCTTAGGGTCTTCACTCCAGATATTCTTTTAGGGTTTACTCCCTTAGCCTTTGGCTAACCAAAGCCAACTTGCAAGGCAGCAGGAGACTCGTTTATCGGCGGGTTCGTCCATTTCCCGAGCAGATAAAGTATCTGCCACTGCCCATACCTTGGAATACATATACCATTATTGATGACGTATATTGAAATCAGCAAATGGTGTCTAAATGGATTCCAGAGCATTGGTATATTCAAGCGACAGAAATGGCCCTTTGAAAAAAATTCCCCCTTCTTGCAAAACACTGCCCTCAAACACGTCTGATGCAGGCAAAGCGAACTCTGCTCCTGTTAATATATATATATGTTTAATTCGAATTCAAGGTCATTTTGATCGCCAATAAATGGACACGAAACCAGGAATTGGACTTTACGCCGCGGCAACTGTGTCGGAAGTAGCCTTTCATTGGTAGTCATGACCGTTATTAATTTACATCAAGAAAATAATGTGCTACACGTAACTCGGTCCTTTCTCCCAGTAGTAAATAGTTTTCACTTAAGCTCTTAACTTGCATGTGCATGATCAGGGAGATGACAAGTTTGGTAGCAAATAACCGAGCAACTTCAGTAAGAGAATATAATTTTTGCACGCTCCATTAATGAATGAAGACGATAACCCTACCAACGGTAAATTCCAGGTACGCAATCAATGTGGCATTAAAAGCCTTGCACTGTCAATAATGTATTTAAATGAAATCGGATTAAGTATTACGGTTGCCTCTAATGATTTCGTACATGCAACCTATTTTTTTCAAATATAACTTGGGTATATCTGGCATATATACACTGAAAAACATGTTGTACATTTTATTACCATATCTTCAGGTTGGCTATAAACTTTATTATCGCCATATGGTTATGTATATTTAATTGGCCTTGTAGGTGAGTTTGTAGGTGAGTTAGATTTGTATGTAAAAAAAAGTTTTTGTACGCTTTTGCATGCTATTGTAATATTGCATTGTATGTTAGACTTAACCTTGTCCGATATTGAATTCATTTCTGCTTGACTTGAAATTATATTTTTTATTCTGTGTAAACAACTGGTACATAGTAACTGTTCTGTGACCTAGTGGTTAGAGCGCCCGCCATGGGTGCGGGAAGTCGTGGGTTTGAGCTCCGGCCGAGTCATACCAAAAACTTTAAAAAAATGGTACTAATTAACAGCTAGTGTTAGGACCTGGTGTCAGGATAATCTGACTGTGTGGGACATCATGCTACATGTCTGCGGCATTATGCCTCAGTGCTAGACATCACTATAAACTGAACAATTTTTCAGTCATATCGATGTCTGCTGCGGTGTGGCAGTCCACGTTAAAAATTTCAATCACACACACGCAAACACACACACACACACACACACACACACACACACACACACACACACACGGATACATAGCTATATTATTTTATGTATATGTGTTTAAAATCAGGACTATTATTAATAGAAGTAAATATGTTGTTATTGGACTAGGTCTAGGTTTGGGAACTTTCGTAATGTATTTTAAGTAGTCAATGTTATAGTCTATATTTTGTAAACATCATGGTCGGGGCCCCGAGTGGTCTAAAGCGCTGTCCGTTACGGATCACTGCCATCTCACCTCTGTCTGCGTGGGTTCGAGTCTAAGATTCGGATATGCTATGTCCAGTTGAGCTGTATTTTATTTCTTCAAATTAATGAATTAAAGTGATTGTTTCTCTGGAAATACAAAAGTGATCTGATACAATTATTGGATAGAAATATTCACTGAAATGTATAGGGAATTCAAACCTTGAATTGTATTATTGTGATTCAACAAGCGACTGTTGACACTTCTATACTCTACAAGCAATCACAGACACATCATCACCTTCAGTTTTTTATTTTTATTCTAGACTTCCACTCAATTTAATTCAGGACTTTGAATTTTTAAAACTTGTGTCTGTAATTCTTGGATAATTGTTTGGATTTAATTCGAAAAACCTAAGATCTTTCTCATTTTCACTTTGCATTTTAGGGTAATAATATTTTTTGTTGAATTTTACAAAGCTTGTTGCCTATCAGCATCACTCTTTTCTGTTGCTTTTGTTAAGAGCAGAGGCTCGTGACGATATGAATTCCAACGAAAACTAAACCAGTTGTTTTGAAGACAATCCAATTTTCGATAAGAATAGCGAGAAGATATTTTGGGACAATACGTGTAAAATGTTTAAGAAGAAACACCGGAACTTCTAGCAAAACATTTTGTTCTTCATGATAAACATCCCTGAACGAATGAAAAATTCTTAAAATCATTAACAGTAAATGAAACATGCATTGCAGTTCAATCTGTCGCATATTCTAGTTCAAAGCCCGGAAAAGCTTTCCAGGTAGGACAATCAAACAACTCAAAATATTTTATGGGGGAAAAAAATCTATCGATTTGGTATCAGTATTTTGAAGAATACGGTTTTAAAAATATAGTTATGAGGACTCTGTATAGCGTCTAATCTTTAGAAGCTCTAAGCGCTTTACAGTTTACAACATAAAAAAAGTTATGACTACAAAAAGTAATATATGCGCACACTGGAAATGTGCCTTAATTTTGTCTGTCTGGCTATCTGTCTTTATCAAACAAGACTAATATCAGCTATCATTAATCGAGGAAGGTACCGATCTTGGATAATAGATTTTTCAATATCGTTCGGAAATCTGTTAATTTGAAATAATTGTCTCAACGACTGGAATATTGTGGTCATTGTTTTCGTAGAATTCTACGTTTTCTCCTTACATTTCTTAGCATCTTTTAATAATAATAATAATAATAATAATAATAATAATAATGATAATAATTTAAAAAAAACCCTCTATGTAACTTTAATGTACTGCGGCTAAAATTTCATTGGATGTGTACATGTACAAACCGTACATGATCTAAGCCAACCAAAGTGACTGCTACCAAATGCTCTAAAAATGGACCTGACATAGTCTAAAGCGCGTATTTTGAACAGTTAGTTCAACAGGGAAAACAAATTTTACCAAACTAATCAATACCAGGTTATACATGTGCAATAAAAAAAAAAATGACAAAATATATGAAACGTGAAAAAGTGTTATCTGCTTCTTTTTTTTTTTGCAATAACTAACCTCTCAAGTCAAGGCGGTGAAAATGACCAACCAAAACCAGCAGTTTTATGATCATGCACATCTTGAACCTTAAATTTGTTTCCTTTATAGTTTAGTCAGGCTTTGATGAAATTTTTTACATTAGGGTAGATAGGGTAGTAAAATAGCATTAAGTTTTAAGCTCCAGTTTACTTATAATTGGAAATGTACGAGGATCATGAGTGATATACAATCCCTCTCCCACCTGTTATGGTGCTTTGGTTATCGTTATCTTGAAGATGATTGACCACACTGTTATTGCTTGAATCGAATAATTCATAACTTACAATAGGAAATAATGAATGGAATAACAGAGTTGTGAGCAAAGATATAAACACCAGTCACCGTATGTCATTTTTCAGACAATTTAATTTGTTACATAGACGAAATAAAACTGAACATGACATTTGAATGCTACACATTCTCTTTGAAAGAGAATTGTACAAATTATGGGAAATGCAATTAGCCGTTCTGTTGTACCGATAAAACAAATTTCATCATATAATGGAATAATGATCGAATTCCAATTACCGGTATGTCAGCATAATCTAGATGCTTCCAATCCTTTCCAAATCACTGTGGGTGACAGATCAGCGTTGCCGTAACCCTTTTCCCTCTCTCTGAATGAATGAATGCCACTATGGTAAGTCTCCCCAAACCTCACACCCATCTCTCTCTCTCTCTCTCTCTCTCTCTCTCTCTCTCTCTCTCTCTCTCTCTCTCTCTCTCTCTTGAAATTTGACATTACAAGAATATATAACAATACTGCATTCAGCCCCGAGTTCATTTACTTGGTTATTACTTGTTAAACTACGTTGCTTGTCTTTATGGAATTACTGGTAAATATATGTACACCCACCCACCCGAACCTAATGGTTAAAAATGTAACATTCCTACCGGCTGAAGTATTTTATCATCATAATGAAGCTGAAATGTCTAGTTTTAGGTTATCAAAATCAAATTACATGAACGAATTGCACACTTTTGCAGGTGCGACAATTTACCTATATAAACATAGATATCAAGCAAAACGTATAAAAAATATACCCATAGCTTACCAAAATATACCCCCCCCTTTTTTTTAAAACTACTTAGTGACTGTAAGATTGCTGAATTAATTAACCGATTTTTTTTTCTCTTCTGGGTATGCCATACAAGAAATTGATGTCTTTGAAACTAACCAGGTGTTGGATTTTTAAAAAAAGTATTATTATGTTTGTTTTATTGCATCTATACTTGTTAATTCTTGCAAGCAGATATTCCTACTACTAGGCATTCTTTTCCAAGAATTTCACGGCACAGATACATATGTTTTATATTACCAATTCCACCCACCTTGCCCCGTTATCTGTTCCATTAATGCATTCTAAAAGACAAGATGGTAAATGAAAATCGGTTTAGTATAGAATATTCGATTTTACCATAAAATAATGTTAAATGACAATCGATCAAGCTTTCAATCAAGTAAAGCATATCTGACACACACGCGCACCGCTCAACAACACACGCGACACAACAAGACGATTTTGCAATATCTCACCGTGCCTCTTATCTTTCTCCCCCCCCCCACTCATACATAGTGAGTGAAAATTACAGTAAGTACTGCATAGTGACACCTTAGAAAAAAAACCTATGTACTTGGTTTAATTGATATAGTTGCGCCTAATCCAATTATAACGCTAGTGTCTACACAGTTAGAAGTAACTGACTTTTAATTCCTCATCTTCTCCTTTTTTTTTTTTTTTTTTTTTTTTAAATTTTATTATTTTATTATCTGCCAACGCATTTTATATTCTTTTCGTCACGAATTTCTCCACTTGTCTTTTCAACGGCGCGTGCCCGACATGGCGTGGAAACTATCACGTGAATCTAGGATACCAGACTTAAAAACAGCCGATATAGTTCCGAATGGAGAGATGTTCCGGTCAACTTCCCGTTTGTGTTAAAATGGCGACGAACGTTCTCCGACGTGAAGATGACAGTTACAGCGACGAAGAGGTACTCCTTTTTATTTCCTTCTCACTTTATTTATATTCTTTCTATTAATAAAACGAACTTATTATTTGAATCAACATTTTAGAGATTTGTACAACAGTTCGTAAATAATGATCGTGATGAGCCTGTTGCCAATGACTCCTTATTGTCAAAATATACCATATAACGTTATAAACAAATACTATGGCAGATAGCTACATGTCGTTAGGCGCACGTGCGTGTGATAAGGGTTAAAATGTAATATAGTTAAATTGTTTATAGAGTAACGGCGGATTTCAGAATACTCATATATTATTTTACAAAACACAATAACTTATGTATAAATAATAAAATAGTAACTTGTGTCCGATAAATTGGCTCGCAAAACTACTGTATCGATATCGACGTCAATCCCTGCCCCTACCTACAGCATACGTATATGGGTCGAGGTATTACATTGTAACACAAGGGTGAAATATTACCTTTATTTAAAATGTTGCCTTTATTGTGATTTTTATCCTCAGATCCAACACCGAGCGAGAAAAATTGAGCTAAACACAAAACGTATCTTTTTCACCTACTCTTGCAACAGCACAGCTGGGATATTGATATAGTACTGTGTGTTGCATATACTGTGAGCTAAAAACTGGCTTTATGGTTGTATTTTTCATAAGAAAACTATTCCCACCACCACCAAACAAACATTGGAACAGCATTGAGTGTGGAGACTGTAGTGGCACCTCTACTTTCTCAATTTTGTGTGTGAAATAGAATATTCTTTTGGCCCAAGATTTGTACATGTACCTGCTTGATTTGTTTATTGTTGGAACAGTTTGTTGAAGTAACACATAATAAATAATAACAACAATGAGGACTTTGTATAGCACCTAATATTTAGAAGCCCTAAGCACTTTACAACATCTATAATGATATGACTACAACCCCCCCCCCCCAAATACCATGAAATTGGAAAGCATAACAAATGCTGAAAATGTTTAAGGTAGGAAACATTGTTAGGTCTTACATCATGATACATTATATTTTGTCTTGAATTAACTCTAAGATAATTCTTCACATCAGGTTTAGGAACTTCTTTCACCAACCACATTAATTAAGATATATTACAGTTTGTCTTGATAATAATAATAATAATAATAATAATAATAATAATAATAATAATGAGGACTTTGTATAGCGCCTAATCTTTAGAAGCTCTAAGCGCTTTACAATATCTATAATGATATGACTATAGAAAAACAAAAAACAAAAACCATGAAATTTGAAAACAACAAAATGCTGAAAATATTTAAGGTACAAAACATTATTATATATATATATATATATATATATATATATATATATATATATATATATATATATATATATATCCTGGCTGCAGTCTCATATCATAAATGAAGTAACTTAAATTTCTTGTAATGGCTATAGTTGGCACAGATCAATGAAGGAACATGATCTAAAGGAAATAATTTTCATTTCTACAAATCCAGTGAAAGCAGAATAACCCACATTGCTATGATGCTTCTGAGTGCCATAGAAATTTAATCTCTTGCTCTCCTGATACAGGTCACAAAAAGGTCTAACTTAGCCCTCTGGGAGGAAAGGTCTCTCAGATGAATACTGAAGAATATCAAAACAGTCCTGCACATATGGCTTGAATAATATCAGTAAGAGAAATGCTGCTCTGGAATTCTAAGCTGGTAGTGTCTGTCGAAAGTCTCATGGGCGGACATGGATAAGATACCATATACTGTATAGGCAATGCATGTGGGGCGATTACATTTGGATAACTCAACTGCTTTGACAAGCCCAACATTTTAATTCTACCTCAATGTTTATTGCTATAAAAGAGTCATGCACAGCTTATAGAGTGTGTGTGATTTATATTCCACAAGTGGAGTTTAGCATGCTAAGTAACAGCTGAGAAATGACAGGACCTGGTGTCAATTCTAACATCTTGATACAGTTATGTGACAAAAAACCTTTCTTGCGAGCCACTGATATTGTCAGTGAAACCAGCAACTTTTGAGCTGAAAGAGCAAAGTCTGGAAACAGGTCTGAATGCATAAAGCTTTTAATGTTCCATTGTTTTATCATTTTGTTCCATAATTGATTCCATAGACACATGCGTATAATAATTGGTCCTTTGATCAAAATGATGAATATCAGATGGTTTGATCTCCTTGTCTGTGAAGATGTAACATATGCAGGTTCACCTAATTCTTTACATTTACTTGAAATAATTTGTTTGATTAGCCCAAATAATACATGGTTGATACGTGTTTTGCAGAAACAGATCAAATACAATAAAAGTATTCCAACAAAAAACATGCTTACAGAGGACTTATTGCTGTTGGAAATTTTCATGCACCAAAAAATAGGCATACTTTTATGTGTATTTCTGCAAGCTGGAGAACCTTGAGTGTCATGTTTTGATTTTGTGGATTTTTTCTAATTATAATTTAATGTGCAGTCAAACAAATGCCAATATTTGATCAAAAGTTAATCCAATCAATTCATAATTCCTTTTTTTTATCATAAGCTTCATAGATAATCTGACCTTGATACAATTATGAATACCTAAGCGTGACTTCAGCAACCTTTTAGCTCAGACAGTTCTCATTGATTTTACATAGGTATGATATTATTATTGACAGAGTACTGGTGTAAAGAGTATTCTAGCAAATTACATAGGTATGATATTATTGGCAGAGTACTGGTGTAAAGAGTATTCTAGCAAATTACATAGGTATGATATTATTGACAGAGTACTGGTGTAAAGAGTATTCTAGCAAATTACATAGGTATGATATTATTGACAGAGTACTGGTGTAAAGGGTATTCTAGCAAATGTTGATCACTAATGCAGTCATTTTAGCACATGCTTTGTAAGAAAAGATGTTGGTTGTGAATCAAGAGTAATTAAGACACATGCTTATTCTGAAATCAGTGTTCATCATAAAAATTTACATGGTGGAATTTTATGCATCAGAAATGGGTCACATTTTAATCTGAAGCATCAGAACCAGTCGGTATGAGTCTGTTAAGAATCCTGTATAATACATATGTATGGATAAGAATAAACTTAACACGGTTTTGATTTGACCCATTAGGGATTTATAAATCCACTTGCCCAACTAAAAGGCAACTAAAAGGACAAGCTCAAATTCAGTTCGGGCAAGCTAAGATTTGCAAGACACTAGGCAACCACAACAATTGATAGAGTGTGCACGTTTACTGACAAAGGGTCTGGATCAGTTACATTGTAATGATAATAGTTTTAAGTTTTAACTTTCTGGTCCTAACTTAGCCTAGAACAGTTGGTCAGATTTCTTAATATAAGCAATGGCTTTTCAAAGACTCCAATTTTATGGTGTGTAGGTATAAATGGTAAAATTAAAACTTTGACAAATTTGTATTTATAAATAAATTTCAGTCAGTTAGATACCATAAAGATTTCATTCATTTGTTAGAAAAATTAAGCCCTCAGTGGTGGTGTTTATGTTATCTTGTTTACATGATAATTACAGGAGAATCAATACATACAGCTTGGCAAATGATTAAATGGACAAAACAAAGTGTTTTCAAATAATTCACAAAAGTTAGTTTCTCAGATATTTTGTCACCAATTTTTATAGCTGATGACATGATAATTTTTAAGTGAATGCATGTGTTCACAAATCCTTGAGTTGAGAGTGTAAATAAATGATTAAAAATCTTGCTTTAACTCTAATTATTTCTCTCTATCCCTTAAAAATGTAGCTATCACCAAAATCTTTTCTAAATACTTCTTTATCTATGGACCTCTCTGGTGGCCTAATGGTAGAATATTCATCCTGGATGAAGGGGGTCATTGGATTGAATCTAGAACGAGTCATACCAAAGACTCAGACCTGCCAAGAAAAGCCATTTAACGGCTCAGGAATTGGAACTAGACTTTGTGTAAGGTTAATCTTTCGGAAACCAATTAACTGCCATACTGAGACAGACTCGTCAATGTTGGCAGGTCTGAAGACTTATACAAGGGGTATTATCAGATGCCCCATTATGCACTCAGTATTAAGAGGTTAGTTTTATAACCTTGTTGGCCTGGTGTCGGGATAATTTGACTGACTGGGGCATGATGCCCCAGTGCTGGACATCACTCAAATCTGCCACACTGCAGATATCTTAGCGTCATGACTAGACAAATATTAAAGCTACATTAAAAATCTATATGACACACACAAATACACATATATATGAACTTACCTTCTTTTGCTCTTTCATTGCTATATCTGCTTTCTCTTTCTAATATGCATATCCATCTATGTTATATTTACAAATATATTATGGATAAAATTAATTATTGGCATATTGTACATGTATTAGAGTGTTTGCAAAGATACATTAGAAAATTTACAGGAAATATATTTCCTTCAAATATACCATAGTTTATCTTAGGTCTTTACTCATGTTGGAATATTTTGTTTGAGGCAGGCTCAGTTTTACAGCCAGCTTGTACCCAGATAATAATAATAATAATAATAATAATAATAATAATAATAATAATAATAATAAGATTTGTATAGCACATAGCTCTAAGCGCTTTACAATAATGATATGACTACAAAAAACAAAAACAAAGCTTGAAATTAATAAACATAAAAAATGCTGAAAATATTTAAGGTAGGAAACATTATTTAGTCTTTAAGTTTGTTCTTGCAGTCATAAAAGATGAGTTTTAAGAGCACTCTTGAAAGGCATCACTGTGTCTTTGTGTCAAATTTAAGTGGGAAATTCTTTCTACAATGCTAGGCCCTGGTATTCAAAAGAATGTTGTCCATATGACTTCATTTTCATAGTGGAAATAATGAGTATACGATTGTCAGAAGAGGAGCATAAGTATCTTGCTGGTGTGTACACATGGGTGAGGCCAGATAGATATGTTGGACTAGAGTTAAGTCAGTGAAACTTAGCACAGTGAACAAAGTTTGTGTTTGATTCTGGATCGAATGGATAGCCTGTGTAAGATACAGAGCAGTGGGGAGGTGTGCTCTAATTGTGGTACTCTAAAGATGATCCGAGGTACTGTGGTTTGAACTTTTTAAAGATTCTGGAGTAGATATTGTGACAAACCAGACAGAATTGAGTTACAATAATCCAGTCTTGAAAGTACTAATGAACATACAAGTGTTTTAGTGGCATCAACTGAAAGATATTTGTGAATGGAGCTGATGCCTCTCAGTTCAAGATATGCAGCCTTGCATATATTCATGACATGTCCAGGTGCAATGTGAGAGTACCGTCTAGAGTAACACCTAGGTTTCGTACTGACTGTGTGAATTTAATGTTGGTGTTGCCGATATTTCTTGTTTGAGGTAAAAGATGTGAATGAGAAAGTTGACTGATTTTGTTATATACATGTATATTAAATTTGTAAATCTCGGCCCTTACTAGCTGTTTCTGATGTGTGATTGCATATTTGAGCTGATAGTGATACATGTGCATTCAAACTATAAGGCATCATTTTGACTCTTGGAAATTTTGCCTTAAGTGTCGGATACTATAATCAGTACCTTATGATAATGTTTGACATTCTTGCCTATCAAATGACAATATCTATGATTATGCATCACTTGCTAATCAATTTCCATTGTTTTCATGAGAAGGTGCAGGTCACATGGGATTTTCTATTAATTGACAAAGATGTCAACTTTGATCTTTATTTTGAGAAGATAAACACTAATTGACACTAATTGAGATAATTGGAATTTGACAACTCTCTATAAAATGGGATGGCAAGTCAACTGATGATTAGAGAGTATAAATGGCAGATGGAAATCAGTGAGAATAGTTCCTTCCTTGATCATTTCTAATTGTTCTGTTATTCATTATGCAATTATTTTATGTATATGATCCCTTGTGCAGGGGGAACTTTGGTCATTGCTAGCACCAAGAGAGACATAGATGGTGTGTTTGTGTTCAGATTTTTAATGTAGCTTTTATAATTTTCCAGTCATATGGCTTTGATGTTCACAGTGTAGTAGTTTATAGTGGCTCATCATGATGCAGACATGTAGCATCAGGTCTCATCCAGTTACATTATCCTGACACCAGGATAACTAGTCCTAACACTAACCTTTTAATGCTGAATGTATATCGATGCAGCTGTTAGTATCAGTGTTATAAGTCTTAGGTGTTACACAGCTGGGGTTTGAACCTGTGACCTGCTGCATCTGAGGCAGATGTTCTAACTGTGATTTAAGTCACTGGAGCAGTATTCCCATTTTTTTAATGGAAATTCAGACTCGGATTATAGTCCTGTGTTACTGTGACCAATCACATCATAAGTGGTTGAAAGAATTGTAGATAAACATTTGACAGGTCTGTTTAAACCATACCATATTTGAAGAACAATACCGGTTTGATACCAATACATTATTCTGGTACATTCGATAAATTATCACCAGAATAAGCAAATATTTTTTAAAAAGTATTCACAGGTAAAACCTGTAATGTAATTTTTATTACGCAGTTCCGCTTATAATGTGATGGCAGCATGGCTCCCATTTGTTAATCTAAGGTGACCTCTCTTTTTAACATCCTAAATACATACTCTTGATAAAGCTGATTATTCATATAAAAAGCAGATTGCATTTAATGTTGCCATAACTTTTCCGTGCACCGTTCAGCCATATTGACATGTTTGCAATTCAGAACTGAAATATATTTGATGTCTGATGAATCTTGGCAAACAAAACAAACGCTATAAGATATGGTGAAGTTTTTGATTATTTTTCTTATGCGATGTCATTCTTTGGACCCAGATCATCACATTATATCGGGTTTTATCTGTGTTTTTGAAATTGTTATTCCACACTGATAATTTGACATTGATCTCAGTTTAGGTCCTTGGCAGTGTTCTGCTAACTTAAGTGAAACACACCACACAGATATTGAGGGCAGTGTTTATTCTTAACACGGAACACTAATAGTATGCATATCAATAAGTCATTTATAAATAATAGAATAATGCAGGCCATAAAATAGATCCCAGTTGAACTCCATTGCTGATATTGAGGGCAATGTTTATTCTTAACATGGAACAATAATTAAGATTTATGGTGAGCTAATCTGTATTTAAATTTCAGTCATTTTAATTCCAAGATTTCCTATTCACTGTATTAGCTTTGCTTAGTGCCAGGCAATATTGCCTTGATTTATAGGGGATTGACGAAGATGTTATTCAGTGAGCATCTGTATTCATCTTGATATAAATATTAACCCAATTTGTGTTTAACATTTTTAAATTAGAATAAGACCTATGCAGATTATTATTACCAACATATAGAGCAATTTTATTAATGTTGTACACATATCATCGAGTCATTTATAAATAGCAGAATAATGCATGCTCTAAAATAGATCCCTGCTGAACTCCTTTGCTGATGGACATCAGCTCTGATTTAATGTTACCCATGGTAACTTGTTGGCTTCTGTCAGATAGGTATGATTTGAACCAAGAGAGTGATAAGTGAAAATATTTGTACTTTTAAAGTTTGTATGCCAGTATATTATGTTCCATGAAATCAAAAATCTTCTTTGGAGGAAATTTTATTAATGCAGACTGAGAGTAATGTTTACATTTATATTCTGATTGGCATGTGTTAATGGAATAGTTCTTTGAGAGGTGACTGTTGATATATTTAATATATTTAGAAACACGTCTTTCAGACAGTTTGGATTGGTTAGCAGAAAAAATTTTGGTCTATAATTATCTGGTTTTGACTCTGACTTATAAATAGGCATAACATTGGTAGCATTCAGTTCAGATCAGAATATCCCCTTTGACAAATGGACCCATCTGATACACCACAGTCAATTTCTTAAAATTTAAAACTTTTAAATTCACATGCTACATGACAAAAATGGAATAGTGAACTGTACATTTTCAGTGATTTTAGACTTAATAAAGTTTTCTAAAATTGTATTTTTTTGCATTAGAAGTTATTGGAAGTTATATTTGTTACGTTAACAAAGACTTGCTGACTCTGTGAAAAAAAACATACAGCTTGAATGTTGGCATAATGCAATATATTGTGATGGAGGAAACCAAAGAATCTGGAGATCGATGACCACATTAACCCTTCAAATACTGGAGCCAGAAATTAAACCCCAAAGCAAAATTGATGTCAAAACCTATTGAAAGTGCTTGCATGTATTTTCATAGTTAAATATTTGAAAATGAGTTGGTATTGTCTAGCTAAACAAGGGTTTTGTGGCATACTTTGATACCTCTTCTTCAGCTGCAGTCTTAAACACCTTTCTGTTCATTACCACAACTTAATACTATGTCTTTAGGTTGGGTTGTTAACAGTTTTTAAGTTATTGCCCAGAGGCAACACACTAAAGCATGGAGCAACCCATGAGTCAATGCTTTTTGCCTAAATAACTTTGCCATTTCATGTTTGAGAAACTGTATATGTAGTTACAGGGTGGGATCGCAATATTTTGTGTGTGTGTGGTTGTATGTGAGAGAGAACAGGCCCTAAAATCAATGCTATATGCATAAATAAATTCCCTTTATCATGCTAAGTACATGTATATTTATACTTTGGGGCAGGGCTATGAGCAAATATTACAAATCTAAAGAGAAATGCCTGCATTACAGTAAAGATCACTCATTTCTGTCTGCAACAAATTGTAGGATTGAAATTTTGCGGCTATATGTCTTATATTTTTCTAAGAAAAACGCACATCAGAACTTAAATTTGGACATTAATCATGTGCAAACATCATTCAGTCTGTAAATAGTGTAATAACAGTGAATCCATGTAAGTTTTCATCTGCAATTAATTGATTAATGGGCAAAAAGAATTTTAGGGAAAAAATCTTTTAGATATTTACCCAAGCCTAACAGAATACACTCCAGACTTAAAATAAATACTGTCACCTTTGTCTGTGTTGGTTCGAGTCTCGGATTCGGCTGATATGGGTATGTGAGAAAGTTGCCAGTAGCTTCTCGTGGGTTGGAGGTTCTTTCTGGGGTTTTCCGGGTTCTTCGTCCACCATTAATACTGGCCGCCATGTATAGTCTATCTTGTTTTGTAAAATGGCGTTAAACCTGAAAAACAAAAAACAAACAAACATAAATACTGTATCACATCCATGCTACAATTCTAACTTGCAGGACATATTTTTTTATGTTAGACAAAAATATTAGGCTCAGACTTCTTGAACCATTGAGTGAGATAGATATGATTTACTCTGTTGAAAGCTCAAGCTGTTTATCAAACTTTCTCTTTCAGAAATATGAAGATGCTGTTGAAAAAGTACAAATGTAAGTATTTCAGATAAAACTTCTTACATTTTTTTTTTAATGTTTCATGAGGATAAATTTCATCCATAGGACTTGCATAGAGGCTTGCTGTTTGAACATTTCATATTATTTGCCTGTATTGTATAGTATTACATTTAGTTGGGAAATGGGGTTTTGTTTTTCTGTCATGCCAAGATGCATTGAAATAATATTTCGCGAAGTCAAGTTTCATATGATAGGTTTTGTTTAAACCCATCTTTACTCTATCCACTGCAGACCAGATAATTGCACTTTTTTTATAAGCCCACCTTAAGTTGCTTATATTATTATATTCTGGCAACATCCATCTCTCCATCTGTTAGCATTTTCTTGTCTGGTCAGTAAGGTTAAAGCCTAGTTAGATTATTTTTGGGACCCCATTTGGCCTAGTGATCTATGGTTGCTGACCTTTTTTTATATCTCTCACATGTTATCTCTCTCCTGTCCTCATGAGTTTGTGTCTTGACTCAACCAATGTGGGTATATGAGAAACCTTGCAGCATGGGTGGATGTTTCTTCCCTGTGTATGCCTAGGTTCTTACTCCACCAGATATTTTGACCACCATGTATACCCCATCAAATGCTGAAAAAAATGGCATTAAACTCCACAAACCAAACCTGGATTATCTTTAACTGGATGTGCTGTATTTCAAGACTAGAGAGTGTGTTGCATATGTTAGGCAGGTCACAAGTGCAGAGGTCAAGGTTAATGCAAGAAAATGTATCTTTCAGATGCATCCATTTGTTAATTATATTTTCTCTCAAAATTTTGTATATTTTTTTCCAAATCTCTCCTTTAACACAAATATAGGGTCAGCTGGAAAAATTAAGGTCATTCAGGTAAGAAGAACCACACAAACTTTTTATTTTACCTTATTTCCAAAAGACTTAACAAAAGAAACTGTTGAGTTTGGTTTAGTATTATATGGCTCAAAAACTCTGGCAGGTTATTTCATGCTGAAGCAGTTGAAGTTGAGTGCCATATTCCCAGGCTGAGAAACATGTCTCTGTGACCTATTTCCAAGTGACCTTGTTTCTGTGTTCAGTGGTAAGATTTGAACCCACATCATTAATTGTAAGATGTGAGTCAGCACAATAACCACTCAGCTACTGACGATACTTGGAAATTGTTGAGATATCCACCATATACGTGTAACCATTTATATCCTTGTTCTTGTTGGCTATAAAAGACCAATGCACACACCCAGCAGAGGCTCAAACATGGGAATTGAGTTCAGAATGGGGCATGCTGGGTTATGTATTTTACAAATGCATAATTCTAGTTCTGCATAATTCAGCTTATTATTTAACACTCACTGTGATGTGGGCGGCACCTTTCTGAAAGATACTGTTACAAGCGGGGGTATTTGCTTCATTGAGCGATGTTAAACCCTGGTGCGATTCCTGCAAGAAGTCACAAGTTTACCTTAGTTTTCCTAAGACTTTCATACAACTTCAGTTGTAAATTAGAAAGCCTGACGTGTCCATTCTATAAATAATTTTTATTCTAATGTGCAAGACCACATATCTCACAACACGCCAGATATACATCAACTGCACATCTGCATGGTTTTTCTTTGTTAGGTTTATGCACTGCCAGAGATATTGATTCCATAGAAACTATACAACTATATCCCCTAACACAGGGAATTTGAACTATGCCACCTTAGGCTAGTCAATCCATGGTTTCCAGACACGTTTCACCGGTACAGCTGCATCGTGTTAGCTACGACAACATAAATGGTATCTGCTGAGTGCTTTCTTATTTATTCCTTTGTGTAATTTTCTGGTTTCCTACCGTAAATACTGCTACTGCAGTCACACCACCAATGTACACCACTAGATTTTAATAGGGACTATGTTATTCCAGAGGCATTCATCCGATTTTGACCTGAATTAACTACTAGTGAAACATGGCATCATGGAAACTCACCAACACTTCACTCCGTGACAGTTGCTCTTAGTAATTAGCTATTTCGGGCTAAGGAATATCTTCAATGCACTAAATTCCAATAATCAGACAAGTAATCACAAAATTTTTAGAATTTGAGAGCGCTATAACCAAATGCGCATACTCCAAATTTTGTACAGTATCTTCAGGAGACGGCATAGTTTCAGTCACCCTTTTGAGATCAAAATTAACAGAAGTGATATGCCTTAATCTGTAACTTCCTGCTTTTTATATAATGATGACTTTTTGACTTGCTGTAGATCGAAGTGTATACATACTATTAAATGTAAACTACAGATAACCATAAACAAGGTTCAGAAATGGGCATAATAAAATGCGTTCAGAGTTTTGAAATAAAAACTAATAAACTTCTACCAATCAGATCATATTTTTGTTGACTGAAAGGTGTATCATGACAGTTGTCTTATTCCTGGTGAGTTGGAGAGCAAAATTTTACAGCTTATTTTCAAAATAACTTTTCTTTGGTATGTTAGATATCTTGGGGACAAATGTAAAAAAAATCCCTGGATTTAATAAGTGTCAAGGTAAAATCCAATTGGAAAGCTGATCAGAAGGTTTTGCTCTGCTTATACAGGTGTTTAAAAGGTATAAACTTAGCTATGACATCATTATATAGGGATCAGCATGTAATCGTTTCACAATATCGTGTCTGCAATGTTTATTTATATTTCAAAAACCGAAAGTAGTCCCAGAATTTATCGAAGTGTAAACAATTCCTGATCAACATCACGTGACCGTTTACATCCAATCATATTACAGGAAATTCGTTTAATTCATAAAAATTGGAATTATTAAGGTATAAGCTTAGCTATGACATCATTATATAGGGATCAGCATGTAAATTGGACCTGCAAATGCTTGATTCAATACAGTCAGTGACTTCGACTCTGAATTCATTCATTCCTCTTCAGAATGCTACCATGTTGAGTTTGATGAACTGTCACTTTTTCTTAGATGAATGAAACTGGTTCTTCGTTAGGCTACCAGACTTTCTTCTGACCCATCTAGTCCCTTATATGATGTAGTGTTTAGAATGAAACTAACTATTCAGTAGGTTACCAGACTTTTTTCTGACCAATCTAGCCCCTTATAAGATGTAGTGTTTAGACCCAAATACAAAAACACATTCATTCAGAATGAAACCTTTTTTTGCCTTTTGGCATATGAATTCATCCTCACTTGAAAACAGCAAAAATGAATGATGGAAAATATATTTAAGATTGCTGTATTCCCATAGCACCACATTGGTTATCACCCACCCCCCATAATATTTAACCTTTGTGACTTCATAAGACATCATAAATCATCTCTGTTTCTGTAAAAAATGAAATCAGAGCCTCATAATGTAGCCATCTGTCCTTGATACAAGGGTTCAAAAGATAGAGACAATGTTGGAGCTGCCATTGCAATACCCATGGCATCATCTTGAGCCAGTCAAAAGATAAAGCCTCATTTCACTGTAGAAATTACAGTCCTATTCTATGCTATGAACTATGTTGAAACGTCTCTCCAAAATGTGTCATCATCTTTTGGAATTTCCTTTCCACATTGAAAATCTTGCAGAATCTTAAATCTGACAACTCGGTAATACAGTAAATCTTGTAATGAAAGACCACCTGTCTTGAGAGACCACATTATAAATACACAAATTTTGTTGATTATATAGGATTGTGACCTGTTATGGGAGACCACCTGTCTTGAAAGACCATAGCATTTTTGCAAAACAGGTGGTCTTTCAAGATAGGTTCTACTGTATCCCAGATATTGCAGAAACCTAAAGTTCTCATACAATCAGACAAAAATTATTAGGTACTTTTGGCTGCATAGTGACATTTGCATAATGGGTAATAAAAGGGCAGATTAAGCTGCCCAGTTGTCACACATTTCTGTTTGTAAGATTCCATATACAGTGGAACCTGTCTTGAAAGAACAGACCTTCTGCCAAAACATAACAGTCTCTTATAACAGGTCATAACACTAATCAATTAATCTGTATGTGGAGAACCTGGTCTCTCAAGACAGGTGGTCTTTTATAGCAGTGCTCTCTCAAGACAGGTTTTACTGTACTAACTTAAAATATATTATTGAATAAATTAGCATGCTCATCTTACTTTGCGAAATATGTGAATTTTAATCTCCACAAACGGAAAAACATCCAGCCCACTATCAGAGAGTGTCATGCCTCATAGGACAAATTAGAGAGCCAATTGCATATCAGATACACATTCCTTACCATCTGAAGGGTCCAACTTGACTGGAGTGTGTATCTGGCAATGCCCTCTGACAGTAGAACATATTCTTTTCAAGTGTGTCAATTTTCAGCATACCAAAAAGAAGTGTTTAGATGCTAACTGCTTGGAGAAATTGTATAGGATATACCATCCAAGAAAATTTTTTTTAATACACATTTTAAAAAAATGTTAACAGTTTTTACAATTTATATTTTGTATTGCTGTACATTCACAATAATTCTGCAATTTCATCTTTTTAAAAATATTTTTTGAACATCAGCATTTAGTTGGCACTGTATAGCTACACTTGTGCTTAGGTACAGTTAAGAACTATTGCAAAGAAACAAGTCTCTGTGACCTATTTCCAAGTGACCTTGTTTCTGTGTTCTGTCTCTAACTCTATTTAATTTATTATCAAATTTGTTCAAAAGTCAATGCCAAGAAAGACACTGGCAGCTTGAAACTTGGCTGCCCCAGTATTCAGAGAACCAGGAGTCCATGTTACAGTAAATTATATCGTTCTTAAAGATAGTCTAGAAGTAAAGTGTATGTTGATTCCCAGAAATGTTTGTAATCATGATATATAAAAGTATAATTTATATAGCAACAGTAGATTACATGATGTAAGGGATGTACCTTTACATGGTTTGCACTGGAGTAGAAAATTAGAGTGTTGATCTTTATTGCAGCTACATGCTATCCGTAAAACTGAATCAGACTTATTGATTACTGATAGTTCTAGTCCAAGTGATCATTAGTTTTGGGGACGATTCTTTTCATCAACACTGATTATATGGCTATTATTTGGATCGTTCAAGTGTGCTTCAGCCAAATCACAGTAGATCTAATTTTCTGATATTTTCTGATAAGGGTTGATGATTGATGTGCAGGAAGGTTTGCTATCAGCCATGGACAGTTGCCAGCATTCTTAATATCTGTTTTTGGGAATGATGCAGCATTGTAGATACAAATCACTTGTTGACTTATTTCCTTGTTGGTCATACTTATTCTGTTCTTGGTAAAGCCCGTCTTGGCAGCAGTTGTGGGTCCTGTTACTTTGTCATCTGTCTTTATGTTTGTATGTGTCATCCATCCACACAGTTTGCTGAAGAATTTTATGTGGTCAGTTTCTAGAGTGCAGTTGGTCATAGGGTCATGTTACTTGGTAAATGGATGCACTAGTTTCATAAAATCTTTGGGGCAGTGATGATATGCAGTCTGTTGATAGCTTGTTTTCTTTTGATGTCCCAGTCTAAGATGGTGGGGTCACTACTGCCTCCCTGTTCATTCATCCAGCATACAGTCTCATTAGCATGACTAGTCCTTGATGGATTGCCATAAAACTTTGTAAACATTATGGCAGTTATCTAAAGACATGCACCTGTTCAGATCAGTCTGTTATGCAGTTTGTGCTTAGAGTTATTGCCCTTATTTCATGTAGCTTAATGCAGTGTTTGACACAGTCTTATTAGTAAAATTAGCTCTGTAGTTTTTAATGGATTGCAATGAAACTTGGTGAATATTATGGTCAACACCTAAAGAGGAATATCTTGGAAAATTACTTTGGTTCTCTGATTTTCATTAGAGTTACTGCCCTTTTGTTTTGAGCTTATTGTTCGTACAGCTACTTCTGCAGTGCTTGTCATGAAACTTAGCCAATGTTATAGCCGTCTCCAACAATTGCTAATTGTTTAAATTCATTGTTTTCCTGCCATTTTTATAAGAGTTATTGCCCTTTTGTCTTGCAATTAAATGCAGTATTACAGAGAAACTTAAGAACATAACTAATCTTTCAGATTTAAGTTGAAGCTGAAGCTTTGTATATTGACAAATTACAGCTCCTGTGATTTTGCTTATTATCCATTTTGACTTTGATCCTGAAATATTTTATGAAAGAATCTTGTGAACAAATCTAGTCTCACAGTTTTCAGTGGATTGCAATGAAATTTTCTACATGTGATGGTTATCACCGTAAGTTGAGAAGTGCATTAGTACATTTCTTTGCCCTCACAATTTTGTTAGAGTTATTCCCCATTATTCTTGCAACTGCATGCATTGTAAGATAAAATCTTTTGAATGGCTTTGGTTTTTAATTTTTGTTGTTGATTGCTATGAAATTTGGCAGATGTTTTGGTCATTACCCAAAGATTGACAAATATTTATGATCCCTTGATTTTTGTAAGAGTTATTGCCCTTTTTAATTCACAGCTGGGCACAGTGTATGATGGAGTATTGCGATTTCATAAACTCTTGCACTTTTTATGTGGATCGGTGTGAACCTGAGTACATATTGTGCTCATTATCAGAACCTGTACATGTCAACTGATTATTTTACTCACATCATTTTTTTGTTGAACAATCATTCTACTCACTGTTTTCACAAGAATTATATGCTTTGCTTTGTTTGTTATTGATGTTGTAGAGTTTAGCACCATTTTTCAGCATCTGATAGGCTATACATAGCGGCCAGTATAAATGGTGGAGGAAGAACCTGGGACAAACCCCCAGAAAGAACCACCAATCCACGAGAAGCTACTGGCAAGCTTTGAATATTCATTGTACAATTGTATGTTTATATGTTTTTTTATTACGATTATTAAGATGAACTTTAAAAAAAAATTCAGTTTTATCACTATAATGTCTGCATTGTGGCAGTTTATAGTGATGTCCAGCATTGGGGCATCATGCCGCAGACATGTAGCATTATGTCCCACCCAGTCAAATTATTGTGACACCAAGCTGACCAGTCCTAACACTAACTTAATGCTGTGCGCGTATTGAGGCAGTTTTAAGTACCATTTTTAAAAAAAAAGTCTTTGGTATGACTTGGCTGAGGTTTGAACTCTTGACTTCTCGCTTCTCAGGCGGACACTCTAACCACTAGGCCAACAGAGTGGTCTTTATACATTTTTGAATATTCACGTTTTTCATTTGTCATGGTATCATCATCATCATCAGTCTTTTGACCTAGTGTGGTTGTTGAGGCACGGTGCTGCTGAACATCTGATCAGTTCCCTCCACTTGTCTCAATCATGTGATATTGCCTGTGTTTCTGTGAAACTTTGCTTGGTCCATTCCATGATGTTGTCACTCCACTTTTTTCTCTGTCTATCTCTCGTTCTGCCATCCTGGATGCTGCTCTGCAGTACTGTTGTGGATAGACTATTGGCTCATGTGACATGGCCATACCATTTCAGCTTTCTCTTTTTGACAGTGGTGAGGAGGTCTTCATAATGGTCTATGTTGTGCCTGATGGTGGTACACACTTCATTTGTGATGTGGTCCATGTAAGAGATGCTAAGGATGGTTCTGTAGCATCTCATTTCAAGTGCCTGAATTCTTCATTGTAATTCTGCAGTCAGGGTCCAGGCCTCACATGAATACAAAAAGATTGAGATGACTATTGCTCTCAATAGTCTGATTTTGGTTTTCAGACAGATATTCTTGTCTCTACAGATGGGTCTTAGCTTTGACATAGCTGCCGAAGTTTGTGCTGCTCATGACAAAATTTCTGCTCCTGATCCCTTTTTGGTGATTATGGAACCAGGATATTTGAATTGGACCTCTGTTTTAAGTTCCTGTCCACTGACTTTAATCTTGGTTGAGATTTGTTTTGCCACCATTTGTCATCAGCTTTGTCTTCTCTGTGCTTATCTCCATGTCAAATCTGGAAGATGTTTCATCCAGGTTCTTCACTAAGGTTACAAGCTCATCTTCTGAGTGTGACTGTCTGCCACCCCATCAATGTGTTCTGCAAAGCATAGGTTGGATGATGTTATGCCCTCCATTGCTGACTGTCCCACAGTGGTTTTCCAGGGCTTTGGTCATGATGCGCTCTAAGTAGATGTTGAAAAGAGTGGGTGACAGGAGACAGCCTTGATGTACTCCAACTAGTGTTGTTCCGATTATCGATTATAATCGATCATCAGTTGGTTGAGCAAATCAATAAGATAATCGATTGTGAAACTTCATAATCGATTGTGTGCAAAGGGAGACTTCTTTTATGTGTATGCAAAGCACAAAGGTTAGTAAAACTCCCAGCCACTAAAGTTGACCTGAAATTTATTATTCCCTTCACAACTACAAATAAAAAAACTTATGATTCATAATTAGGAATATATAGTTATTATTACATGGTCAAGTTGTTAAATTGTTGAGTTAATAAATTTAAACACATTTTGTTGATTTGTTTCAGTTAAATTGCAGCATCTTTTGTAGTATTTATAAACAATGACAAACAAGAAAATCGTGTCCTTCTATACTTTAAATTATAGACACATCACATATGAATGAAAGTATTTCGAGGGATTGTAGCAGTATTTCAGTTACATATGACTGACTGATCAGCCATAAAAAGTTGTGTTCATTTAACAAAGTTATAGAACAAAAGTAACACACAATGTAATATTATTGTCAAGTTAAAGAATACATGTCATTAAAAGAGATTACTCCTGTACATTTATAAACATATTGAACTCTTGATCAAAGATATAACTAACAAAAATTTTAATTTGCTCTTCGTAACCGATTATAATCGATGATCAGTTGGTTAAGGGGAACCGATTATTGATTATGAATTTCTGACCGATTCCCATCACTAACTGTTGTCTTGGGCAATTACTGCACTGGTAGCCTTGGCATATAGCTGTTTGATGGTATTGGTCAACTTTTCACCAATATTGTACTTGTTCATTGTGGCCCACAATGCCTCATGCCACACTCTGTCAAAAGGCTTTTTTAAATCTATGAGCACATGATAGATGTCTTGTTGATGTTGCAAGTACTTTTCACACAGAACCCTGAGATTGAATATTTGTTCTGTTGTGATTCTTCCACTCCGGAACCATGCTTGTTCTTCAGTGATTATTTCCTGCTTGTAGTTTCAAGATGATCTTCAGTATCACCTTACTAACATGGCTGATCAAACTGATAGTTCTGTTATTTTGGCAGTGACTGAGTCCACTGTGTTGGCCATTCACCTGTCTGCCAGATCTTGTTGCAGATTTTTGTTAGTAGCTCTATCACTGATCCCCTCCTCCCATTCTTGATAAGTTCAGCTGGGATGTTGTCTACTTCAGCTGCCTTCCCATTCTTCAGTGCTCTTATTGCTGACTCCACCTCTTTGAGAATGGGGAAATCATCATCATTTGTGGAGTTTGAACTTCAAGCATCCTTGGGTCACCTGCAGACGGTTGGTTGTAGAGTTCTTTACAATACTCAGTCCATCTTTCTGCAGTGTCACTTGCTTCTGTGAGGCATTTTCCATTTTCATCTTGAATGGTACAGACCTTTGACTGCTTCTGTCTAGTAAGGTCTTTCATGCTTTGGAATGCTTTTTTGTTGTTACATGTATTCTTTATCAGACTGCTCTCTATTATTGTGCACTTTTGTCCATTCCAGTTTTATTTGGAAGTTTTTTTCTGATATTCTTGTTTATTTCTCAGTACTCCCCTGTTGTGTGTCTGGCGTTTTTGAGGTCTCAGAATCTCTTCTGTAACTCAAGGTTATATACTAGTCCGTATCTGTGAAACTGTTGGATATGTATCTTTGACATTTTACACGTGGATGCAACTTAATGATCTGTACTTAAGAAAACAACAGCAACAACAACAGTATCCTTTATATTGTGAATAAATATAGATTTTGTCCTGTGCTTTCATTAGAAAATAGCAGATATTATATTGGGCCTGCTTTTCCTTCTGTCCTATTTTTCCATCCTTCCTTCTGCCATATGTTCATCTCACTTTCATTACTGCACAACTCTCAGAATGTCAATCAAATGTCAATGAGTTTTAGTGTTTAACATGGCTTGTCAGAATTGTTACGTCATTGTTTAGCATCTGATTTCTTATTTACTATAGGAGTTTTAATCACATTTGGTATTTTTCTTGACATTTATGAAAAATTGACTAAGATTTCATCATCTGTGTCATTGTATAGCAGAGTTATTGCCCCTAATTGTCAGACCCTTTCATTTCCAAACAGTTGAAGGATTTCAAACAGATTTATTTTTTTGCCGGAGTTCAGTTGTTTATATTCTGCATCATTATTTCATGAGTAATAAGCCCTAACTGTTAGATCTTCCCATTTTCATTTATGAAAAATTGACTAAGATTTCATCATCTGTGTCATTGTTAAGCAGAGTTATTGCCCCATTTTCATTTTCACAATGGTTTACTTTTAACATGATGGCTCTGGTGGCCTGAAGTGGTCGGAGTGTCTGCCTTTGAAGTCATGGGTTCAAACCCCAGCTGAGTCATAAAAGACTTATTAAAGTGGCATTTGGCACTCAGCATTAAGAGGTTAGTGTTAGGACTATTTGACCTGTGTCAGGAATATAAATGTGGGTGGGTAGGACCAAAGCAATAACATTCTACTGTCAGTCATAACAGGAAATGACCATGTGCTACATGTACATATTTTCAATGTTGTAGGTCTGTTTGTCATCAGAAAATTAAAAAAATTTAAACAGCAGAGTGGCATAAAATACTTCTGTTAGGTTTAAATTCTCAAGCATAGTTTTCCATTAAAACTTCATGAAGAAAACCTAATTTGGAATAATAAATGACCCATGTTCCATTACACTGAATAATTAGATACATGTTTCCTAAGTTTTTGCAGCTTTGTATTCCTCATTTTAATGTTTTTATAATAATGTTCACAAAAATCTGACTGCCATGTTAATTTTTAAGGAAACGTTTCTGACAAAATCCATCGGTATTTCAGGATCTCTGACAAGGTGAGAAGCATGTGTGTCAAAGACATTGACTAAGGTTATGACCAAGTACATGAAACAGTACAATCAACAGAATTTTGTTTACTTGTAAAATTAGATCACAGTGAGCTAGTTTTGGTTCAGCACACACTGTATATAGATCTTACAAATGTATTAAAATACGAAGTTTTTGATTATGACACTTATAGCAACACATTATATATATATATATATATATATATATATATATATATATATATATATATATATATATGATGGAATTTGATATCCACCATGTTTTTTGTTTGTCAGTACAGTAGTGTAGTTTTGCTGAGGCCTGGAGGACCTGATGACAGTGGTGCTATATTAAGCAAGTTTAGTGGTACATTCATTCAGTTGGAATTACATATATATTTAAACATTTACTCTCAATGTGCCTTGTAATCTGCATATCAAATCTGATTGATATGCAACTCGTTTGGATTTTAAATGTCTTTACAATAATTTGCACTAAACAAATGTCCCAAATACTTAATTTCAAATAATTTTTCAAGACATTGACATAGATGAACAAATAACACAAAAAAATAAAAAAAAATAATGTGCATCTGTACCAAGCACATATCTCAGTCAACAAAGTTTCATTAAAATCCTCTAAGTGGTTTATAGGAGAAGCTATGACAAGCTTATCACATATGATTGCATGAAGATAATATTCCCACTCTTCACAGATTTGCAAGGACATTTAAGAGTGTGTGTGTGTGTGTGTGTGTGTGTGTGTGTGTGTGTGTGTGTGTGAATCAACACAAACATATGGCACATGATATGAACACTAATCATCATTCGAATATTGTTATATCTAGCTGTTTGCAAATAAACAAACCCAAAGGAGGTATAATTAACTTATTTGATTTAAATATGCTTAGTACTTTTTCATTCAAATCACATGCAGTTCACATCTTTTTTAATATAGGAATACATCAGCCCATCATTTCTATGAATCGTGCACAATTCCTAAATAATTTCTGGATAGGATTGCCTTGCAGGTGTTCCAATTGCTTTGATTTTGTGGGATTTAATGCCATTTTTTAGCACATGATAGGCTAAACATGGCAGCCAGCATATTTGGTGGAGGAAGACCCAAGGAAAATCTGCCAACGAACAGGAAGCTACAGGCAAGCTTTCTCATATGCCCACCTTGATTGAGCTGAGACTTGTACTTAGAATCTGTCTTCTGGACTTGACAACAACCCATTGATTGAATGATTGTCTGTAATAAAGAAACTTATTAATCATTCCTAGACACTCTGTTTTTGGAACTCTGTGTGTGTGTGTGTGTGTGTGTGTGTGTGTGTGTGTGTGTGTGTGTGTGTTTGTGTAATGTGGATATTTAATGTAGCTTTAAACATATTTTTTGGTGCAATTTGTGGCTGGCGTATTTCCAGTTACTGCTTTAGGCAATAAAGGTAGATACACAGGCCTTATACATCAATTTGGCATTTTAAAGTCCAGTTACTGCCTTTGGCAATAAAGGTAGATATATAGTGCTTATACATCAATTTGGCATTTTAAAGTCCAGTTACTGCCTTAGGCAATAAAGGTAGATATATAGTGCTTATACATCAATTTGGCATTTAAAGTCTAGTTACTGCTTTAGGCAATAAAGTTCTTAGCATTTTAAGATTTGTTCCTGTTTCAACCAGTATTGATTTAAAATTAACAGTATAAAGTCAACTAGTATCAGATGCAACGTTATCACCATGGCATGACAGATTATTCCTGTGGGAGTTGTGAATTACCCAATTCATACTATTATAATGGACAGTTTTCCAATGCCTGTATCCTGTATTTTGCAGAGTTTTCTTGAAGTTCAAAGAGAATGCTGTGAAAATGTGACTGTGTGACAAGGGATGAATAGAAGAGTGAAGTAGTTAGCTTAGTTGAATGATAAGGTCTTGAGTCATGCTGTTAATCTTTAATTTGAATCTCATTGTTGGAGCAAATAGAGGGAGATTGGAGCATTGATTCCCAGTGGTAATTTGGATAAGCTGGATCAATAGACTTTGGATATCTTAACAGTGTTAACTGTAGAAGTATCCTGCAGTAAGACATTGGCTTCAGACAAACTTTTATATGTGTGTGTTCTTTTGAGTGTGTACATTTGATAAAACAATGGCTGGATTATCATCTGCAGGGTAGGTGAAACCAAGTGCGATGGTTAATTTTGATCTTTTATATTATTCATTATGTGTTGTTGTAATACAGTTGTTTAAAATGGTAGTTCCAGTTTATACAGGTGATTATATTTCAAGATTATTACATATACTACATATTACATTTGTATCATTAAAAATACATGTATTATGGCCTTAATTTGATTGACATCAGTTGCAATAACTCAGTCACTTTGTATGACTGTGTATGTACATTCAATTTGCACTCAGGATGGTTATGCATAATGGAGTTTAGCATGTGGACTGTATTTTTTTATATCATCTGTAGTGTGTTGAGTTCAGTCAATTCTTGCAATGTATAGTCTAAATTTTTATCATGTTTATGGCTTTGAAAACTGTTCCATCCCCCTTAGCTAAAATGGGGAATTACTACTAATGGTTCTTGTTACTTTGTCCATACACTGCTCTGGTGGCCAGAGTGGTTAGACATCAGCCTCAGATGGTGGAGATCATGGGTTCATACCCCCGTTTCAGTCATACCAAAGACTTATAAAAATGGTATTAGCAGTTGCCTTACATGGCACACAGCATTGAGAGGTTGTAGTGAGGACTGAGGTTATTCGGGTGTCAGGATAATGTGACTGGGTAGGACATGATGACATGTGTCTGCAGCGTGATGCCTTACATTGTAGAAATATGACTCACATTGCTAAAGCTATGTTAAAAATCTAAATCACACACAATTTGTACATTAGTTTGTTTTGTTCACCAGACTTTTCCAATGTGCTCATATGCTTTATATGTCACCCTTGACCAATAAATCTGTCCAATTAATTTTTATATCAGAAAATATAAATTCTTTATGGAGACAGATTTGTCAATAGGATGTCATCCATAAGTATTACCATATATACTTACTTAAAAGTTGAGTCCAACTGCAAACTCCACTGACCTGGATCTACCATCACATAATCTGAGTCTATGCAGTTTGTTAGGAGTAATCAGTAGAAAAATCAACATATATCTGATTGCCAACCTCATATGAAATGGCAGATCATTGTCTAAGCTGTTTGCAGTTGGAATGGACTTATATTTGAGTATATATGGTATGTTTATGTATTTATGATTGTGCCCATTTACATCATATGTCTAATTACATCTGTATGCACTTTAAAAAAAATTCTTTTTAAGTACATTTGGCTGTCCTTTTCTCATGTTTTTTTTTTTTTGCCTGGCCAAGGCCAAACTTTTCTTTTCTATACTGAGGACCAATTTTTTATCTCGTACTGAGGACATTTTTTCATCTCTGGACTGAGGACAAATGCTTCTACTCCAGACTGAGGATGATCTTTTCTTCTCCAGACTGAGGACGATCTTTTCTTCTCCAGACTGAGGACAATTTTTTTCTTCTCCAGACTGAGGACAATTTTTCTTCTTCAGACTGAGGACAAACATTTCTTCTTCAGACTGAGGACAAACTTTTATTAAATCATGCACTAATTGCCATTATAATTTTTACCGAAAAATATTTTTGAATCCCACATTAGCTGTGGCTGCCTTTTATGACCTAATGATGTCAGATGCTGCAGAGATTCTTAAAAATACATGTACATAATTAGGTAATTTGGTTTCATATTTAATCTTCTAATAAAATTAAATCCTTGATTGATCTATACATGTTAATACTCAACTGTTGGATTACATATTTCATATTTTGTGCTTCATTTTAGAACAGCCTACTTTCCATTGGTTCTGAGTGTTTATAATTTCCTTGTTGAGTTTTTCCTGTATTAGTGCTCAATTCTTTCCTATGGTTCTGAGCCTCTCCCATATTAATACTCAATCAATACTCAGTAATGAAATTATGAATGTTTTTTTATTTCAGTGATAGTTTGACATAGATATTGCACATTTTGCTTGGTTACAAGTTTTTTTGGTCTTTTATTAAAATTTCTTTTGTAGTTTTTTTAAAAAATAAAATGTATGTATCTAGTAATCTTGTAAAAACAACAGTAAAACAATTTGCAAATGTTTTATTGAAGTGCTCAGAAAACTCGTATTGCCATTTTGTTTATAGCCCATGCAGCCAGCTGCTGAGACTTGTCAGAATTGAATTATCAACATTTATTTTATGTCTGCAATATGTGTTACTCTATTCAAAACATATTTTCGTATGATTTGTACATGCTTTATATTGATCTCAGGAAACCAAATTTAATTTTGCCAAATAATTAGATTTGATGAGAATTTGATATACAGTCATACCTAGTATTAGCAAACTCAAAACATTGTATGTGATAGAGCCACAACATATTGATAAAAAACTATTATAGTTATTTTATAGTATGTACTACATCACATATTATTGATTACCTAATTTTCTGCATAAAATGATTTTGACAGTGGTTTATTTGTTTGGTTAATCTACATTATGGTTGTCAGGGTTTTAGTGAAGGTCTTACGGCTGACTCGGTAGATATATCCAAAGTTTAATAAATAAATTAGCAATGAATCTCTTTGTCGGTATAATATATCATGCTTTTATGGGATGCATTTCAGTTTTCATGGTAATGGCCAGTTTTATGTACCGTATCTACTTGTATGCCAGTTGAGTTCTAATGCAAATAACAGACTCTAGTATTTTGTTGTATGATGGGTCAGCATATCAAGGTCTGTCTTTTTATCTACTAATTACTCTGAACAAACTACATGAACCCATATCTACCAGTGCATTATGCAACAGTAGATCTGGGTCTATTCAGTTTGCCCATGGATTTTACTTATAAGTGAGTATATATGGTAACTTTACTTCAGTATTGCATGTTCAATAGTTTGCTTTTACAAAGAGAAAACAAGCTGTAAGTCACTTGTGCCAATAAAAAATGTCAGTTTTCTAGAATTTGTTCCTCAGGAAAAGTATTTTTTTTCTTCTCTATTTATGAATGTGTTGTCTGTAGTCCAACATAAAGGGTAACCCCTATATAATGAATTCATTATAACACAAATTTAGATAATACAGTCATATCATTATAACACAGATTTGTATATAATGGTCATATCATTATATACAGTAGAACTTGTCTTGAAAGACCACCTCCTCTGCCCAACAGTGGTCTCTCAAGACAGGTGGTCTCTCATGAACGGTCATAACACCATATAATGAATACACTGGATATCCATGCATTGCGAATGTGGTCTTTTAAGACAGGTGGTCTCACATAGCAGTGGTCTTTTAAGACAGGTTTTACTGTAACAAGTTTGGATATAACAAAGTCTTATCTTTATAACACACATTTGTATATAATACAGTCATATCATTATAACAAAGATTTGTATATAACAGTCATATCATTATAACACATAGTTGTATAGAACACAGTCATATCATGGTAATACAGATTTGGATATAACAAAGTCATAACCTTATAACACAGATTTCTATATAATATAGTTATATTATTACATGTATAACAAGATCTGGAAATATGACAGTCAGTCATGGCTCCTAATTTTTTATTTTTGATGTCCATTGTTTCTGGTCACTTCTCAAAAATCGATTACTGACAGACAAACATAAAAGTAATTCATTTAAGTTTCAGAAACCTATAACTAACAGATCCTAACTAATACTCTTACATACATATCAATAATTATATTTGCTTTGGCTGTCTTAATCCTGATTGTTTTATTAATTGGTAGGTAGTAAAATTATGTGTATGTGTATGTTTGAATTACACCAACTCACCCCATTCATCCATGCATATCCTCAGCAAATTTAGTGATTGCTGTCTCTATACTGTGGTTTGGAACATAATGAAAAAAGAAGTTTCTCTACTATGGTTGGGTACATAGCTTGATTATAGTTATGGAATCCAACTACCATGTTTTAAGTAGGGTTTTCCAGAAAGTGTTTCTCACCTAAGGAAACTTCAATTATAATCATGGTTATAGAAAAAGAGTTATGTATTCCTTTGTGTGTGTGTCTACATACATACATACATACATACATACATACATACATACATACATACATACATACATACATACATACATACATACATACATACATACATACATACATACATACATACATACATACATACATACATACATACATACATACATACTTGTACATGTATATGTATATGTATATATATGGTTTTCTTTTACAGCACTAGTGACCCTGACCTTGAGACCTGTATCAGGGAAACCATGGTGGCACTTAACCTGTTTCTTAACAACCACTTTGAAGATGCTAGAGAAAGAATGGCCCCTTGGTGAGGATATTAAGTTCTATAACAACCATGTCTCAGTCTTGATAGTATCCTTAATGACACTTTTAACAGCCTTGCCTTAGTCTTCATTATATTCTTAATGACTTTGAACAGCCTTGCCTCAGTCTTCATAGTATCCTTAATTACACTTTTAACAGCCTTGCTGCAGTCTTCATAGTATCCTTAATTACACTTTTAACAGGCTTGCCTTAGTCTTCATTATATCCTTAACGACTTTTAACAGCCTTGCCTCAGTCTTCATAGTATCCTTAATTACACTTTTAACAGCCTTGCTGCAGTCTTCATAGTATCCTTAATTACACTTTTAACAGGCTTGCCTTAGTCTTCATTATATCCTTAACGACTTTTAACAGCCTTGCCTCAGTCTTCATAGTATCCTTAATCACACTTTTAACAGCCTTGCCTCAGTCTTCATAGTATCCTTAATTACACTTTTAACAGGCTTGCCTTAGTCTTCATTATATCCTTAATGACTTTTAACAGCCTTGCCTCAGTCTTCATAGTATCCTTAATTATACTTTTAACAGCCTTGCCTCAGTCTTCATAGTATCCTTAATCATTTTTAACAACCTTGCCTCAGTCTTCATAATATCCTTAATCACACTTTTAACAGCCTTGCCTCAGTCTTCATAATATTCTTAATCACACTTTTAACAGCCTTGCCTCAGTCTTCATAGTATCCCTAATCACACTTTTAACAGCCTTGCCTCAGTCTTCATAGTATCCTTAATTACACTTTTAACAGCCTTGCCGCAGTCTTCATAGTATCCTTAATTACACTTTTAACAGGCTTGCCTTAGTCTTCATTATATCCTTAATGACTTTTAACAGCCTTGCCTCAGTCTTCATAGTATCCTTAATTACACTTTTAACAGCCTTGCCGCAGTCTTCATAGTATCCTTAATTACACTTTTAACAGGCTTGCCTTAGTCTTCATTATATCCTTAATGACTTTTAACAGCCTTGCCTCAGCCTTCATAGTATCCTTAATTACATTTTTAACAGCCTTGCCTCAGTCTTCATAGTATCCTTAATCACACTTTTAACAGCCTTGCCTCAGTCTTCATAGTATCCTTAATCACACTTTTAACAGCCTTGACTCAGTCTTCATACTATCCTTAATGACTTTTAACAGCCTTGCCTCAGCCTTCATAATATCCTTAATCACACTTTTAACAGCCTTGCCTCAGTCTTCATAGTATCCTTAATCACACTTTTAACAGCCTTGCCTCAGTCTTCATAATATCCTTAATGACTTTTAACAGCCTTGACTCAGTCTTCATAGTATCCTTAATCACACTTTTAACAGCCTTGACTCAGTCTTCATAATATCCTTAATGACTTTTAACAGCCTTGCCTCAGTCTTCATAGTATCCTTAATCACACTTTTAACAGGCTTTCCTTAGTCTTCATTCACAATGGAGAGAATGTTGGCATACCTCTATGCTACTATGCTGTAATGTGGCTGACATTTCTTTGGATATTGTACTTGTGGAAATTGTACATGATCTAAGCACACTGCTAACTAAATTGACTTGTACTAAAACAAATCAGCCTGATTTAGACTAAAGTACACTATCCTTAGTTGCTACTAAAATAAGGAAAATTAATTTTGCCAGACTAGACAATACTATCTTCTTAATGTGCAATGAATGTATAAAATGTAAACAATAAAAGTTATTGGCTCTTTCTTTCACAATTTACCTATGAAGTTCAGAAAGTGAAAATGACCAAGTGGAGTAGCAACTTTTTGAAAGGTGCACATCTGGACTAAGGCCAAGCTTTATACTCTATAACCCATATTGTACCCATCAATCATATACCAAAATAAAGGGAATTAAAGGCTCTTTGAACAATACCTGAGATATATAAGGTCATTTTTTAATTGCCAATACAGTTGTATAACCAGTAAGGAAATCCCATGGAAATTCTTTTTCTTTAAAATTCTGACCCTATTCAAAATACGAAACTGTAGAGTACCACCATAAAATGATGGTCGGGGTCCATATAACCTGACCTTGTTATGTACTGAACCAAAATATAACCAACCAAGTCAGCTACCAGTATGAAAATTATGCATGTACCAAAACAAAAAAGGGGCAGGTATAATAAAAGTGGGCACAAAATTATTTACTTTTGACTAAACAAAGAAAAAAAACTAGTCTGTAACACACATGTTTATTGACAAGTTGCGATTTTGTAGTACTATCAATAATGTGTTAAGTACTGTACATGTATATATGAAAAATACAGTGAACTTGAGTATAGATCACCTAATAAAATGAATGTACAAGTCAAATCCCATTAGAAAACACATTAATCATATATAAGAAAATGGTAGTCCATTATTTGATTTATATACCATTGTCAACAAACACGTCACTAAACAATTCACTACAATATTCATTGTAAGGGGCCCCGAGTGGTCTAAAGCACTCTCTGTTACAGATCACTGCCATTTCTCCTCTGTCATTGTGAGTTTGAGTCTCAGATTCAGCCAATGTGGGTATGTGAGAAAGCTTGCCAGTAGCTTCTTGTGGGTCGGTGGTTCTTTCTGGAGGGTTTCCCGGGTTCATCCTCCACCATTGATACTGGCTGCCATGTATAGCCTATCTTGTGCTGAAAAATGGTATCAAACCCTGCAACAACGACATCAAAACACAAAGACTTTCTCATTTACATCCTTTACCTCAAACAATAAATATCAGCAACACCAACATTAAATTCACACAGTCAGTACAAAACCTATGTGGCATTAATTAATATTACCATGATGTTTTTGTTTATTTGATTAGGATTTTTAATGTAGCTTTAACAATTTTTCAGTCATATCTCAATGATGTCTGCAGTGAGGCAATTTATAGTGATGTCTAACACTGGGGCATCATGCCGCAGAATTGTAGCATGATGTCCTACCCAGTCACATTATTTTGATACCAGGCCGACCAGTCCTAACACTAACCTCTTAATGCTGAATGCCAAGCGAGGCAGTTGTTAGTACCATTTTTGTAAGTAAGTCTTTGGTATGACTTGACTAGGAATTGAACCCACAACCTCCCTATTCCGCGGTGGATGCTGTAACCACTAGGCCACTGGAACGGTTCATGATGTTGTTAAAGGTGTCAACTACTGTTGTAAACTTTAAAATTAAGTATTTAAACATTATAAAACAATGTTACATTTTCCGGGAAATGCTTCCATCAACATAAAGTAAATCCCATGCATGAAAAATTCATAAATTTATTGTTTTAAAAATAGAAAAATTTCTTTTCATTCTAACTTTGACATATTTTCAAATTTCTTAGACTGATAAAGTAAAATGTATTGGATATATATATAATGATTCATATAACATAGAGGTACTTACGTTCAGATATGTAGTTTATGAATTAACCGTTATAGTGATTCATATAAAGGTAATGATCGAATAAGTTGTTTATGAAATCTGAATGTATCAGTTCTTAATGTCAGCATGTTTTTTTTTTAAAAAAAAGTTTATTATTAAAGTGAATTATGATGGGAATTAGGAAATTGTTTCTAAATACCATTTATACATGCATAATGACTTGTTTTGTTGGTACAAGATGGCTATATATTTCTTTTTCTGCTTGTTTGATCTGGAAGTTGGTTCTAGCTTCTCTTATTTGATTTTTTAGTTACTTTTATTTAAAATTATGTTCTAACTTGAACTATTTTTTTAATTGAGATCTTGGTAAATGAGCTTCAGATCACATAGAGGATTAACTAGTGCATGCTCACAAATATTGTTGTTCATTACATGTTATAGATGAACAGTTCTGTTAGCTAATCATTCTAATTATCATCTTTGATTTGTGCCCATGGCAATGTTGAGTATCCATTTGTTTGTAAGGAATACAAGAGATGACTCAAGTCCAATACAATAGTGACAACTGAGAGAAAAAGCAATTTGTAACAAGAAGTTCAGTGATGCCATTCTTGAATAAAATCAGTTTGATAAATCTTTAAGCTAATATCTGAAAGAAGAAATTTGTTTCTTCGAAATTTGAATGGGGTCCATATCATGCCCATTTCATTCAAAATTGCAATATAATAATAATAATAATAATAATAATAATAATAATAATAATAATAATGAGGACTTTGTATAGCACCTAACCTTTATTAGCTCTAAGTGCTTTACAACATATATAATAATATGACTACAAAAAACAAAAACAAGCACCATGAAATTATAAAACATAAAAAATGCCAAAAAATTTAAGGTTGGAAACATTATTGAGCCTTTAAGTTTGTTCTTCATTAGAGTGATGTTTTTTTTCTTCCACAAAAAGAGCTGTGTACGTCATAATATTGGATTATTTATTTCGTTATAAGAAAGATGTGGTGTCCTTTATATCGATTTAAAATTGTATTGCCTATAAAATAGCTGTAATAAAAATTATATTTTTGTATTTGACAGCGCTGAATTCAGTATGTATCACGCCCTTGGGTACAGCACTATCATGTATTGCCAGGCTGTAATGACCTTTGATATGGTAAGTAACTATGGAAACATGATGTAAATTATCAAGTATGCCACATTGTAATCAATATTATTTCTTAGAAATTGTAAGTGAAGTGTAATTTCTTCTCAAAGATGAGCAGTAAATTCCTAATATGACCAGATAATTGCAGTGCATACAATATGCAAGAATCCACTATCATATAACAACCAGTATTACACTTTTACAAAACAAACTTGCTGTGAAAATTTATTTATTTTAGCTTCTAATCTACAAAATCACTTCTGAACAGAGATAGTTTTGCACAGAATGACCTTTGACCTTTGAAAGTCTTTAGCATGTAAAGAGCATACTAATTAATCATTAATAACAGTGTAAATTCATTTAATAGAAATATTTTTTAATCAGTCACATTTGTATTTTCATTGTTATTTATTAAGAGTTTGTGAAGTATAACTTGGGGTGAAAAATGTATACTACATAATGTTCAGCCAATACATTTTTATTACTGTTTCGTGCTGTTTGAGTTGTACACAGCCTAGTCTTAGAACTGACTAAGAATGCTGCTAAAACGGGTTTTCTCTTGAGAATTTTTTTGTCAGGATTATTGATTCTTTTGGACAAAAGCATGAAAAAGAACAGATTGATTGCCCCACATACTCTTTCAGTTCATACAAAAATGAGCATCAGATGAAAAATCTTTCCACTATATTTGTGGCTGTATTCCATCTTGAAATCAATGCAGAAAATAAATGCTTATATTTTAAGTCCAGCTTTAAACTGCACATAGCCAGGTTTACCATCACATAATGTGCTGGTAAATCTGAGTCTTTGCAGTTTGCTAGGACACACAACATAGACTCTGATCTGCTGGTACATTATGAGATGTCAGGTCAAGGTCTCTTTTGTTTGCAGTGGGACTCTGACATTTAAGCAAGTGTAGATTGTAGTTTGAATGCTTGAACCAGTCATAGTCTGCTTTTGTAAAATGAGACTTATGGTACAGTCTAAAATGTATTGATCCTTACATTAAGATTAGCTTCTAATCTACAAAATCACTTCTGAACAGAGATAGTTCTGCTCAGAATGACCTTTGACCTTTGAAAGTCTTGAGAATGACCTTTGACCTTTGAAAGTCTTGAAAGTCTTGACATGATGTCACTCTTTAAGTCAATGATTTTTTTTCTTCTTTTCTTCCATGATTATAAGTTATAATTATATTTTGTATTCATCCAATGTCAAGTTCACTGTGTTCCTACTAGAGACAGTGATTATGATTTTATTTTGGTAAACAAATAATACATGGCTAATATTTGTATGGGTGTGTGGGTTTAATATTAGGATCATTATCAATAGAAGTAAACATATTAGGGTCTGGGCAAGGACATATTATTTTGAATAATTGGACGACTGTTACCACATAATCATACCTCAAGGCACAGAAACTATGGTATGATCAAAACCACAGGCACATCCATGCTTTCTGCACTGGATCTTAAATTGAACACCATTTGAATTTAATTAGAACTTTATTCATTTGTTTTCAAGGGAAATAAACTGTTTGTTGTATTTAACAAAACTTGCTGTTTTTTACTCTTTTCCATTACTTAGTTTAAGTTCATAGAGTCATAGCACTTTTGTATAAGCGGAGAGGCTTTGGCTTTCCACCAGACTCACTATTCATAAGCAAATCTATGAAGCCGCTAAGAAGAATGTCACAAACATAGTCCATTCAGCCAAATTATCCCACTGTAGTACTAAGATAATGGAAAGTTCCATCTGAAAAGAGCTCTTCAAGATTACTAACAAGCTAATGTTAAGGAACAAGGTACACCACTTCCAACTACCTTCTCTCCAGTCAACCTTCCGGACCTGTTTGCACATTTCTTCCATGACAAGGAAGGTACAAACCATCAGAGATAAGCATGACAGCACCATTTCAATTGACTCTTCATCACTATTCAGTTGCAATACAGAATTTCAGTGACAGCCATTAGCAGCATTTGAACCTATCTCTATGGATTTAGTACATTCAATGGCGATAACGAGTGGACCAAAGACATCTGACTTGATCCAATTCCAGCATCATTGCTGCTTGAGTGCTTAAATTCAATATTGCCTTCACTAACTTATGTTATTAATACCTTCTCTCATCCAGGGAATTCCTATCATTTTTCAAAACTCCCATTGTAAAACCTCTGCTGAAGAAATGAACACTCAACCATATTGATTTAAAGAACTACCACCCAGTTTCTAATATCCTGTTCATATAAAAAAATCTTAGGAAAAGTTGTTCTAACCCAACTTGTATCTCATTTGAATTCAAACAGTCTTTTTAGCAATGTACAATCTGCATATTGCTCTTGCCACAGTACTGAAACTACTCTTTTGAAAGTAGTTACTGACATTCTCTATGCTTTGGATCCAATAGTGGAAATATGACAGTCCTCACCCTCCTTGATTTGTCTGCAGCATTTGACACAATAGATCATGATACCATGTTAGAGCATGTTCACCATCTCCAGCATGTATTTGGGAATCACAAAAATTGTATCTGCAAATGGAATACACTCCAGCCCAGTTGATCTATGTTATGGTGTTCCACAGGGGTCTGTTCTTGGATCTGTTCACTTCATTATATACACTTAGCCGTTCTCAAGTGTCATAGATAATGACCCAGTGTCTCACTAACTGTACATTGATGACACCCAAATATACAAGTCTAGCCACTCAACTGAAGTTGATGCTGCCATCCAAGGAGTAGAGAGGTGCGTTTCTGATGTGAAATCATGAATGACATGTAACAAGCTGCAGATGAATGATGATAAAATTGAGGTCATTCTGATCACATCACAAAGACTTTCTCATTCACATCCTTTACCTCAGACGATAAATATCAGCAGCACCAACATTAAATTCACACAGTCAGTACGGAACCTAGGTGTTACTTAAGACAGTACTTTCACATTGCACCAACATGTCATGAAGATATGCATGGCTGCATATCTTGAGCAAAGACCCATCAGCTCCATTCACTATATCTCTCAGTTTATGCCACTAAAACGCTTGTGTATTCATTAATACTTTCAAGACTGGACTTTTGTTACTAATTCTGTCTGGTTCATCTCAATATCTACTCCAGAAACTTAAAAATGTTAAAACCACAGCTGCTTGGATCATCCTTAGAGTACCAAGATCAGAACATACCTCCCCACTGTTCTGTACCATACACTGGCTATCCATTCATTCCAGAATCAAATACAAAATTTGTTCTCTGTGCTACATTTTACTGATGGACTCCAGTACAACATACCGTAACCTATCTAGCCTCACACATGTGTACACACCAGCAAGATACTTACGTTCCTCTTCTGACAATCATATACTCATTATTCCCACTGTGAAAACGAAGTCATATTGACAACATTCTTTTGCATACCAGGGCCCAGCAACATGGAACGAATTGCCCATTGAAATTTGATACAAAGACACAGTGATCCCTTTCAAAAGTGCTATTAAAACTCACCTTTTTTGACTGCAAGAACAAACTTAAAGACCTAAAAATGTTTCCTATCTTAAATATCTTCAACATTTTTTATGTTTTCTAATTTAACGGTGTTTTTTTGTTTGTTTTGTTCTTTTGTAGTCATATCATTATAGATGTTGTAAAGCGCTTATAGCTTCTAAAGATTAGGCACTATACAAGGTCTTAATTATTTTTATTATTATTATTATTATTATTATTATTATTATTATTATTATTATTATAATATGTGAATTTGTTGAATAATTATTGAATACTCTTTCAGGTCTTATTGTAAGTGTAATGAAGTGTATTTTTTAAGTGCAGGTGTACTTATTCCATTTTTGTATGTATTGATGCTTACATAAGAATAGATATTTGACTAGGAGTAGAAAATACAAAGAAAAACCTAATAAATTTGTACACAAATTTGAATCGCTTGTTTCCTTAGGGATGAATAATATGAATTTTTAAAAGATGTGAATACTTCATTAGCAATTATCCTTATTGTTTGATGTGACATGCCAGTACTGCGATATTTCTGAGAATTTATCTGTATAATTCATGTGACCTGCCAGTACTGCGATATTTCTGAGAATTTATCTGTATAATTCATGTGACATGCCAGTACTGCGATATTTCTGAGAATTTATCTGTATAATTCATGTGACCTCTGTATTAACTTCAAGTCCACACACACACATACCAGTGTTACATTTAGCTTATGTCAGAACAGAATTCAGTTCAACATTTTGACATATTCTTTACACTCAAACTTTGCTACAGAGAAAATTATAAGTGTGCAGTAATATAAAGCATTTAGGCATTTAAAGCATTTATATAACATTACGGTATATAAAGCATTTAGGCATTTAAAGCATTTATATAACATTACGGTATATAAAGCATTTAGGCATTTAAAGCATTTATATAACATTACATAAAGCATTTAGGTAATTAAAGCATTTATATAACATTACATAAAGCATTTAGGCATTTAAAGCATTTATATAACATTACTTAAAGCATTTAGGCATTTAAAGCATTTATATAACATTATATAAAGCATTTAGGCATTTAAAGCATTTATATAACATTACGGTATATAAAGCATTTAGGCATTTAAAGCGTTTATATAACATTATGTAAAGCATTTAGGCATTTAAAGCATTTATATAACATTACATAAAGCATTTAGGCATTTAAAGCATTTATATAACATATAAAGCATTTAGGCATTTATATCATTTATATAACATTATATAAAGCATTTAGGCATTTAAAGCATTTGTATAACAATACATAAAGCATTTAGGCATTTAAAGCATTTATATAACATTACGGTATATAAAGCATTTAGGCATTTAAAGCATTTATATAATATTACGTAAAGCATTTAGGCATTTAAAGCATTTATATAACATTACGGTATATAAAGCATTTAGGCATTTAAAGCATTTATATAACATTACATAAAGCATTTAGGTATTAAAAGCATTTATATAACATTATTTAAAGCATTTAGGCATTTAAAGCATTTATATAACATTATTTAAAGCATTTAGGCATTTAAAGCATTTATATAACATTACATAGAGCATTTAGGTATTTAAAGCATTTATATAACATTATATAAAGCATTTAGGCATTTAAAGCATTTATATAACATTACATAAAGCATTTAGGCATTTAAAGCATTTATATAACATTACATAAAGCATTTAGGCTTTTAAAGCATTTATATAACATTACATAAAGCATTTAGGCATTTAAAGCATTTATATAACATTATATAAAGCATTTAGGCATTTAAAGCATTTATATAACATTATATAAAGCATTTAGGCATTTAAAGCATTTATATAACATTATATAAAGCATTTAGGTATTTAAAGCATTTATAGGTAGATAATTTTTCTTCAATTTGTTTGTCCGATTCTCCCTTCCCACCCACCACTATTTACACTGCATATAAAGTACGAAAATTTTGAGACTAGAAAATTCATTTTTGGTATATTGAGGTTTCAGTCTTGAGGTAATAATTTTATAGCACCTCAGCCAATAGAAATGGAGTAGCAATGTTCCATTTTGAATGAAAGAGATATCTTTTAGCAAAGTTTCATGATAACATTGAATTAACTCTCACAAAGAGAATTGTTTGTCAAATATTTTTTGTACAATAAACAAATTATGAAAACTATAAAGATAAAAACAGTTTAAAGAATTCTTTATTCTCAGACAAAATGAATAATGCATTGCCAGTCTGGATTGCTATACTAGTGTTAAAAATCTTACTGCCTTGTCTTTCTTCTGAAATTCCATTCAATTTTATTTTTGTGTTTATTGTTGCAATTAATTTGCAAACAGATCAAAAGTTCATTCCTGTTCTTGTTCCCAGTAAATTAAAGACAAAATAAGAAACAGAGAAAGTAAAAAGACAAAAATTGAAAGAAATTATAGCCATACATTTTATTTATTTACTGTCCCCCCCCCCCATACCAATACAGCAATATTGTATGATTGCTATTAATTAACTTTGATCTATCAAAATATATGACTACAGAAGTAGCTATGCAAGTTAACAACAAATTTCTTATTATGCAAATTGACATTACCTTTTCTCTTTTACTTTCAGGCAGACATAGAGTCAGCAATCCAGACTATCAAAAAGGCCCTTGTCTTGTGCAGCAAGAAGAGAAAGAAAGTTTCCATGCTGTCTTCTCTGAGTAAAGTAGCTGGGAAAACTAACTATGTTGATTTAACAGATGGTTAGTCAAGACTTCTTGAAGAGACTGTGTTTGCTTAATAATGGACAGTAGTTAGTTATTCAGTTTTCAGAAAAAAAATATAAAACTCACCAACATTTTTATTTCATTTTATAGGCATGCAGCTTTTATGCTCTCTGTATCAGTGTTTACATTAGTTACATGGTTTTGTTCTAACTAAAGAAAATCTTTTCTACAATGGCCCAACTAATATAAATGCAATTATTGGTTGTTTGCCATCAGTTGCCCAGCATCTGTTCATGAACTTTGATGTTTACCACTGTGAAATTCATATTTCTGATCCAGTTTTTATCAGACTTGAAATATGGGTCTTTTGTGATCAAAATCTCTAAAAACTTTGATAGCAGGTGAAGTCATTGTATATTAATGAGGTAATCTTGCATCTGATTGACTGATTAGGAGTGAAATTCATACATATTAATGAGGTGATCTTGCATCAGATTGGCTAACCATCAAGCCATTATTGTGGTCATATTTCTGATCTGATTTTGGGCAAACTTGCATTATATTATTATATCATTGAGCTATTGGATAGGCTTGATAAGGAATGAGAATCATGCATACTAATGAGGCAATTTTGGATCTGATTGACTGATAAGGAGTGAAATTCATATATACTAATGAGGTGATCTTGCAACTGATTGACTGATAATGAGTGAAATTCATTCATATTAATGAGGTGATCTTGCATCTGATTGGCTTTTAATGAGTGATATTCCTGCGTACTAATGAGGTGATCTTGCATCTGATTGGCTTTTAATGAGTGATATTCCTGCATACTAATGAGGTGATCTTGCATCTGATTGGCTTTTAATGAGTGAGATTCATGAATACTAAAGAGTTACTCTTGCATCTTTTTGGCTGAGTTTGAATATCCATTTCTGATTCCACTTTAATTCAACTTGTTAAATACACTTAAATCATTAAGGTCTTGGATGTGGACAGTTATGAGCAAGACCCATGCATCTTAATGAAGTGATTTTGCATCTGATTGGATGAGCCTGTCAGCACATGGCATATTTGATCAAACTTTGTAAACATGCTTATATCAAGATGTATAATCTGTTTGTTAGGAGCAAAATCTATTCATGTGATGATGTGATCTTGTATGTGATTGGCTGAGCTTCCTACCATTTGTGAGACCATTTCTGACTTGATTTTATGTGGGCTTATATTGCATTTCTGATCCAATTTTAATTAAACTTGGTTAGTGGGCTAATATCATCAAGATATTGGATTATTGTTTTATTATGAGCATGACACATGCATACTTATGAGGCTATCTTGCATCCAATTGGCTGAAATTTGTTTTATTGCTTTAGACTATATTTTTAAAATAGATTTTGATCAAATTTGTTAATTTGGCCTTTGTCATCAAGTCTTTGATTGAATATGATGAAATTCATGCATATTAGTTATGTGATCTTGCTTCTGATTGGCTAGCTTGTCAGCAATCAAGCAACTGTGCTCTTGATCAGATTTTGATTAAACTTGTTAAGTGGTCTTATACTATTAAGATATTGGATGAGATTGATTAAAAGTTGGATCTTTAGATTAATGATTAATTTAATCTAATTGGCTAAGATTGTCATAACTCAGGAGGTAGATATGTACATATTAATGAGATACCTTGCATCTAATTGGCTGAGCTTGTTGCATCTCTAGTTCTAGAGATTATATTTTTCATTCAAATTGTATAAAACTTAATAATTGCATATTACTCTTTATATACATTTTTATCATTTTGTTAAAAAAAGGTACAATCTACATGGTCAAAAGTATATGAGATATTTTACATAGGACGTGTTCTTACAATACCACATAAGACTGCTTGGTCAAATGGTCAACGTTTAAGTTATGTAAGCCTGTAATATCAGGCCAACTTGGAGCTTGTTATGTCAATGAAGTTGAAGATGTCCAGTCATTATTGATTATTAAGATGACATATTGGCCAATTTGTGAACATTGAAAAATGTTTCTGTTGTCTACATTCAGGACAATTTGCAGTTGAGACAGTATATTTCTGCATATTTCCTTCAATTAGCCTGTGAAGACTGTCCCTATAAATTTGAAGAATAATTTGAATGCATTTTAATGATAAATGGAACATATATACTGTAGTCCAAGAGGCAGAGGTATTTTAACAACAATAATAATAATAATAATAATAATAATAATAATAATAATAATAATAATAATAATAATAATGTGGATTTAGTACAGTGCAAAATCCTTAGAAGCTCTAAGCATTTTACAAGATATAACAAAAAACAAATACAGTGATAAGATTACCAAAACAAACACTGTGAAATTATAAAACAAAAACATGCTGACAAAAATTTGGGAAGTAAACATTATTAGGTGTTAAGTTAAAAATTATATTGATTGAATCTGTCAGAAATACATGTTTTAGCATGGTTTATTTCAGAGGAGGTTCATGCAGAACTGATCTATGCTGAATGTCTTCTTATGAGAGCGTTACTGACATTTGTGCAGGATGAAAACCTCATCAGCTTTGTCAAAGGGGGTCTTAAAATCAGGGAGTGCTACAAAGTGTACAAGTAAGTTACTAATAGAAATAGGCCTTGAAGAATGTTTTAATGTTTGCTAGAAGCTGAAAATTGATATGCCATCCAAATCTCAAATACAGTAGATCAATGTTATTTTCCCCCTGGCACATTTCTTTTCTAAATATACTGTATTTATCAGTCATTGTCTTAAGACAGTCATTGTTTAATAGCCAAATATTGGTTTCTCACTGCTTTATGTGGTTAATGGCAGGGTTCCCATGCTAGTAGGAAATTTTAAAAATTGTGGAAGAAAGAACAGGTTTGTTCCTAACCTGGAAAGGCCTTTTAATTTTACAAATATTGATCAAAGTCAGGGGAAGATCCACCACTTGATGACAGAAGAAATATCTAATTGAGTCATAACTGAATACACTGTAAGTTAAATGTTACGAGTTCTTACTGTAAGTTTTGGAGGATGGGGAACTCTTCAGACACTTGAGTTACAATTACTGTATGGATCCCTGAACATGATTTTAATGTCAATCCAAGTGTGCAGGCAATCAGATTGGTAGAGTTGAATGGTTACCATTAGTTCACTATAGGCATCTTTTCTTTTGTGAATGATTAGATGATGGGGAAAACCAGTCACACTGTACTATTATATTGTCTGTGATGTGTGATCTCAGTAAATGTTAGAGAAAACTAATAAAGCTTTCCTTTCTCAGTTCTCCTTTTGATATATAAATTTAACAAACATTTATTGTGATAAATCTTTTTTATGGTTTGGTAGTTCACATTCTGAACATAGAGCTAAGCATCAACATCAGTAGTAACATCCTAAGTTCATCTTTGTGGTGAATTTCACTATCAGACCTTGTTAAATATGTAGAAAGTTACCAGGTAATTTTCAATGCAGAATTCCATGTTCTGGGTGTTCTTGACAATGGCAGCATTAAGTATACAGTTCATTGTTAGATTATATTGAAAGTATATGTTGGGACACCAACCAGATATAAGCATGGCTCAGGAAAATAGCTCATCATCTGGGCCTGAAAACATTATAATTGATTCTGCCAAAGAAAATTTTACTACTTGTCCCTGGTCCGAATAGGTGCAGATTTGCACCTTGAGAATATCTCTGTGCATTTTTTACGCTGAAACAAACTCAGAAGCTCAACATTGCTTAACATGTGTGTTATTATGTAAAATTTGAGAGTGAGGCTATTTTATAATTAGAGGAGAGGGTGAAAACAATTACTTTGCTGGATGATGAGAAAGGTAGTCACATTGCCACAGCAGAAATGGGAGTTGCCATTTGTGCCCATGTGATAGATATCATTTAATATCTTCATTCATTTGATTTGTCTGTGAATTAAACCTATCTCTGATTAAACACAGTTAATCTTTGAGAGATTTGAGTCAGAGCACTTTTCATCAGGTCAGGGGTCATTCAGTTTTAACAAACCTTGCGGTAAAGGCAGGCAAAATTTTGAGTAAGGTGTTAACAATAGCCACATTAAGCTTCTTCATATTCATCATAGATCTATCACATAAGCTGACAGTTTTTTTTATCTCAGCATGTAGAACATCTTGGAAATCCAGATATTGTTTTAAGTGTGAATAGTTGTTTTGGAGCCTAATTATAAAAGTTGGCTAAGCAAAGGGGCACTGTTTCACAGACTTTGCACACATCTCACATTGAGACATGACATATACATAATGATTATGAACTACAGGTCAGAGGTCATCATCACAAAGGTCAGGTAGAAACCTTTGTTAATTTGATTGTCTCCCATATTTACATTATTAAATAGTAATGAAACTTTGTTGTACTCGAGTGTAGAGGGTGAACATCTCTCAAGAATTGAAAGGGGTGGGTCAGGGTTGGAGCAAAAGGTAACATTTAAGGATCACAGAAAATTTTCAGTAAAAGCTTTAAAGTTTAACTCGAGTCAGGAAGAGGGTTAACCCTGTTGGATAATACCGCAAAGAGTCAGAGTGTTAAAAAGTGTACGATTTTGTATATGGTTGTGTTATCTGTTATCTTTGCTAAAGTTGCACCAGACTTTGCAGATGCAGTTTAGCTTGGGATACAAGAGAAACTTTTAAAAGGGCAAAGAGTAAAACCTGTGGAAAGTTGGCAAGTTTTATATAAAGCCAGGATTCTCATATGAGAACATGTTGGAAGAGATCAAAGTCGTGGGGGTTGTAAAGAAACTTTTAATTTATACTTTAAAAATTTAGTAGACTTTTTTTGTATGAAACTTGAAGTTCAAGTATACAAAGCAAAATTTTCATATATTTTGCTATGACATTTTGTATTTTGTGAATTGATGTTGTTTACAGAGGCTTTTAATCCAGTTTTAGCCAATTGCAACATACTAGTCGCCAAGATGTCAAAAAGTTGAGTTTGTTTCCCCAAGTTTACATATAATAGGTAATATCTGATGAAATTTTGAAGAATTATTACAATGTGTGAGGTGTGAGACACAGTTAAGACCTCCAAATCTCAATGAATTTATCTCCATGGTAACAGTGGGAACCAGTGGAGTAACTTTTGGAACCAGTGGTGTTACAGTTGGAACTAGTGGTGTTACACTCACCTTTTTTGACTGCAAGACCAAACATAAAGACTTAATAATGTTTCCTACCTTAAATATTTCCAGCATTTTTATGTTTTCTAATTTCATTTTTGTGTGTTTTTTATGTAGTCATATCATTATAGATGTTGTAAAATGCTTAGAGCTTCTAAAGATAGGGTGCTATACAAAGTCCGCATTATTATTATTATTATTTATTACAGTAGGAACAAATATGCTGCAACTTTATGATTTTCTTTGGTTTGTCTAATTCTCAGAGAGTGCAGCAAAATTCTGGCCCAGAAGAAATGGCAGTCAGAGACTCAGAGAATGCATTTTGAAAGTGGAGTCCGGATGGGTGTTGGCTCTTTTAACTTGGTAAATTGTAGATTCAAACACTAAAGATTCTTATATTTTAAATCTCTGTACACCAAGAAACCTGCATGCTACAGTGTTGGCAGATTTAAAAATTGCAAATCATTTTTGTTATTTATTATCGGATTTTGCATGTTTCACAGGTTTAGGACTGATCTCATATTTATGGTCTTGGGTTTGGTGGGGGATGGGTGGGGGAGGGAGATGGGTTTTGAGGTTAGGGAGGTAATAAATAGTTCAAAGCAAGGAGATTTGCCAAATGACAGGCCTTGTTTGATTAGTAGCTTTTTTGTGGAATCTGCCATGGCAGAACTTTAACATCAAGATCACTTTAGTATCCATGTACATATCTGTTTGTCCATTTATTTGTCTCCCCATCTGTCCATTTATTTGTCTCCCCATCTGTCCATTTATTTGTCTCCCTATCTGTCCATTTATTTGTCTCCCCATCTGTCCATATGTCTCCCCATCTGTCCATTTATTTTTTCTCCCAATCTATCCATTTATTTGTCTTCCCATCTGTCCACAATCTGTGTTAAAATTTATTATGTGGTTGGTTTGTCAAGTCCAGATGGTCATATAGTCATGCTATTTGGTATATATACACATCTTGATGCATGTAACACTATTATACCCAAGTCTTGGTGGTCTGATGCTTGATAGGCAGTCGATAGCCAGCTTAATATTTTAATCCATTAGAAAACTAAATTATAAAACAAAATTCTACCAAAATTAGCAGCTACAAATTTCTAAAGTGTTGTTTTTCTTTTAAAGTTTTTACTGATACCCACAACATTATGTATACATTAAATCTATCAACTTTTATTATCGTTGGTATTTTACCTTAATATTTCAACTTATATCAGAAATTTGCTAGAAATGAGCAAATAACATATTTCATCAAGTGGGTGGAAAACTCAGTATTTTCACAAGTAGTGAAGTGACAAATGAAAACTCTTAAACCCACAAAGTGAAACATGGCCATTATTCACTCAGAGCAAGCAAGTTTTATTTTTATTTAATGCTTTAAAAGTTTTTGCTATCAAAGTTTTTTTATGATACCAAAAAGATTTTTTTGACATTCAAACTATGAGCTTTGCTTATCATGGATAGTGTAACAGTTAATCTTATCAGAACCGCTCCAGTGGCCTAGTGGTTAGAGTGTTCATTGCAGAAGTGGGAGGTCGTGAGTTTGATACCCGGCTGAGTCATACCAAAGACTTGCAAAAATGGTACTAACAGCTGCCTCACTTGGCGCTCAACATTAGGAGGTTAGTTTTTAGGACTGGTCAGCCTGGTGTCAGGATAATGTGACTGGGTGGGACATCATGCTACATGTCTGTGGCATGAGGTCCCAGTGCTTCACATCACTGTAAACTGCCTCACTGCAGACATCATAGTGATATGACTGAAAAATTGTTAAAGCTATGTTAAAAATCCTAAACAAACAAACGAACAAACAAAATCTTATCAGAATATTTCTTTTAATTATTAATATTGAACAGTAATGTTCTTGATTCATTACTTAATGTTATGGTAGTCATTAACTGTAAGAAAAAGATGGATCATCAAAATTTTAAAACCCTGAGATCAATGTAAACCATTCTGATGCATGCATTGGACCAAATATCATATGTGCTGCAGTAACATTCTCAGTTAGCTGCTGTCCTATTTGGTAATTTTTAAAAAAAAGTTGTTTGGATTAAATGACATTTTGTCACATTGCATTATTTTTCTCTTTCTAGCTGATTTCTCTTCTGCCTGCCAAAATATCAAAACTGTTGGAGTTTGTTGGTTTCTCAGGAAATAAGGTAACAATTATTTAGATATGTCAGGGAGTAAGGTAATAATTTCTTGTTTTCTCAGGAAATTAGGTAAGATTTTGTTGGTTTCTCTGGAAATAAGGTAACAGTTTGTGATTTCTCATGAAATGTGATGTTAATATGATCTTTCTTTCAGGGGGAGTAATCACAATGATTACCATCGTTTTGTACATATGGATATTTTAGTCTTGACAGCCTAGTGTCCCATGTTTCATCACAGAATTAGCTCATTCAAGCTTCCTCTCCAAATCTGCATTTTCCTGTATGTGTCATTTTTGTCCACTTGGATTAACATGAATAGATAATATAAAATGGAAAAATTTCTTTGTAAGTCTATGTAATGTAAATAGTTTAATAAAAGTGAGCTGATGATTATCAACAAAGAAATACAGTCGTTCTTGCTTATTGTCAAAATCTGAAGTACATTGATACAGATGTAGTAATAATTGTATTAATTACATGTTTTTTTGCAATAATAGAAGAACAGAATCCTCAAAATTAAAGACAATCAAAACTGCTATTTGGAGCATTTCAATTTTTTTTCATAAATGATTTATAGTATGGCAAGGAGAATGTTACAGTAATCTACCATACTATATGAGAAACAGTCTATACAAGTTATTATTATATAATTGAGATTTGGTAGACTATGATTGATATAGTTAAGCACTGTTGTCTTTTGGAGATTGCCCATTCAGAAAGCAGTGGTTTCTTCCAGACTTTTGTGTTTCTTCACCAGAAAGACCACAACACATCTGAACTTTTGTTAGCATGGTGTCAAAGTTGTTTGATGTTCATGCGCAGTCAATGCAAAGTAATACAGTATAAAGTTTTAATCATTAGCGTCTCTTTCTATCTTTTTATCTGTCTGTCTATTGATTTATCTATGTGCTGTAGAATATTTTTTTTCATTGATATCAATTTTTTTGTTGTATCTTTTATTTATAAAGACACTTTCATGGGTATAGAAATTCATAGTTTTGCCTGTCAAACTTTTCATATTTGTAAATATTGAATTTCATGGATTGACCTTAACAATACCCCAATAAAGAATAAAAAATAGCAAAACTATGCCAGAACAAATGTCAGTTGGAGCAGTGGTTAAAAATATACTACCTCCTGCTTGAGCACAAATTATGCAAGACCAATCACATTTGACCCCCATACAGAAAATATCACTAAGCTAATTGGTTATTAAAGTAAAAAATTATTAAAATGCTACATAAAGTTGCACCATCAGTTACTTTCAGATGACATTGATATTAACACACTAGCGTAAAAAGGCCAAAATTCAGCTTAGATTTCCATCTATTTGGATGTCATCATTCCACATGTGAACTAAAGATTGATGTGTTCAGAGCCCATCGAGGTGCAAAGATGCTAAATTATTTGTAAAACAAATGGAATCACTCCTTTGTTTGAGCCTGCCAGATGTTTGAACCAACTTTAAATAGGTCATGGAAAAAAATCAGTATACCGTAGTAATTGACTTTAAGTCAAGCCGATTCATGCTGAATGCATAGTTGTGGCTGACTCAAAAATGTAGGAAAGATCAGATGTAATTATCCATGGCTTTGAGAATGTTGGAATTGTTTAATTAAACAATTTCAGGATTATTTTTACTTGACAAACAATTATATGTAGCAGCAGACTTGATTGATATGATTCTGTGATTTTGTCTACATATTAGTAAAGTGTGAGTTTCATTAATCTGTTGTGATTGTGTACATACCTAGTGTTTCATGCTTTAAGAAATATTTGTGTCATTCATTGTGATTAAGGATGAATTGACAAAACAAGATGTATTCTCATGAGAATCAAATCGTAAGTATCGAATCGGATTTTCAGTTATTAGTTTTTTTGTTTTCAGTAATGCTAGTGTTGAGTACCTAATACACATTTTTTTCTCTATGCTCGTGTCACAACATGTTGAGTTATGGCAGTGACTCGTCATTACAGATATTATAAGAATGTTTTATTTATAGAGTGTAACTTGTTTCGTCAATGATTATTCTCCCATGAGGCCCTCTTAAATAGAAAGTGTAATAATATACAAAATATAGTAGTAATTATTACTTATTTTAACATATGTGTAGTATTATGAATGTGTTTTATAGAAACACATACATATTCATGATATTTCTTCGTAATTCTTTATATATAAACACCCACATTTGTCTTTCTGTGTCCCAAACAAGAGGTTGCAAGTTCAAAACTAATGGCAGAATCAGAAATATATTTCTTCCTCTCCTGTATTTTTATTTTCAAACTTTATTTTAAACTTGCTCATCCAAATTCTTTTTTTTTTATAAACACTTTTTTTTTAAAAATTGTTTAAACTTTCTTTTATCCTTCACATCCATTGATGGGCAATTCAGCTGCCAAACAAAAGGTCATAACTCATGGTGGCATTTATTTTCCTGCTTTTGTATATTTATCTTCAATTTTTTGGTTTTTATTTTTTTTTATACCCTTCCTTGGAATAGTACTTAACATGGTACTGTAATATTTTACATGCAGTGGTAGCTTGTTTCATAGAACTATACCAGAGTATTTGCGGATTTTCTTAGATTGCTCTGTTCTTAGTTTTGGTTGATAAAGGTTTCCATATGATTTTGAACTGCCTGATGAAAATGAATTCTTTGATATATTGCAAACCATTTCAGTTCTGTAAATGATGATTTTGATGAATAATCATTTGATGCACCTAAAATAAGGCATGCTATTCTGAAGTATATAAATTCTGTCCAGCTGAGGTTTGGCACAATTTCCCAGTACACTTGAACAATAATTGATTGTTGGAAAATGATATATATTTTAGCATATTATGCAAATTTAATTAGGTACATATTTCTTGATTCTACAATTTTGTATGACATTGCTTCCAAAGCTTGTCAGTATGACCATCCTAGTGTACATTATTATCTACAGACACACCTACAAACTTTATGTAGATAATTTTGTATTTCAACACTATAAAATGCTTTATTTTTCTGTTTTCAAGGGTTAAAATAAATGTAAAAGCTAATATTTTATTACCAGAGTAGAGACAGAAATCGTATTGAGTAATCAAATAGCTTTATGGAGTAAGAAAAATTGTTGGGTGGTGGGGGGACTTTTTTATCATACCAGTATGTTGCTAATTTTTCATTGGATCTTTAAGTACATGGTTTGGGGCAACAATGAAATCCACGAAAACTGGTACTCCACAAAAAATGAGTAATACTACAATATGTCTTCCTGTCTGTCTTTGTATCAGAATTTCTGGCCATCTTCATCACATTGTATAATTTGAATTTTTCTGTTGTAGAAACTTGGTCTTTCGGAGTTACAGCGGGGAAGTGAAATGCATTCTAGTCTTAGAGGCCCAATGTGTTCAATTTTTCTCATATCATACCACACTGTCATTTGCTATGTTCTAGGTAAGTACTAGCAATATATTGTGTTAGTTAATTATTTTATAGTAATATACCATCCATGCTTGCTAATAAGAAGAGTCAGACTGCAAACAACAAAGATCCTGATTTGCCATAGCATAATACACTTGCAGTTCATGGTCTACGCTGTTTGTTGTTCTAATTATACCCAATAAACAGCACTGATCCAGATTTGACATTTGGAACTTACCTGTGTGCGTTCAGTGTTCTTGCAAAAATCAAACAGAAGCCGTTCAATTTCTAATTCAGCCGTTAGTCTGAATTTCACAAACAAAACTCACGTAAAGTTGAAAGGTGCTATTCATTTTTCTGTGTCTGATTCAACATTAGATCTGAGTCCAGAAATATTAGTCATTGGCTTTCTATTTCTTGGATCAGTGCATGCTTCAGCCTGATGGCATCTCTTGGCTTGTAGTCCTTGAAATCAGTTATTTTTTGTTTTCACTAAATTTTGATCGATTTTCCTGGTCCAATATGTGTGAAATTTGCAAAAAGACTCACCTTTTCAACCTGTTTCCTGGGGGAAAATAGGTTGAGTTACAGGGAGAAATGGTGTGTCTTTTTTGCGAATTTCACACATATTGGACAGGGAAGATCGATCAATATTTAGTGAAAACAAGGCTTTAAAAATGCCACGATAAACCTCGCAAGTTTAGGTCCCAATCTCTATTTAAGTTCATAGGTATGCCTTACACCCCATTTTACAAAACTATGGTAATCATGCTAATATTAAAGAATAAAAAGGCAACTACACTTCAATATTGGTACCAGTCTAGTTGCCAGTCAGAATTCCCTCTTGACACAAATTTCAGTGTTTTAATGATTAACTCTCCTGTACTGCTGTCACAAAACAAAAGACAAATTCACTGACAACATATGAGATGCTGAAACGTCAAGCTTCTGATTGTGTGGAAAGTTACAATGTTTGTTTTAGCCAAAACACAAAACTAAACTTGGTTGATACTAACATCTTCACATCCAGATTTTTATGGAAAAACATCACATCCAGATTTTTATGGAAAAACATCTCATCAAGATTTTTTTTATAGAAAAACTTCATCTCATCCAGATTTGTATGGAAAAACATCATCTCATCCAGATTTTTATAGAAAAACATCATCTCATCCAGATTTTTATAGAAAAACATCATCTCATCCAGATTTTTATAGAAAAATATCATCTCATCCAGATTTGTATGGAAAAACATCATCTCATCCAGATTTTTATAGAAAAACATCATCTCATCCAGATTTTTATAGAAAAACATCATCTCATCCAGATTTGTATGGAAAAACATCATCACATCCAGATTTTTATGGAAAAACATCATCTCATCCAGATTTTTTATAGAAAAACATCATCACATCCAGATTTTTATGGAAAAACATCATCTCATCCAGATTTTGATAGAAAAACATCATCTCATCCAGATTTTTATGGAAAAACATCATCTCATCCAGATTTTTATAGAAAAACATCATCTCATCCAGATTTTTTTATAGAAAAACATCACATCCAGATTTTTATGGAAAAACATAATCTCATCCAGATTTTTATAGAAAAACATCATCACATTCAGATTTTTATGGAAAAACATTGTCTCATCCAGATTTTTATGGAAAAATATCTCATCCAGATTTTTATGGAAAAATATCTCATCCAGATTTTTATGGAAAAACATCATTTCATCCAGTTTTTTTTTTATAGAAAAACATCATCACATTGAGTTTTTCTGGTTGAAGTTGAGACAGCTCTTTATTTATAAGGTTGAAAATTCTTTTGGAAGAAAGAATTGATGCTGCCCCCACAATGAACTTAAGTAATATATTAGAAAATCCCATCTAAATCATAAATAAATATATAACATGTCAAAACCTCCCCTTTACTCTAATTTTTATGTTTTATTTTGACATATTTTACTTAATGTTTGATAAAAGTGTAATTAAATGTGGTGTGATTGACCCTTTAGGCCTATATTAAAATACAAAGTATACGTCTTTTACTAACAATTGGAAGTGTTTATTCTTTTTTGCACAACGTACAAATTCACTTTTATCTAGTTTAGATTGTCTTTATTTGCTGTATTATCTCCCTTTTTCTGAACTGAAGGTATGCCCAAACTTTTGATCGTTTCTTTCAGGAAAGTCAAAAAGTTCAATTTCACTTTTGCTTGCAATTTTTTTAAGTGAGTTGCTAAGATTATATTTTAAAAATGGATAGGCATGAATCAAAACAAAATATTCATCTTATTGTCATTAATTTAGTGTAGTCAATACCATCATTTCCATAATTGTATTATTAAATTTATATATTTGGTGGTTATTTCAACTAAGTAGTAATAATCATTTAACAAATTTATCAATACTGTAAGAAAACTTGTTCATGAAAAGTAATACTTGATTAATCAAACTGGTTGAACGACTGATGCTGGAGTAACTCAGTTAATCAGAACAGCACTATAAACAGATTAATTAGCCCCGAAAGAGAATGGTTTCTCACATTTTATGTGATACATGTGACACAAGAACACATGTTGACTACAATTATGGTAGTCACCAGCAGATACTCCAGCCGATTAATAATGGCTTGGGTTTTTGTGATCTGTCGGCAAATGCACTAACCTCCAGTTCATAGATTAACATTAATTTTTGCTCTGCAAATACTAATTAGAGGAGGGAATATTTAGCCTGGACTGGGGTCTTGACATCTTGAATGAGGTAAGCAATGTAATGAAGTGTTACATAATTAAATTGGTTTCCCTTCTACCACCACAAAATAAATTTGAACCCCACCCACCCACATATATCATGTAACTTCATACTTTCCCTTGCAGGTGTTGCTGATGGTGATATAGACCTCGCCAGTAGAGTATTACATCCTTGTCTCCAAAATTATCCAAATGTGAGTAGTGGAAATAGTTTTAGGTTTTATAGCTATTTGATTCTGCTTTTTCGGCTTTTACTAGAAACATGATCTGCAAAATTTCCTTTTCATGTCACTACGCTTTATTTTTAAAAAGAACAGAAAATGCACAGAGGAACCTCAGAATACTGAATACTTTGACAGCTAGAAACTCCCTTATTCCTCAAGAAGATAGTATCACAAATTAGTATTTGAACATTGCAAATCTCCACACAACATGGTTGTAAGGCACTAATTTGTACAGCTTCAGTATGTCATGCAAATTTAGACAAGATTCACATCTGACCACTTTATTTTATTCAGTCCCGAAAAAATTTAAATCTGTATTGTTAGATTTTACCTTTGCTTATTTAGAAAAACAATGTCATCACTGTTTTAACATAACCCAAAGTAGTAACACAGCTCTTCCTTGTTTTAACCTGCATTGGAATGAAGCAATTTCAAAAATTTAATGCAGTACCACAATGGATCCCATTATCAAAATCATACCAAAATATTTATAATAATATAAGTTGAAAGATAACAAGGTGACACTTAGTATTATATCATTATTTACTTTTCAAAACTCCAGTATTAGCACATTATTCCATTCCTAATACGGTTTGGTATCTTAGGACATTGCCAGTATATTGTAGTTCCTTTCATGCTGCATTTTGCATCATAATGCAGTCTAGTACATAATGTTGTTATTAGTTATGGACACTGACTACCATGTTTCACAATTTTTTATATAAGAAAACATCATGCTTTGTCGTAGCCAGCAATAAAAATAAGACATTGTTTGGAGTAGCAAAAACGAAGCCTACATTACAATCACACAAGAGAAAAGAAAAAGTATTTTTTTAAAATCTTATATAGCTAAAATGGCAGAATAACAAACACTTACAAGAAAGAATAACAAATACTTACTAAAAACAAAAACAAAAAAATACCAGTTGTGATGAGAACAGTTAAAAGGGAATGATACTTAAATTAATTCAATCATGCTTCAATGCAAATCTCGATAACAGAAAACAGTTGATATATAATATACAGCAAATATGCAACTTGTACACATGACCTTCACTGATTGCTAACTTTGTTTACAAAGGGAAGGGTACCTGCCTGTTTTTTGTTCAAATTTGTGCAAATGTAAGTATTACAGTTATAAAATATTTATCCAGTCACTGTGTACCCTATATGCATGTAACAAATGACAGTCAAATGAAACTATAATAAATAAAATAATTTAAACTATTATTTATTATTTACTTAAGTGTGATTGGTGAAAGAAGTCTCATATTTTTTCACTCTTTTATTTTCACGTGTGAAAACTAAAGCTATATATTTTAACATGTGAAAATATAAGATTTCCTGTTGTGTCACATAATGCTTGATTGTGTGTGCTGATTGAAATTATGCCTGCAGCAAGAAAAAAGGTGCCTTGTGAGCTATAAAAAATAAATTGAAACTGTATTAACTTTCAGAAATTGAAGTTACTTTTCCTGAAGAAATTTTATTCAATGGTGTTCACTTCTCAGTGAAGTTATTTCCCCTTACTACCTTGGCAACAGAGATAAACCTGCTGTAATACACTGCTGAATCAAGCTTGCTTTGTGGTCAGATAGGGTCCGATAAGTCATTGATATTTATATGATCATTTCTTCCATAAGGTTAAAATTGATGTGATTTTTAAAAAATAGGGATGGGGATGTTGCGCTGAAGAGTGAGCTTATTGTTCCAAGCTTTAATTCAGGTGCATGCTTAGTACAAAATAAGATATTTTTTTATTGTCCTGTGTAAATACCAGATTAATTTCATCTTGTGGTACAAAAACATTACATTTTAAATCATGGTTTAGTCACTATATAACTTTTTATACCGCATGATGAAATATGTCATGAATTAATTAGGAAAAGAAAATATCCTCATGATGGGGTTGCATCGGTGTAGAGATAAATTTAGAAGCTGTTTCATTAAACACAAAATAGAAACTTGAATTGATCTGACTTTCAAGACAAAGTCATGATGCAAAACTTGTAAAATTGGAAGTTTCACAGATGTTTGACAATCTTAAAGTACATAGATGATGTTTTTACAATTTTCATCACTTTGCCCCAGGTTTTAAAATGGCTTGTCATATGCTGGCTAATTATGACATGTGCAAAATTTATTGATTTTCTTCCATATTTAGTTTCATTGACTAAAACAAAAACATGAATATTTGACTTTAGTTAAAGAGAAGTTTTGTGTTTCTTTATTTAGATTTTATTTTAAGAATATTTTATAGAGATTTGTTAACTCAATTTTTTTTTATTTGACAACTAGTCAGGATATTCAGTTACTGGCTTTCTACACAACTACTTGATGATATTATGGATGTTAGAATGTTTGAATTCCACAATACAACTAAGTTGCCTTTGCATTTGAATGATTTTAAGATTTGTTACACGTCTCATTAACTGCACTTGAAGCCGTGTAATTGACAGTATCATGTAGGGTCATTAGAATTTTTAAAAAATTTTGTTTATTGAATTTTACAGATCCAGAGTGACAGAAACAATCACAATAAAAGTACATATATCATAGTGCTGAAATGAACAATCAAAAAAGAATTATCTTTTGGCAAAAACTTAAATTGGAAATTTGTATCCTAATATTTTTTGTATCTTTTGAAGTAACAATGCATATTAAGAGTAAAGAACTTCCTGTTACAGTTTTTATTATTTTATTCCACAGTTTTTTTTTAAAGGGATTATATGTTAATAGGTACAAGTTCTAATGGGTTTTTATTTTTTGTTGGTAGGTAAATGCTGCTTATCCAAATTAAATCTTTTAATTGTTTGTTATTGATGTTTCTTTTTATCCCATGATGGCTGTACAAATTAAAACTTTTATTCAGATGTTTATGTAGGGCTTTACAAATTTAAAAATGTCAGCTTGCCCTGGGCAGGCTTACTTGAAATTGAACTTGTCGTTAGGGAATATGAACTTGCCCAAAAAGTGTCGGTACAAAATATCACAAATAAAATAAGGTAAATATGGTAAAATAGAAACTTATTGCATTATATTTATTTTTTTATAACTTTAGAATATTTTTCTCTTTTCATCTTTGCACCTTCAAACTATGTACTATTAATTACAGTTATCAAAAATGACCTATATAAATAGTAATTGTAGAATAGATATGTAGATGAAGAAAAGAAGTAAGGGGTTTAATGCAGATATAGATATAAGAACATATATATGCATGTATAGAAATAGGCAGATAAATTGGTATGTAAAATAGGATTATGGAAATAATGATGTTTTTGATTGAGAGGGACAGAGAGTGAAAGATGGAGATGATGATGTTTCAGTAAAAGACCTTAAACCCAAAAAAATTAGATATTCAAGAACAGAACTGTGTTAACTTTATTTTAATCATGTTTTTTTTTATATCATTGCAATTTTCTTTATCAGTGTTTTCTACTTAAATACCAATTAATCATGCAGTGTAAAGTATCCTACAGTAAACATCCCCAAAGATAAACTGAGTCACTCACTGAAATATTCCTATGTCAAGGAATTCACTCTCAGATTTGGAGAAAATGTAAAACTGACCTTGATGTTGTCTAGAAGATGGAATTACAGACTTTGACACTATATAGAGTGATAAAAACATATTGATAGATGGCAGAAACTGAGGGCAGTTGTGTAAGTAAAGAATGAGGGACATATAATTGTAAAATAAAGTTGCTTACATATGTATTGTGACAAAGTTAGCATGACCTTTCACTATTACTCTGTGTGTTTTAAACTTGCCCGCAGGCAAATATCACAAACTTGAGCTTGCCCAAGTCAAATTTGAGCTTGACCTAGGTTTCAGGCAAGTGGATTTGTAAACTTCTGACTAAAGCAATAATAATTTTCAAAAAATTCATAACTAATGATTAAACACTCGTTGAATTTTAAGAGCAGTTCAGACTTGAAAAAGAAGTTTACCACATAAGATCCAGCTTTCATGAAACTGCTCAGAGTTGAGTACATACTCAGTTCTATTTTTATCAGCTAATGTTTCTAACTTAAAATTCTATAAATAGCCTTGCTTTCAAAACATTGTCAAAACATTGTCCATGCAATTTTGGTCATAAGTTTGAGGTGGCAAGATAAGTATGCATTCAGACATGTTTTGTGAAAGCCTGACCATTCTTAGACAAGACAGACTATATATGTTTCATCAATCCAGGAAAATGGTTTTAAAATAACCCTCTGATAGTTAATCCATGAATCTCTAGTTTCATTGGTTCTTACTAATTGTGCAGATACAACAATGATAGATTTATTACAAGTATTTTCCAGTATGGTATTTGCTCTATTTTATCTGGAGAGTTATGTAGCTTAGTCACTCATTTACTTTTATGACAAGAACACTCTACATGAGAGATGGATGACAATTGTTTACAAAATTTGTTAAAAACTCAGGCTTTGCAGCCTCAAATTTTAGCCCATGTCTGCCTTGACAAGGGTGACGATTTCATGATAACATCACAGTGAATATTCAAATATAAAATGAATCCAGCCTACCATATATACCAGCTTATAAGACAATTCCAGCTGCAAACTACACGGATCCAGATCTTCCATTGCATAATGTGACATCTTATCTGGGTCTGTGAAGTATGTTAGGTGTAATCAGTAGATCAAATGGCATAGACCCTGATCTGCAGGCACATTATGCTACATCAGATTAAGATCTTTGTTAGTTTGCTGACTAACTTAACAAAAAGCAAATATAAACAATATGATTATTTAATAGTAACATTAGGTATTTGTTTTTTACACTAAGTAACAACACATTATATACGGTAGATTTACATCTGCATCATGCGTCTATACAAGTACAAATTACAACTTATAAAATCCTGTGTTTGTCTATTCAGCAATGAAAGTATTCCCTTAGAGTCAACAAAGTTATGTATTCTTAAATTTTTTTTTTTTTTTACCAAACAGGAAAGAAAACCCAATAATTTAAACAGGCGTTCAAATTTGTACAAATTTCCTATTTTTACAAAAACTGAGTCACTGAAAAATAAGCAGGACAAATAAAATTATTCTTCCCAGATAATTTACTTTTCATAGGTCTTGCACTAATGTTGTCATCTTTATTTTACTTCTTCAGGGAGCAATGTTTCTTTTCTTTGCTGGCAGGATAGAAGAAGTATGTGGGAATATAGAAAAGGTAAGTTACTTCTAGGCTATGAGAATCAGAAACTGTTTCATGAATACAATGAAATTTGAAGAACAAAATGCCTTGTGAAAGCAAATATTGCATGTAAACTTGCTAGTGAATTTAGTTTTTTCATTGTAGAATTTAATGGTGGCTTTACCAATGCATATTAAGCTGTATAACAGTATGGCAGGTAGAATGAATGTGTCTTACACAAAAGGTACCACTAATGTCCAGGATACTTCAAACACAGCAGTTTTAATCACAAACAGTTTGAAATCTTTTTAACATCATTTAATATGAATCTGAGTTTTAGAATTATCTTACAATAACAGTTTTATTAAAGATTTTTATACTGCCACTAGAGACAGGGGTATACAGTAATACTTCTATTAGAGACAGTGGTATACAGTAATATTGCCATTATACTGCCACTAGAGACAGGGGTATACAGTAATATTGCCATTAGAGACAGGGGTATACAGTAATACTTCCATTAGAGACAAGGGTATACAGTAATACTGCCACTAGAGACAGGGGTATACAGTAATACTGCCACTAGAGACAGGGGTATACAGTAATACTTCCATTAGAGACAGAGGTATACAGTAATACTGCCACTAGAGACAGGGGTATACAGTAATACTGCCACTAGAGACAGGGGTATACAGTAATATTGCCATTAGAGACAGAGGTATACAGTAATACTGCCACTAGAGACAGGGTTATACAGTAATATTGCCATTAGAGACAGGTATACAGTAATACTGCCACTAGAGACAGAGGTATACAGTAATACTGCCACTAGAGACAGGGGTATACAGTAATATTGCCACTAGAGACAGGGGTATACAGTAATACTGCCACTAGAGACAGAGGTATGCAGTAATACTGCCACTAGAGACAGGGGTATACAGTAATATTGCCATTAGAGACAGAGGTATAAAGTAATATTGCTATTAGAGACAGGGGTATACAGTAATACTGCCATTAGAGACAGGGGTATACAGTAATATTGCCATTAGAGACAGGGGTATACAGTAATACTGCCATTAGAGACAGGGGTATACAGTAATATTGCTATTAGAGACAGGGGTATACAGTAATGCTGCTACTAAAGACAAGAGCATACCTGAATACTTCCACTAGAGACAAGGGGTAAACAATATTACTGCAACTACAGACAGTGGTATCCAGTAATATTGCCATTAGAGACAGTGGTATTCAGTATACTGCCACTAGAGATGCATAAACAGTAATACTGTTACAAGAGACAGGATATACAGTAATATGGTATACAGTAATACTTCCACTAGAGACAGGGGTAAACAGTAATACTGCTACAAGAAATAGGGGTATACAGTAATACAGTATACAGTAATACTGCAAGTAGAGACAGGGGTAAACAGTATTACTGCAACTAGAGACAAGAGCATACGGTAATACTGCAACTAGAGTCAGGAGTATACAGTAATACTACAATTAGAGACAGGAGTATACAGTAATACTGCCACTAGAGACAGGGGTATACAGTAATACTGCCACTAGAGACAAGGGGTATACAGTAATATTGCCACTAGAGACAGGGGTATACAGTAATACTGCCACTAGAGACAGGGGTATACAGTAATACTGCCACTAGAGACAGGGGTATACAGTAATATTGCCACTAGAGACAGGGGTATACAGTAATACTGCCACTAGAGACAGGGGTATACAGTAATACTGCCACTAGAGACAGGGGTGAACAGTATTACTGCAACTAGAGACAGGGGTATACAGTAATATTGCCACTAGAGACAGGGGTATACAGTAATACTGCCACTAGAGACAGGGGTATACAGTAATACTGCCACTAGAGACAGGGGTATACAGTAGTACTGCCACTAGAGACAGAGGTATACAGTAGTACTGCCACTAGAGACAGAGGTATACAGTAGTACTGCCACTAGAGACAGGGGTATACAGTAATATTGCCACTAGAGACAGGGGTATACAGTAATACTGCCACTAGAGACAGGGGTATACAGTAATACTGCCACTAGAGACAGGGGTATACAGTAAAACTGCCACTAGAGACAGGGGTGAACAGTATTACTGCAACTAGAGACAAGAGCACACAGTAATACTGACACTAGAGACAAGGGTATAAGTAATCCTGTTTCTGTCCATATATTCACCTGTCCAAAATAATGTTGCTAGCACAACTTGTCCCCTAGGATGTCACAGGAATCTACGAAACTTTATCAATATTACGGTAATCACCTGAAGATATTTATAATGATAATTTTCAATATTATGCACTTTTGAGAGAATGCTGTTTGTAAGGTGAAGTTTTTGCATTTAAAACATACACAGTGGAGAGAATGTTTGCATACCTCTATGCTACTTTGATGTAATGTGGCTGACATTTCTTTGGATATTGTACTTATGGAAATTGTACATGATCAAAGCACACTGCTTCCCTTGTGCTAAAAAAAAAGAACCTTTAATTCCCTTTATTGGGGTTATGATTGATGGATGTAATATGGGTTATAGAGTATACAGCTTAGCTTTACTCCAGATGTTCACCTTTCAAAAAACTGCTAGCTCCACTTGGTCAATTTAACTTCTTGGACTTCAAAGTAACTTATAAAAAAAAAAAGAGCTGATAACTTTTTTAACATTTTATATAGTTGGTAATTCATTCATTGCACTTTTCAGAAGCTGGTATTGTTTTTTGAGCAAAATTCATTTTCCCTATTTTAATAGGTGCTTAAGATTGTGTACTTTAGACTCATTCAGGCTGACATTTAGAAAAAAACTACATCTCCTTAATGGGGTATGGCTTTTGGTACAGGTGGAGGTTGTTTACCATTTTTACTAATAACATATTTGTTGCAGGTAAATTTAATGAAGAAAGAGATTTTAAGTAGCACTTTTAACATGTCAAGATTGATCATGCTTACTCATAGCTTCCCAATTAAAATTAGTATAACATAGCAAAGTTGATCACTTGTGGGAATAAGATATTAGTTTGGTTTCTGTGGTGTAATAACAACAACCACAATAAAATAATAATAATAATAATAATGATAATAATAATAATAATAATAATAATAATAATAATAATAATAATAATAATAATAATAAATTATGTATTCTGGTATTTCAGGCAATCATAAAGTTTGAAGATTCTATAGACTCACAGCAGGAGTGGAAACAGTTCCATCACTTGTGTTACTGGGAACTGATGTGGTGCCATGTGTGAGTCAGCATTAATTTTTTTTTAAACAAAATTAATGAATCAGAAATAACAGTGGAATCATTGCATCAAAGCCACAAAATTAATGAATCAGAAATGACAGTGGAATCATTGCATCAAAGTCACAATATTAATGAATCAGAAATGACAGTGGAATCATTGCATCAAAGTCACAATATTAATGAATCAGAAATGACAGTGGAATCATTGCATCAAAGTCACAAAATTAATGAATCAGAAATGACAGTGGAATCATTGTATCAAAGTCTAGTTTTTAGGTCTACTGGTCATATGTCAGAAGAGCTTATGAGATAAGCCTTTTTTAATGACTCGGCTGAGAATCGAACCCATGACCTCACGCTCCCACGGTGGACACTAACCACTAGGCCACTGGAGTGGTTGCACAAGTTTGTTACTGGTACTCCTCCGAAATGACATGGAGAAATGCCAGTAAAGATTTTACACAAATTCGTTCCAAGGTATAGTTGTTATTAAATGACACTGGTATCACTTTAGACGTTCCGTGTGGCCTTCATGGTGACCATCTTGAAAATCATGCTATTACTTATCACCCAAAAATTTATTATGAAGCACAATTAGTTGTAGATGATTTTGGCACAGATCTTACATCCATTATGGTCACAATGAATAAGTAATGATCAATATGGGGTTTTTACCATAAGTCTTTTTATTATGCCCTGTTGGTGAAAAAAAAGTGGTACTGATCCTAATTCCAAAATGATCACCATGGCAGCATCTTGAAAATCTTGGTATTGATGCTTCTTCTAAATATATGGCTTTATTGACATGACAGCAATGTATTCACATAGTCATACCTGAAAGCAGTCCTTTAAGCAGTCCTGAATGTGCTTCGTACTAAATCCAGGGTGCATTGCTGATTCTGCACAATTTGGAAAACTTGATTCTTGGCAATCATCAATGGAGCTGTCATTTAGATCTCGATAATTTTGTTGTTTCGGATGCATTTGTTTCATATCATCTTTTAATACTAGTGTCATTTGCTAAATAGAACTAATTTCTCTGTCATGCTGAGTACAATCATAAAGCGGAACCATTAACTTACCAGTAAACAAAACAACAAAAGCTAAGCATGTCATGTTAAATGGTTGAATTGCAGCAGTTGACATACAATATACAGGTTATGTGCATGTGCAAATTTAGAGGTTGATGAATACAGGAATGTCTGTTTTTCAAATTGGAAAAACAAACTTGTAATAATAACACCTTTTTATAAACCATTGCTATGCAACACTTACACATATTTTGATGCCAATGGTAGATGAAGGTACTGTTACCTGTAGAGGTAGTTTTAAAGGTTTCATCTAGTCAGGTGTATTTTACACATTTTAATACAGTTTAGTGTGTACATTGTTCATAGACCTAGATTTACTTTTTATGGGTTTTGGCTTGTCAGCTCCATTGTGGATAGAGTTATGGCCCTTGACTTTTAACCTCGTATCTTCACATAGGATTTTGCTTCTAGCCAGTATAGAGCCATGTGAATTCTCTGATGCAATCTGGTATGAGGATTGTTTCATGGATGTACATGTATTTATACATGTGCTTTGTACATGTTTTGACTCTTTCATAAGAGTTATGGTTCCCCAGATACACGTCCTGCTGGCTTTGGCTTCTAGGAGATAACTTTGCCAAAATTAGTTGGATTTCTACCAATTTCAGCCATATTTGGCATGTGATTCCATATTGGTCAGACACTTAGCGAATTACAGGCATTATTGCTCCAAGTTTCTTAATATCCTGACTGGTTTGCACAGTATAACTTTACTAATATTGATTTCAGCCAGAATTGGCATGTATCTTTATATTGACAAGTTCTTGAGTCATTGCAGCATTCCACAAATTCATTTACAAATTCATTTACATGAATTATGGCCCCAGATATCCCTTTTTTATTTATTTTTTGGTTTCCACAGCATGACTTTATTGAGTTGTTGGATTTGAAACAAATTTCAAGCAGCTCCATATTGACAAGGCCTTGAATTGGTTTCATTGAGATGTTCCAGTGTCAGCGCAAGAGTTATGGCCCCTGATTGTTACTCCTGACTTTGCTTTCCATGGTACATTACTGTTGTGCATGGTTTTGTTGGTAGGTCTAAATAATGAATTATGGTCCTTAAATGCCTATCTTTTCAAAATTTTGGATTTCCAACAAAAGTTCTTTTGTTTAAGACCCAGCAGAACAAATAGAAGTGAACAGGGGCCCATCACAAATAACTCTGGCTACCGTATATACTCGCGTAGAAGCCAAGAAATTTAGGGAAAAAAATAAGGCCTGGAAGAAGGGGGGGTCGGCTTATCTGCGGGTCAAGTTCCAAATCTGAATTTATAATGCTTCTTCCCTTCGATTTCCAGTATTTATTGTTTCCGTCGATCGCCAAATATGAGATAACATGCCTAATGATGCCACATGGCTGATAAGATTTGTCCTGTTGTGAAGTAAAAAAATATTTTTTTTCTAACATAAGTGGTAGGATAATGAATGAAAAACATGTTTTAAGTACTTGACGTCTATTTGACAGATGTCCATCCACCAGAAAATACAGCCATATGTGTTATTTGAACCACGCAAATACGTGTATTTTCCAAAAGAACCGCCATATTAGTAATCTCTATTCAAGTATTTAACCATCAACTAATCATTATTCATTAAACTCTACGGTTTTGTAGAAATGTGCGCTAGTTTATTTCAGTGTAAATATGAAAAGAATCTACGTAAAAAAATAAAAGAATTACGATACTGAATGTATACAGCCATACGTGTTATTTGAACTACAGAAATACGTATTTTCCAAAAGAACCGCCATATTAATAACCTCGAGTCAAGTATTTAACCCTCAGCTAATCAGTAATAATTAAACTGTACAGTTTCGTAGAAATGCACGCTAGCCTATTTCAGTGTAAATATGAAAAGAATCTACGTAAAAAAAATAAAAGAATTATGATACTGAAGGTATATACAACAAACATTTTGATTGAGAGTAGAAATACATGTACGATAGTCTTAAAGAAACAATAGCGAGAGGCTCCATATGGGTTTGTTGTGCGCATGCTTAGGAAGGGTAAATAGCATTGCAATATACGAGTCAGCGTGAATAATTGTAAAACAATATAATTTGTTGGATTTCTTTGATAGGTGTTTTAAGCGTAATAGGCAGCCACAGTTTATATACTACCGTTGATTGGTTGTTTGTAAAGCAAAGTAGTTTCTCAACGGTAAAGTGTTGTGCAATAGCTACCATATGCTTAATCTGTGGTAAATGCTTCGGGGATAATAGTTTTTTTTTTTTTGCACCATGGCAATGACTTTACTAAAATATGCTGACTCTCAGATGTATCGTTTACTGAGATATGGTAGTGGACATGGTTTCTGCTCAAAGTTATCAACTGTCACAATACTTTAATCATGTCCACGCTGAAACCAGTCATATTTTGATCAATTGAATCACACTACCGGTAGTTTAAAAAAACACACAAATAAACAACAATGATAAATAATTATCAAATACAAATTGATAATCAACTGTGGAAATAATTACATGATAAGGTATATAAATATTTCACTACCACTATAAGAAATTATTTCAGTTTAATCTCTTTAGAAGTTTATATTCAATTCAATTGGATAACATGAGTAGTATAGAAAGTAAAAGAAAGCGTTTTACATATGATGAAGCATTAAAACTTAACGTTATTAAATATGCAGAAGCAAATAACTGTGCTGCAGCACGCAAATTTTTGTGAACGAGAAGCAAGTATGGGAATGGCGGCAATTCGTCTACGTGCTATGCAGATGGCGAAAATAATAAATATAAGTTGGCAGATTCAAAATTTGTTGCATCTGCCGGCTGGTGCTCTTGTTTTAAGAACCGGACTATTGGATGACCATGATGACAATGACGATGTATATGATGAAAGCACGCCCGTAACAGAAGCCGAGTTTCGTGAACTGTTTGGCAAGTCTGATACAGAGCCTGATTTTAAAGGATTCTAAAAGTGATTGAACTTTTATAATTCATGATTTTAGAATGAGGATTAATTAAATCTCCATTAAGACTTAACACTTTAGAATTTTGTTTTTATTTCAACATATAAATTAGCTTTCTTACTTTCATTTTATTTAATAATGTGATCTGCCTAAATAAACGTATTCAGAACTCACTTTGTGCATCTTGTGATGTACAGGTAGTCTAGAAATTATGGGTCAGCTTATACGCGGGTCATGCACTTTATAACAGTTTTACCGATTCAGTTTGGGGGGTCGGCTTATATGCGAACGGGCTTATACGTGAGTATATATGGTAGTTTACCAGTGTTAATTATTTTAAACACTGACCAAGAGGTGCCAGAGACCCTCTCCCAACCCCCTGAGAAAAAGAAATCATTTCAGATAGTTCTGTGATATCTGTTCTGAGTAAGGTGAATCAGTGTTAAAACTATGGGACTCCAAGCTTTAGTTTAAAGTTTCATTTTCATCTAAATTTTAAAACACGCTTACCTATCGCTTGTACTTCTGTTTCCTGTACTTCAGGTTTCGATGTGACTGGTTGATGGGGATGAAGTATGCCGAGAGATTGTGTAAAGAGAGTCGATGGAGTAAGGCCACATATACCTACCTCAAGGCCAGCTTCCTTATGATGTGTGAAGACCAAACAGAGGACACCAGGGCACATATAGACTTCCTCATGGGGTAAAGCCTTTGTGTTTTCATTTGTTATTTGACAAGAGTTCTAAACGTTTCACAAGAATGTTGCAGTTGTGACACAAGATTATATTGGAGCTGAACTGAGTCTTAATTTAATTGCTTTGGTACTGCAAGAGAACATTTGCACATTAAGCTACAAGGAACAATGTCATCGGAAAATTAGAGTTTGCAAATACAGACATGTTGAATATGTTGGAATTATGTAAGATCATGGTTTTTATCAACGCGTATTTTACCACTATACCTACAGCAGTGTAACAGAGGGCCTGTTTGAGTGTAGTTGCCTACTCAAACTTGACATTTGTAACAGTGTGTCCTGTATGATATTTCCCTCGACTATTATTTTTACTCCAAATGATCTTCAGAACTTTGTTGCATGACTTGTGTGAATTGTTAAGGATTTTTTAGTTAAGTAAAGCAAAAGGATTGAATAACATGTATCTTAGTTTATCACTCAATATAATTAATATAAAGTTTCTTAAAGCACTATCAGTTTCAAATCCAGAGTTATGCATTTGCAGTTATCTCAGGTAAAGTCATTTTTAAACTTTTTTATGACTATTATTTCAATAATAGTTATTAGGATTTATTTTTCACTTAATGTTTTTAATAAAAACAGGTTGAAAGTTTTAGTTGTCTTGACTAATTTTGATTACGGTAAAAATGTAAGCTCAGGTAAATTTGTTTGTTCCTGTGATGGACATGGTATGTTTTAATGTGAATAACGTGTGCCTTGCATTATAAAATTTTAATTGCAAAGTTTCTAATCAGGATGACAATTTAAATTTATCATCTAGTTCAAATGGTCAGCATGAAGTAGCATCTGATACACAAATATCAACATACTCTCCTGTATTATTTCTTTCACTATCCATTAAATTTCAACAATATTGATAGTTGCACTCTGAATTATCAATTCATGACATTCTTTTGTAATCTTACCTTTAATGCTGAAATAGGATTTACTTCAGAGCACAATTGGTTAAAATGCAACTGATCAAATATACTCACCATGTAACCAATTATACCCAACATTTAGTTGCCTTGATCTATTTACTTTTCTAATGTTCCTCATTGCATTAGAAAAGAAAGAAAAAGTGACAGTTGAATGCAGAGAATCATATGCTATATATAGTCATAGAAACCAACAGTGCATGTGCATTTAAGATAGTGAAGTGGCTGAAACTACCTGGCTTTACCCCTCTTAAATCTTGTTTATGTTCATAACATAATACTCTACCAAATACAGTGAATGAAACTCATAAAATGATAACATTTGCCTCATATTTTTGTGTGAATCTTGGTTCATGACAATCATTATATTAACTTTTCTAAAGGATTAAATAAAGAGCTACACTGTTCACATCTGGTTTTGCAATACAGTCATTTATCACATTATTGAAATGCACATTTTACAAAAATTCATTATTTCTCACCATGTTTGTCAGGTGATAGTTCACCCCAGTGCATTATATACAAAAATTAATTCATGCTCCGTGCATGTAATATTTGGTAGTTAATGACAGGTTGTTGCTCTTAACAGAGGTTGCTTAGTTCAGTTTGTAATGGATTTGTGTAAAATTAGTATGATAGATCGTCTGTGTTTTTTTTTCTTTCTAGAGAGGTGCCCAAGCTGAAGCAGAGAATAGCTGGGAAGTCCATACCAATTGAGAAATTTTGTGTATATAAAGCCAAACGCTTTCAGGACCAGAATGGTCACCTCACATTACCAGCACTGGTGAGAAAAATAATCTCTGAAACTTTGACATAGCGTTTACAGTGGGGCATGACTTTTGTATACAGTGGGCAATCTTTTTATTACAGTGGGCAATCTTTTGTATACAGTGGGCAATCTTTTTATTACAGTGGGCAATCTTTTGTATACAGTGGGCAAGCTTTTTATTACAGTCGGACAGCTTTTATTTATAGTGGGTCATAATTGTTATATACACTGGGACATAGCTTTTATTTACAGTGGACTTTTTATTTACAGTGGAATGTAGCTTTTATATTTAGTAGGACATAGCTTTTATACACACCTCACCTCTCCCTCAATAACTCATGCACAGTGGAGCCCAAATACTCAGACTGCAGCATCCACTTAAGTGGCCAAAATGGTTAGAGCATCTGCCTTGGATGCAGCAGGGCACAGGTTTGAACCCCAGCTGATAGCTGAGTCATGCCAATGACTTATAAAAATAGTACTAGCAGCTGCCTTGCATAGTGCTCAGTATTAAGAGGTTAGTGTTAGAACTGGTTGGTTTGCCGGATATTGCAGTGTTTCTCACATTTGTTTTACACTTCTGCAGTCCCTGGTTTTAATTCCAATTTCTGCATATGCAGGGTTTCATGATCACCTGGACATTTGATGGTTTTTCTCAATATGTATTTGATTTTTAGATAATTAGCAGCTTTTTTAATTTTTGCAAATCTACTGTTGTTGATTCATATCCTAAATTATTAAAGAAAACCATACATTTTTGTTACTGGTACATAATTTCATACAAATTTCAGTATGAATTATCTCATAATAGATATCACATGAAAAAAATTAATTTCACAGGAATTGGAGTAGAGATTGAAATATTATCTCACTGCCACTGAAGTTGAGAGGGGATATCATGCTTTTGTTTCTACATTCATTTTGTGTTCATGTCTCTGTGTGTTCTTTTATTATGCCTCAGTTACAAGACTATGCTCTTAACATAAGTAACAGAAAAGAGTGAAGACAACAAGCTTTGTAAAATTTAACAAATAATTTATTTCCCTGAAAAATACAAAGTAAAAAAATGAGGAATTTTTTAAATACAGTTTTACAAATTAAATCCAAAAATAGTCCAAGAATTATAATACACTTGTCCTATCAATGAAAAGTTCTGTGTGAATCTCAGTTCAAATTCTGATGAAAATCCAAGATGGAAGGCGATGACATCTGTAATAACCTAAGAAAAGCAGATATGTCAACATTCTCTTGTTGAATCACAGAAAAAATTATTCCAGTTTTGAATTCTGTATAAATTCCAATAAATGTCTTTGTCCAAGAATTGTATCTGAGCACTTTTGTATTTCCAGGGAAAACAATCACTTGAAGTCAATAATTTGAACAAATTAAAATTCAGCCCCAACTGGTCACAACATAATACAGTTTCATGTGTCAAATGTTTTAGACCTTACTGACAATTCTTTATCATAACATCAGTTATAAGACTAACTAAAACACAAAACAGATTCCCGGATGGGGGTCAATAGTTCATCCTTCTTAAAAAAATAGAAGTTCGTTTTCCAATTGACACATGCTTAATCACACATAGTTCAGGTATGATCTTAACTCAACTTACTGATTCTTACTCTGAGAAAGATAATTATTTTTTTTTTTAAAGTTGTTTATCAAAACTGTAACTGATTTTGGAACAAGGTCAATAGCTAGATACAATTTTTTTATTCTGGACAATGTCAAATCTAGTAAACAATGTTGCCCTACAATAGCATGTAATGGAATAAAAAAGTAAATTAAAAAAATAACAATTAAATATACATAACACCTCAATATCTTCAACTCTATGTCACCAACACTCATGAAAAATTGGTATGTGGATGCATCTCAAGGAGAGTAGCTTAGCCATACTTGAAAATAGGTTCGTCTGACATAGTTTTCATACTTTAATGAGACTGATATTTTCAGCCATTTGTTTGTTACATTGTGTCTAATCAGGCTTAGGTTTGAGCCTATGCTGATGAAATGTGATATGTTGGTGCATTGTAATCAATAGTATATTGCAGCAATATTTCCCTCCTCTGCATGGTGGCACACCTATTAGCATAGACTTAGAACTGGGTTTGCATCTTGTTCAGATCATTTTGAGTCAGCTTTTGGGAATACCTCTATGCAAGGCACATATCTCTGATGGCCTCTTTAGCAGTCAGAATATTTGTCGGCTATTCTGATTTTCTCCTGTTCGTGAGGTGATTTTTGTTTGTGAATAAACATAAGGTTAATTCTTGTATTATAGGAACTGATATTTGCATGGAATGGTTTCTCAATTGTGGGGAAGAAGCCAGAGTTGTTAGAACCTTTGCTGTTGATCGTAGAGAAAACACTCAACCAGATTGTGACAAATAAAGGTATGTTCTTTTTAAAGTGAAGTAAAGGGAAACCACTCTCTTATTCTTAGATATACTTTTACATTAATATTCAGAATTAAGAATAATAAGGCATGAATAATTTACAGTTATTTTGCAGATCAAAATCAGTGGAGCTTTCGCAAAAACATATGCCTAAAATATAATTGTTATTAATAATCCTGATGGTCTGATGATGGAATGTTGATAGCATCATACGATAGCATCATATAATAGCATCATATGATAGCATCATATAATAGCATCATATGATCAAAATAAACCTAATATCAATGAAATATTAATTTAAGCAGTACAAATATTTTGCATTGTATTCTTTATTGATTTATGTATTTTTTTTTTCAATTTATTTATCGCATGATTTAATGTCGAAACTTCTTTGTCTTTGAATTTAAATTACCCTATTTTTGCACATATAATGCACCTATATGTATAACATGCACACGCAGATAACATGCAGAAATTCCATCTTATTGTTGGTGTCACAGTACTTTGACACTCATGTTGTATTTTCTACTTTGCAATATCTAAGAGTTAATGACATAACTTAAGACTTTGACTCTTCAAAAAGCAAAGCTACAATTAACTTGATAGAATGAGTAATTTTTGTGTCAGGTCAAATTCAACTAAGCTCTGATGACTGGAACCCTATCTCAGCAAATTTAACCTTGAGATGGGCTAAACTAGAATTGGGACATACAACCATTATAAGCCAATCATAAAAAAACTGTTGTATGAGGGAAGATCATTTGTTGAAGATAAATCTGTAACTTAAAAATTATTGTCCAGATATCTTTATAATAGTTCTCAGTCAGTAAAGATTTTTTTATAATGTTTATGAAATATTTTTAACAATTTTGACAAACAGAAGCTGAGCAGTTGTTTCTAAAAGTGCTAATTTTACTATCTGTTGATTAATGTTAACAGTACATATTAACACAGCTTCAAGATAAGTAATGATAGCAAAGAATATTTATCATTCTCAGCTGGTGATAACAAAACATATTGGGAGCCATGATGTAATTGTGTTATATGTGAATTTATGTTATAACAGTGTGTGTTATAGTGATGTTCCACTGTATACATATCAGGTCTTTTCACACATAATGACATTATTATTTTTGTCTTTGTCTACAGACTCATTCAGACTCATGGATGACTACTGCCTAGCACTGCTGCTCAAGGGGGTTTGTCTACAACAAAGAGGGATGATGCTCCAGGCAGAACAGTGCTTTTTAGAAGTCATTTCCAAGTGAGTTCAGATTGGTTGGTTATAGGATGGGATTATGCAGTCTGACGTGTGTTGTTTTTTATCTTTAAACTTGTTACCTGATCACAATACATTAGGAATATATGCATTGCCTCTCATATCCAAATTTAATGAAGATATTTACCACATTTTTATTTATTTATTTATTGCAAACAAAAGTGCTTAAAGATTGTATTCTTGCAGTGGAAGTAATTCTTGAGTAGGAACTTCACATTCAAGGACACCTGATTTCCATGCCAGATCTTTGGTAATACAAAAAATGAATTCCTGGAAATCACTTGTCTTAGATACTACTAGACTTGTTTACTGTGACACTATGGATACCCTTGGTAGTGTCTCTTTTCTACTTGGAGTGTTGAATCTTAGCTCATGAATCTCTTTACCTTATGTGTATTCTCAGTGTGCATACACAAACCCTCTCACCCTGTGTCAGTGGTTCACATGACCCATGTAATTCACCTTTCTGTTTCATTGATGAATGCAACTTTGTCCACCTGTCCCAGTGATCACAATTTTGGACTGTGTGAAATCCCGCCACAGTAGGTGGGAAAACATTCCCCAGCTTACTGCAGTATCTGACTGAAGGATCAGCAACAAATTGTTTACCATTCTGATCAGGGTGAATTACTCATATGTCTTGAGATCACTGTTTTCTTTGAACCCTTAGGTATTTACGAGACCCTGTCAGCGCTATGCATTGGTTCCTGAAGCAGACTGAGTGGATCAGAAATGGTAGACCTTGCTTGTTCTTATTGCTCAAGCAAAGAATGGACAATATTTCATTGCAGGGTTTGTCATTTTGTTTTCAAAGGGTCATCGATTTGAGAACTAACCTAAGACCAGATAAATGTTTTTGGCTGATGAGGTTAGTGTAGTCTCTACTAGCATAGCATTAAAGAGCAACTGCATCTTAACTGACATTGCCCCAGCCATAAAATGGAGGTCATTGACAACATATTATAACATTTATCTCCGAGATATATTATCCCAGACTGGTTCCACTTTGACTTGTTGGAAATGGAGGTCAGTGATAACATATTATAACTTTTATCTCCGAGATATATTATCCCAGACTGGTTCCACAGATGCACACATTAATGTACAGCATATTTGAATACTTAATAAAAACAAAACCGTAATTTGATAGAAAGCAACATTAGACAAAGCAGTGTATTGGTTATTTTTTACATCAGTGCTGTTAGGTTGCCAAGCATTGTGTATAAACTCTTTATTTTTTTTACATAATATTTTTTGTACTCTGAAAAGAATAATTATTTTTTGGTGTACAAAAATATGAAATACAGTACCATTGTTTCTTTTTTTTTCAGTGAGAAGCAGATAAAGCATGATACATACTTGGTACCGTATGCTGTGGTAGAGCAGGCCATTCTGTGTCTACATCAGGAGAGGTTTGAGGATGTTAAAAACTTCCTGCAAAAGGCAAAGTGAGTTCTGCTTGCTGTTTATAATGGAAAGCAAAGAATTCTTTTGAGACTTGAATAATCCTGCATCTAAACAGAAAATATTGTGTTATATCAGAAATATTATTTGTGATGTTTTTTTTCTATGAAGTTGACTCTAGTTAAGTTCATTACAATGTTGTTTAGTGTGGTTTTCTTGTTACTCCTGTGTGCTCCGTTGAATTCACAAAACACTAAAGATAACTTGTATTTTTCTTTTCTTTAAATAGGAAGAACTACAAGAGTTATCTATTACAATCACGGCTTCACTTCAGAATGCATGCCACAAATCTCATTCTCCATGCTCGACAAAATTCTAACAGCCACGAGAGTGAGACTTCTACCTCCACACCTCCAGGGAATCTGACGCCGCAAGAAAGTTTTTCACCCAATGATGTGTATCAAGATGAACTTTTAGACCAGACTGGTTCACTTAAAATAGACAAAGGGGAATGTTTGAAAACTTCAAAGGAAAATTCAGAACTTGTTTTATGATAACATTTTCCCTAGTGGTTCTTTCGGGGTTTTTCATTGTGTCTTTCATCAGATATTTAATAGATTATAGAATGCACATGTTCATGAAATTATTTCCATTACACGTATCCACAATAATGAGAAGTGTGGAATAACATTGGCACATGCTTGACTAATGGTATACATATATATATTACATTACACAATGAGCTCATATTATTGAGAGCCTTGTTTGACTTTAGAACAGACAGTGATGTTAAATCATACTGAAAACAGAAATGTTTGTTGTCACAGTTGAAGATAAGGACTAGAAATTTTTGGCCATAAGGTTACAACCTGGGATTTCATTGCTAAGGTCTTTGCATGATGACGTGCTAGTAACACACACGCACACACACACACAACACACATTATCATTAACATTCCGAATTAAAAACTTGTTTAATGAGGAACAATCTTAGCTTTACTCCTACAACTAAAGGAAATTTAACAGACACGAGAACAGATCTCAGAATATTAAAAGTTAATAAACATCTACATAATTTTCAAAAAGAAACTTCTGAGATCTCCTTTATATAAATTATCTACTAACAATGAATATTTAAGTATTATCCAGCCCGACTTTAATAGGTCTAAGAATATTTTGAATAGTGTAAACTTAAATGTGGATTCTTCATACATTGTTTCGATTTATTGATATTCTGATGACATAACCCCAAAATGTCTGCACATTGAATTAATTTTTTTTTTAAAATAATTTTTAATTTGTATTGTCTATTTTTTTACCTTGATACACTTTCATGACACTGTACAGGGTCAGTTTTGACTAAATTTCTGTAATGTGGTCAGTATGGCAAAAGTTGCAGTGATTGTTTTATGACTAAAATTGCTGTTAATTATTTGGATCTCAAAATGCAATGCAAGTTTCATTATTATGTCAATTTTGCAAATATGTTTTTTGTGTGTGGGTAGTTATTGTATATGGGCATAACACAGTTGTTTATATCAATGATGACATAGTTTACATAACAATGATGGTTAATTATTTAGCTACAAAAAATTCTTCCTAAGTATAATGAAACTACCTGATGAACATCCATGAGATTAATGAAGTGAGATTTCCTGTTGAACTTTACATGCAACAAAAATTGGACTTTTGTAAATACTAGTACTGTCAGCGCTGAATCTATACTGTCATTTTTGGAAGGTAATGTTTGTTAACATTGACATATTTTATTCTGTATGAATTATTATCTTGAGTTCGTTTCCTGAGAGATAGGCAGTCTGCATACTCTGCTCAGAATGGCTGTGATGACCGATTACAGACCTGCCAACTCTTACAATTTTGCTGTAAGTACATGTATTATGAAAATTACCCTTAAAATACAAACTTTCGGGACACAAGCAAAAACTATGGAAAAATGATCGTTGCAGAAAAATCGGGATAATTGGTTCATTCGTGTTTGATTTGGATCCAGGTTTCATTAGTAAAATTAGTCAGGGAACCAGCATCCCAGACACTTTAAATTGCAAATGATTGTTCATGTGAAGTGTCTGCATGATCAAACTGTTGATTATATAATTTGTTAAAAAATGGCATCCAAAAAGTGATGCATGTTAATGACGAAAAGGAAAATAAGCTTCTAGAAAAGTGTTAATAATCAACACAGAAGAAGAAAAAGGATTATTGATAATCAAAGCTGGAAAGGACACAATTATGGTTATTGGTCATATGTGCTAATTAGAGTATGTCTTATGGTGGGAGATCTGATTGCCGTTGTCATGTGAAATGGAAAAAGAATTTCCAAGAATTACGTAAAGTTGAGAGACAGCAGCAAGCCATTGAGTTGCTTATGGTTTAGAGCTAAAGTATGTGAAGCTGTGCTTGAGGTAAATAAAGTCTACGTGTACTTTACAACAATTTTCAGTTAAACATGTTTATCGTTGCGTTGAACTTTTAATTACGTTTTTCAGCTTTACAATAGCAGTTATTGATATTTTGTTACACCTTACTGATAACTGGTCAATCTTACAGAAAAAAAATCAATTGCCTTACTGAGACAGTGGTGGTCAGGGTTGGCAGGTCTGCTATTACCGTATTTTCCGGCCTATAAGTCGATACTTTTTTACTTGAAAGTTGTGGCTTCGTCTTATACTCTAAATCGACTTGTATATGGATTGTGTCATTGAAAGTTTATATAAATTACGTTCGTAACTACAGGTAATAAAATGAACTACAGCATGGATGTGCTTTCAGTTATAATAAAACAAGCATGGACTGTTTATTCAGCTGTGTCAGTTGATAACAGAATTTAGCAGTGATTTGTTCAGAAGTAAAATCACAAGCATGTTAGCATTGGTAATGCAATTTCACGATTGCTGGTAATATGGAATATCATACAATGATATCATTACTAGTGTAAAATACGAAGCCAAGATATTTACCTGGCTTTGTCTTATACTCCAAATCGACATATATGGACGAAGGATGGGAAATAAGTCGAATTTGTGAATTCGACTTATAATCTGCATTGACTTATAGGCTGAAAAATATAGTAGGGTCACTGCTATTGACTTTGATGTATATTTGCCAAAATCTTTGAAATTTTATTTATTTCTAAAAATCAGAATATCATGACGACTGTAATGAGACAAACTTAGATATTTGTAAATAGATCATGTTTTGTCCTCACCATGATTATTTCACTCCTCTTGTCCATATTTATAGAAACCCTGGGTGGCCAAATGGTCTAAAACAATCATCATTACCAATCACTGCCATCTCACCTCAGTTGGGTTCAAGTCTTGGGCTAAACCAAGGTAGGTATGTGAGAAACCTTACCAGTATCTTCCTGTGGGATGATGGTTCTTACTGGGGGTTTTCCTGGTTCTTCCTCCACCAGTTATACTGGCTACAATGTATAGCCTATCCTGTGCTGAAAAATGGTGTTAAAACCAAAGCAACACAAAATCTAAATTTCTTTTTGTTCACATGTCCATCCCAAATTCATTTAGTGTAATAGCACAGAAATTGTTCAACTTGAAGCTATGAAATTTGTATACTTTAGCTTGGTCATAAAGACAGTATCCTATTTAGATGTTCAGGTCAATATTGCAATTGTTAAATGTTTTGAAACTTTTTTTTTTTAAACAAACAATTGTTCGATTTGGATTTTTTTTGCACAAATCTTGCTTGGATAATAAGGCAACAACCGTATGAAATTTAATAGGCATACTTAAAAAATTTATATTTGATAAAATTAGATTTTCACATCATTACAGCAATTTTACTTTTTTGTTTTACACATTTATGGTAAATTTTGACTTCTTGATGAAGATTAATAAAAGAAAAAGACTATGATGTACATATGTCTCTGTGGATGACCAGATTAGAATTTCATGGCGCTATGGCGCTAAATAGCCTAAAAGTGCTGGTGCACCGTTAAAATTCAAGCAAACAAACAAACAGAATTTCATGCCATGAGAGCAGTTTTTAACTTTGTTGAATCATTCCCATAGGGACCATTAACAAAACATTCTTCATAAAAATTGATTTATGTGTTTGGGTTGTTTGGTGTGAACACCGACTTTTTAGATGATAAGAAAACTTTGGGCAAATTATGAAATCGTTCAGATGATGTAAAGTTTGTCAAATAAAGTTGCAGTAATGTGTCACTTTAAACCATTCAAAGAAAATGCTTCGACAGTAATCAACAAGGGCTCTATACTGTTGAAAATTTAATTGAACAAAAAATATGTGATTTGAAATTTAGCTTTAATCATGACTAGTTAAAAAAATTCACGCTTTTCTTTGCTGCTTGCTCAATTATTATTAAATTTGTGGTATAGATTATGTGTTTACCTCTCATAAATTATTACATACCTAAAATTAGGAGTTCTATTTTCAATGATATGGTGTGTAATTATTGGTAATGCAGGTGATTTCAGGTTAGGAAAATACTTTTCCTGGAACTTTTAAAGATCCCTGACTAAAATTTGTATTACATTATCTATTCTGTTATTGATATGTGAATGGAATTCAGAATAATATATGACAGCAAAATATCAAGGTAAAGTTTATGGATCATTGTGATCATACACATACATGGAACATAGAAGATTAGTATCAAAATCAAGATAACCACTGCATAACACTGACAGTGCATAGTAACAAATATTTGGTTGGCTGAATTAATGCTGACACAGCATGACCTCTGTGGAGTTCAGATATATTTTATAAATGTGGTTAGAAGTATTTATTTAAATTTTGTTTGTATTTTCATGCATATTTGTACCAATCTATCATTATTATGGAAAGGTAGTGACATATTTATCTTATTTTAAACAGATTTGTTTACAATGATTTTCATTATAAATGAGGGGCTCTGCATGGTCTAAAGCACTCTCCATTATGGATCACTGCCATCTCACCTCTGTCTGCGTGGGTTAGAGTCTCGGATTTGACCATTGTGGGTATGTGAGAAAGTTTGCCAGTAGCTTCTTGTATGTCAGTGGTTCTTTCTGGGGGTTTTCTTGGGTTCTTCCTTCACCATTAATACTGGCCGCCATGTATAGTCTATTGTGTGCTGAAAAATGGCGTTAAACCCTACAACAACAACAACATTATAAATGGAAAGAAGAATATTTACTTGCTGTTTGGTAACTAGTTATGTAAGTGGTTGAAATTAAACACTATATTGTAATGTAACCCATCTCTCATGAACTAAATAATTTTTGCCTGATATATATTTTCTGATTTTATAAAAGAAAGATATGTTCATGAAGTTTCAGATGCTTTGTTTATTTAAGATTATTTTTAATCATGCGCTTTCATAACTCTGGTAGTTATGTCAACAAACAAAACAAAAATGATCATTGGCAACTGGTTTGCGAGGCTATAACTTTGGAAAATAATTTTAAAATACAAGTTTTGGAACTATGTTTATTTAAATTGTAAAAATGTAGAGATGAAGAGGCATAGAAAATGTGCTGTGCCATGCATGACCAAAGCGAATTAGATAAAAATCAACTCAACTTGGAGATGGCAAGAGATTTATTTGATCAAATAGACCAGATGATTGGGTGCATCATGTTGAATGTTAGCTTTTGCATTTATTAAGCACTGAAATAGAAGATCCCATGCAAGAGACAATTTATTCCAAATGACATGTTATAATGCATGCAATGACATACATACATATATACATACATACATACATACATACATACATACATACATACATACATACATACATATTAGGATTTTAACTTTTAAATGTCATTATTTTGTATTTCGACTCTGTTGTCTTAAAGTAAGTGTGTACATGCAAAATCGTTCAAGCATCATGTTAATCTTAGTAATGGGGATGCATTGAAAACATTATGATGGTCTCTATCTGCTTATCATACAATGAAAAAGACCAAGTGTCAGATATTCATCTGTGATGATGGCAAAGCAAGATTCAGTGAGAAAATAGATGATGTATACTTTCTTGTGATTAAAAAAGCTCCTATGGATGACTGCTGGAAAGGCAAAAAGTGGGATATTTGCAAGGCTTCTTAAGAGAATGTGCAGACCAGGTTGAACAGAAGTAGTAACTTACTGTTGATTGGATTTGGCACCAGTCTATCCAAGAGATCAACATCATCTGTCTCAGCAAGCAGTTGATGTTTTAGCCATTTTATGGCTAAAATAAACCAGAAGACATGGTTAATGTATTTTTTGGCTTAAAATGGCTGGATTTGAGTTTTCCTTTTCACTTTTTATGATTGGGTAATATTACTGTAGTATTCAAAACATTTTAGTAATTGATGTATAAATGTAGTTTATGAAAAACATGGGATAACTATGTTAGTATATCTTTTTTCTGGTAATAATATACAGCCTGTCATGTGCTGAAAGATGGCAATAAAGCCAACAAAAGCAATTAAAAAATAATGCAGTATCCCAAAAATATTGTATTGGCTTGTTGATCTAAGAGACACAGTAGTGATAAGTTTGATTTATCATTATTATGATAATGTTGTTTTACCAGATCAGATCCATCTTTGCCAGATACTTGTGTCCATAAAAAGTAGTACAAAATACTGGGATAAAAAATATGTTTTTTATTTGTACACATACAAATCAATACTAAGTGTCAGGATCTAAAATATATATCTGTATCCATATGAAGCAATACTCAATGCCATTATTGTAAATGTGTATTACCTATATCCATACAAAGTAATAACCTATACTGAGATCTCAAATATATATCTGTCTATGTATCCATATGAAGCAATACTCAATGCCAGGATCTAAAATATGCATCTGATTGAATCCATACAAAGTAGTAACCGATAATGGGATCTAACATTTGTATTTATATTTGTATACATCCAAGCAGTACTCAGTGCCTTGTCTGTATCCATACAAATCTATACTCAGTACCAGGAGCTAAAATGTATCTGTGTATGTATCCATACAAAGCATTGCTTAACGCCAGGATCTTAAATATGTATCTGTCTGTATTTATACCAAGCAGTGCTAAATGCCAGGATCAAAATGTCTGAATTCATACAAAAAATAGTACTCAATGCCAGGATCTAAAATATATGTATGTGTGTACCAACATGAAGCATTACTCTATGCTAGGATATAATGTGTCTGTGTGTACCAATATGAAGCATTACTCTATGCTAGGATATAATGTGTTTGTGTGTACCAATACAGACAATTTGATCTCATACAGAAAATATATCTTTATATATCTTACTGTGTCATAATAAAGGAAATTGATATCGTAGCAAGGAATATATATATATGCTTATCAGTCAAGTCCGAACTGCAAAGATCCTGATCTGCCATAACATAATGCACCTGCATATCAGGTTCTATGGTGTTTCTATGGTGTTTATTGCATTGATTTACTAAAAAAAAACTGCATAGACCCATATTTGCTGGTGCATTGTGACTTCAGATCTGGGTCTGTTCAGTCTACAGTTGGACTTGATTTATAAGTATACACGGTAGCTAAAGTGTGCTCCCCAAAAGATGGTGGTCTGAAACCATGCTTGTTTGCAGAGTACAATATTATGCTTGTATGAAATTTGCATGAACTTTCTGATGAAGAAGATTGATGAGTTTGATTATCCAAAAGAATCTCTTTCATATATCGGGGTAAAGTATATATTTTTTATATGGAAGTAAGGGTACGTTACTTAATGTATGATATATGACATTTTAATATAAATCATTATATACTTGACAGTGCTCCATTGGAATTTATGTCCCTTGTTCAACTATTATTATTTACCTATTTTTAGTTCACAATTAAATCCTAGCATATTGAGAAAAAATGGCCAGTCCTAAAGTCCTTAGTAACAGGACCAATGAAATGACCCGAGTTTGGTTCTGTCCATTACCAAAACTTGTATCATAAGACTAATGGAAAACTAAATTATATCTCAGTTTATAAGAATGGACAAAATATGCATATTTAAAATGTCTTGTGCCAGGTTGTTTTTTTCCACTGAAACCATTTTCTATGGATACAATCAGTACATGACCAGATGCAGGTTTTAAGCAGTGTCTGTTATGGAAGTGTTGAACAAAATTGTTTAAATGAAGTCTTCAATATTAAAAATATTTTTCTTTTATTAAAGAGTAATATATTCTTCTACCTGTTTTTACCATTTGAGATTTATTTTCCTCCTTTGACTAATAGTTTTAAGCGTTATTATTATAGGTGTCAGCAATATAATGAATAGTGAAATGTGGTTATCGCATGTTTTAAGAATTTTAATTATACGTATAATGTGTCTGATATTTCTGATAAAGACTAATCTCTCCACTTTCTGAAACCAGTATTTGTTTGTATCTTATCATTACAGCAGTTGTGTTTAAAAACATTACTGAATAAATAAAAAAAAATTAAAATATATCATCAAGGTCTGAAAGTTACAAGGCTTAAAAATATTATTTTGGAAAGATAAAACTGGTGTCCGAAACCAATGTCCAAAACTGGTGTCCGAAACCAATGTCCAAAACTGGTGCCAGAAACCAATGTCCAAAACTGGTGTCAGAATCCAGTGTTCAAAACTGATGTCAGAAACCACCAGTGTCCAAAGACATACAAGTCAAATACAGTAAATAGTTTGTAAAACACAAAATCTGAACCAAAATGTAATTAACAGTGAATCTATGTATGTTATTTTTTATTTGCTGTAAAGAAAATATAGCTTATTACAAACATTATAACAATGACACATGAAAGAAATAAAATAGTACTTGTTATTTGTTTAAAAAATGCTTTGCAGTGTCATGCACAGTTCTATATGCGAGTGAATGGCTGGATAATTCTAACTTAATGTTTGACTTCTTTTCACTTCATGGATCCACATGTGATATTTTCTTCACAATTTGTTTTTAGATCTTTCTTTATTGATGGATATTCTTTGTACAAAAGTCTAAATTAATATGAACTATCACAAGATGTTTTTAAAAAATTTACTACTGGTGGGAGGTGTTGATTAATAGAATTATTACATGTACGTATATTGTTCAGTAATTGATTATTATAACACATCTTTGTTATCAATGTAATGTTAAGGGTGTGATATTGCAAGTTTTGTTTTAATAAAATTAAGCACATTTTTTAAAACTTGACTGAGATGACATGAAAGTGTAAACACACGTTCATCCTTCGGTCTGTTTCAGTTAATCAAAGAGGGTGTTCCCATTCATATTGAAGTACTCCTCCAAGTACATGTACTATCATTTTGAAACTTTTGATGTACACATTCATCACATAATGTAGGTTGAATTTTGGTGGTTCTAATCAAATGTGCATGACCTAAATTGATTTACTTTTGATGTGTCAAAAGAGATTTGGTTTTCACAATTTATTTTTCATTGTTTTATTGTTATTGATTGCTTAGTCATATTGGCACATGGTTTATGGTGAAATTCTTTTTGCAACACGAACTTGATTTGGGGTAAAAATTATGTCTATTGACCTTACTGACACCATCTTATCATGATAAAATTATATGATATCTGTGATGTGTCAGCAAGATTTAAAGACTGGAGTGACTATTGTTGATGGCAATACTATCTAAATTTAGAAATATGGTATAAATATCATAGCTAATTCATCATTCTAATGTTATCACATAGTTATGTGAATATTTTATGTTTTGTTTTTTTTTCTTTTCAACTTTCCCCCCCCCATTAAATCTATTATTGATCTATTAAATTTTACCAAGATGAAATTTGTGTCATTTATTTACTTCAGATTTAACAAAAACTCTTCCACATTTATACAGTCAAATCAATGTGATGTGCAAGGAGATCTATCACATTTACAAGTTTCATTTAAATAAAAAAATCATCTACAAAACATTGTATAACAAAACTATAAAAAGCATTTATCAATTCTAGGCTGCCATGCTTCCTCTTTTTCCTGGACATGTCTTTCATTTCAGTCTTTAAAACTTTATACAGATATTTCCATAGATGCACCCAATCTCCATAATGTCCCTTTTTTATATAAAAAAATAGTTAAAATATGGCAACCCTAGTCCATTTCTCTGCAACAGGTCTTACAGGCTGCAACAGTCTGAACTTTATAAATTTGCATTTGAAAAGACAGGAAGATAAAAATTATATAAAACTATTTCCTTTATTAATTTAGATATTAAAAAGACTCAATAAAAAGTAAATTAAACCATAAAGCATGCATGTTTCATTCCAGAAAAATGTTTTTTTTATAACAATGTGCCAGCACAACAATTTGCATTATAATCTATGTGAATTGGATGAAACCCGGGGCACTGATGCATTATAATGTTTGTGTAAGAGTAAAATGAGCACTTTTGGATGTTTCCTCATTTGCATACATCAACAAACTTTATGTGCATTATTTTAATTGCCACAATGATGATATCACTTTTGGAAATATTTTTTTTTCTTGTTTAGGAATTATATCTGCCCTTATACATTATTCAAGTCGGTGTTTCTACATTCATTTTTATCTTCAGCTCCTCTTACTTTCTCTAGATCTGGATGGATGGATTTAGAAAATATATCTGCTCTTATCTATGTTATTAAAGTCTGTATTTCCATTTCATTGGCCTATTTCATCTTTTTTTCAGTCTCCTCTTTATCTTCATCAAGATGGATAGATCTTTGAATGCATTGAAACTGAACCTCAAGCATTAAGGTGCCTTCCAAAAAAGTCTAAAATAACCAAAAGCAGGCTTTATATATTAACAATATAAAAGAAATTTGTTTTCAACAGGAATCCTGTAAATTATTAGTGACCAAATTTAATGAACTGTTGCTATTGGATATTCGTTAACCCACACAGTTATAGTATACCTTTTACACTCCATGACAAACGTACACATTTTTAAGAAAAAAGCTTGATTCAGTGTTGTAAAACAATTGTTTAAGTAGCAGATGTAACTCTCAACACAATCATTATCATGCTTAAACATAGAGAAACTGGGCATTGATGAGTGTTGACAGCAAACCGAAATGAAGTGACAATCAAAATTTGTGTGCAGCATCTCTTACCAAACTTGACTGCAAGCCTATCAAAAAACAAAAATCCATGTTTGAATGCAGAATTAAGAAAATAAAAAACCCAAATGCATCCAGTAAACTCGGTCATTAAAATCTTTCATTACACTCTGAAATCTGTTGCATATGTCTGCTGTTATTTTTATATAGTACCCACACCCCAACATTTACTTATCAATCTGCACAAGAAACGAATTAACCAAAATAAAAATCTCTTCATTTTGGTTTGAAGACAGTCATTATTTTTGACAAAATACACAGTCTGAAGCATTATTTTGCACAAATTATATTTATAAATGGTACCTGTCCTAAAATTATGATAAATTTCAGAACTTTTTTTTATCAATGTAGTAATGCAGCTGTCAATCACACTGAATGGAGAAAATAATCCATGTATATCAATGGTTTTTCGCCTTAAAAATATATAATAAAAAGTAAAAATGTTTTTGAGTACATACAAAATATTTTGCTATGGGTACAACACATATTTATATATCTCTACTCAATAAACAATCATGTACTTGTCAAAAGGGCAATGAATATTCAACATAGATAAAAGAAATGAGACAGACTACTCATTTCTCTACTTAATTTACTAAACTTCATCATAATCATCTACAGTAAGCCATCATTTATCATTGAATCCATTTTTTCTTGTTATCGATTCAACTTTGTCTCTCAGAAACTAGGCATTCCATCAAAAGGACCAGCAAGTCAGTTTCACTTTGACAGAGCTCAAATATGTATTGTGCTATAATTTCACTATATTTTTTGTTTGGAATACCAATTCTTGTAGCTGTAGATTTCAGTGTTGGTACACATTGCTAATTTAACGACTATATGAACAATGATATTTTCATGGAAAGAATCTGATGTCTTTCCCAACCCACAAATTGAACCACCCACAGAAATAAAATTTTTTGCAAATCCTAAAACTGTAAAACCACAAAAATGTATTCATTCAAAGTATTTTTAAAAAAAAAGTGTTCTGCAGAATACATGTCATTGAAACAAGTTTATAGTAGAGCACTACATCACGTCTTTTGAATAGTTTTTTTAGTGGGGCACTATATATTGCCTTTGAATAGTTTTATAGTGTTGTATGTTGTGATTTGGATTTTTAACTTAGCTTTAAAAAACAAAATCAGTCATTTTGCTAAGATGTCTGCAGTGTGACAGTTTACAGTGAGGTCTAGCATTGGGGCATCATGCTGCAGACTACCAGAGTGGTAGTTTTATAGTGGAACACTACATCTTGCCTTTGGGGGCCCCGAGTGGCTGAGTGGTCTAAAGCGCTGTCCATTACGGATCACTGCCGTCTCACCTCTATCTGCGTGGGTTCAAGTCTACGATTTGGCTAATTTAGTTATGTGAGAAAGCTTGCCAGTAGCTTCTCGTGGGTCAGTGGTTCTTTACGGGGTGTTTCCCGGGTTCTTCCTCCACCAATAATACTGGCCGCCATGTATAGCCATTATTGTGCTGAAAAATGGCGTTAAACCCTATAAAAAAAAAAAACCATCTTGCCATTGTACATTGTTGTAGCAGAACACTATTTCTTGCCTTTGAACCATTTTACAGTGGAACACTACACCTTTTCTTGCCTTGGAATAGTTTTAGTGGAACACCACATCTGATCTTGTCTTTGAACAGTTTTACAGGGGAACAATACATCTTCCTTTTGAACAGTTTTACAGAGAAACACTACATCTTACCCTTGAACAGTTTCATAGTTGAACACTGCATCTTGCCATGAACAGTTTTACAGTGGAACACATCTTTTCTTGCCTTTGAACAGTTTATAGTGGAACACTATATCTTGTCTTTGAACAGGTTTATTGTGGAACACTACATTTTTTATCGCTTTTAAAGGGAACACTACATCTATCTTTCCATTGAACAGGTTTATATTATGCGTTATACGAGAATACAAAATTAAACAAAATCATTATGCTGGTCAAAACATTACCACCAGCAAGTTATCCTCAATGTATGTCATTCTATTGCTAATGCAATCGAGAAAACATAGTTAAAGTACTATTGTATGACAGTAAAACCTGGCTTTAGAGATGACCCCTTCTGCACTCATCTCTTTAAAGAGTTCAATTTACTGTATATGAAATGTAAGCATTACAAATATGGTTTTTTAAGATATGTTGTCTCCCATATCAGTGATCTGTCAAGACAGATTTACTTTACAAATATCAACATACAAAACATGGAATAATACTTCATGCAGTCCTGCAAACATGACGGCAATTAGCCGAATTTCTGTGGTACACAAGAAATTTGTTAAGAATGTGTATGCCTGAAAAATGAAATCAACCTGCTTCACCAAGCAAACATAAAATATGGAAAATGTAATATATTATATTTGCTTGGTGACATCTTTTTACTTAACCTTTTGGTATGCATGATGGCTTTGTTATTCAAGCACATCACATTTAAACGATCTAATGTCAGCATGATCATCCAGATTTGCACTGGTCCTTGAAAACTCTGAAAGTGCTGAATTTGACATTGGCAATAACAACGCTTTGAAAGGTGTGAAAATCATGGTTTTCCCAAAAGTGCTTGAATTTTAATAGCAGATGATGGCATTAAAAAAATTCTTTTAAATAATATGAAGTCATTGTAAGTGCAACTGGCAGAAAAAATGTCACAGTATTAATTTATATTACATAAGCTAAAAATAGACAAAGTGAGCTCATGATCTGTTACTCTTTATACTGTATTCATTTGTGTATGACCCAGAATCCTGGAATAGGCATTTATTACGTATTCTTGTTCCTTTTTATATTTATATATTGAGTATTGAGATAAAGTCAACAACAAATGTCAATTTCTACAAATATTATTGTTTCTAGCTTTTTGTAACACAACATGTATATGTGTCTGTAATTAGAGTCAAACTGCACACAACAAGGATCCTAATCTGCCTAAGTATAATGCACCTGCAGATCAGGGTCTGTGTATTTTGTTCAAATGATTACTCCCAACAAACTGTACAGACCCATATCTGCCAGTGCATTATGTGATAGCAGATCTAGGTATGTGCAATTTGCAGCTGGATTGGACTTATACGCAAGTACATAAGGTATCTATCAATAAATGGATCAATACCATTTGTACTTGTTGTAGAAATCAATGCCCGTTTGTATCAATTATGATTGATGTCAAACAAATAGAAGCCTGGGTGGTGAATAAACACAACTGGTAGTGAGCAAAACAATCATGGTCTGAACTTACTGGCATGATATTGAATACAAAGGATATTTTATGACAAAGAAAGCTGATCCCAGAAGTTCAATTTGGATTCTTTTAAATGTGCTGTTTTGTGTGAATATGTACAAAGTTGGCTGACATTGGGAAGCTTTGGATCCTTTTTACCAAGTAGTCACTGGAATTTGAAAATAAACTGAAACAATGAAACAGCTTTTAAAGCAACACAATCTAGTGCTTTGTGCATGGATATTGATGACAGGATCTGCCAGAAGATTTGGAGGAGAAAATAAAGTCAGATAGAAAATAATTTGCCAACAATATGATCATTAACATGGATGAAATTCCTATTTATTTTGTCCTCATTCTTAGAAGGATTCTTGATTTTAAAAAAAGGGGTTTAAAAGTGAGATAATTCGTAAGAATGGTCCAGATACAAAAAAATATAACTTTAATTCACAGCAGGAAGATGTGTTGTCTCTAATAATACTTTTTTTTGTCATGAGGGAGGTAAAAAATAATCATACATAGAAAGGACGGATCATATATGTGGAGAAGAGAGGTTGTGTTGATAAAGTGATGCTGCAGTTTATTAAAGTGTTTTATTTCAACTGCACAGTTTAAAGATTTTTTTAAAAATAACATTTGATTACATTTTTAAAATGTTTTATAAGGTGTTCCACAACTTATAGCTCAAAGAAACTTATGTGTCCCCAAACATACAATGCACACAAAAAATTACTTTAAAAGTTAATTTATGGTGTCCAAAGAAAAATAATGTCCCCAAATGCATAGTAAATATGGTATAAGAAATGTTTTTGTGAAAACATCATGCTGATATTAGCATTCAATATGGAGAAGTTGTGGTGATAAGATTTTCAAGGTGGCCATTGTAGAAGCCACACTAGGCATCCAATTGGCTCCAATTTCAATAGAACTAAACAGAAATTAGAAAAAGTCTTCCAGTTTCAGTATGAGAAGTGATAAGATTTTAAAGATGGTTGCCACAGCAGCAATATTGGATATCAAGATGGTACAATTTTCATTTAGGACCAATTAGTACATCATAAGAAGTTTTTCTTTGCAAACTCAGTCAATATGACTTTCCATTTAGGATAGGCTGTAATGACAAGAGTTTGAAGAAGGCTATTGTGGTGGTCATATTGGTCAATGTTAGAGTGGCACCATTATCTTTTATGACCAAGTGGGACATCAAAAGAGATCTGTTGGTGATAACCCCAAATCTGGACTTTCTTTTCTGGTGGAGTAGGACCAGCTAGTCATAATAATTAGTATTTTAGTGAAAACTCCATGTTTATGTTACCACCTTTATAGAAGTAGCGATACAAATATTTTTTAAATGACCACCGTAGTGGTCATCTTGGATGTCAGACTGGTACCATTTTTCATTTTCACCAGACATCATATGGAATCTTTCAGTGAAATCCCCTTGTCGATATGACCATACGTTCAGCAGTAGTACACTTTGAACCAACTAGACTATGGGATGAATCGGTAACATTTTATAGCAATCCTCCCAGTATTTCAGAAGAAGTAGCAATAACAAATATGTGCTAATGGTGGGATAGACAATTTGCATCATTTTCAGTTAGGTCCACGGGATGAAGGTGTATGTAACGTTTTAAGGCAATTCTCCCAGTACTTTAGAAGGAATAGCAATATCAAATGTGCTTACAGATAGTAGAATGGTGAGCACCACTTTTATCTAGGACCAACTAGAGATTATAAGTCTTTTTTTAAAAATAAAAACCCATGTTGAAATTGTTTTGACCATCCATGGATAAAAAGTAGTAGCCAAGCTGAACATTCAGTTGGCACCATTCTTATTTAGGACCAACTAGACATCATAATGAGTCTTTTAAAAAAATTCCCATGTTGAAATTGTTATGACCATCCATGGATAAATAGTAGCCATATTGAACATTGGCACCATTTTCTTTTAGGACCAACCAGACATCATAAGAGGTCAGTGAAAATTTCATGTTGATGTGGTAGTTCATTTAGAAAGACTAACAATAAAAGGATTTTCAAGATGGCTACAATGGTGGGCATACTAGATGTCAGACTGGCACAATTTTCATTTAGGTCTAACTAGACATCATATGAAGTCTTTTAGAGAGAAAACAAGATTTTCAAAATGGCTAGATGTCAGACGCAAAATTTTCATTTAGATCTAACTAGACATCATATGAAGTCTTTTAGAGTGAAAACAATATTTTCAAAATGGCCATGTTAACAGATGAATGACAAACAAGAAATGGTGGACAAAAAACTATCTCATCTAATGTCTTAAATCAAAACATATAAAATAAATATTGTATAATAAATCTAAAACACTGTTCATATTTAAAGTTCATTTATCTCAAATTCATAAATGAGTGAATCTAAGATTTTGAAAAATTTATCTTGTAATTTTTTTTACTCCATAAATATTAAAAAGTTTTAATCTTAACTTGAATGTGTCTGCATTAGAGATCATTGCATGAATGAACTTGCTATGTGGAGAGTAAGCAAGAAAGCAATTCTATCCATACCTACAGAGAAATTAAACCACAAAATATCACATGATTATAGAGAAACAAAAAGACCAACAATAATTGGTTAATACATTAAAAAAATCTATAAATGAGATTCCCCAAAAACATATTTTAATAGTTATAAATAAAAAATGTAACAACTTATGTAAAATCCCTCTAAATGAAAAATATTTTTAAAAAGTAACCAATTCCCTCGTCATCACTTGTGTGGACATACTTTATACATCTCTGGAGACTCCTGTCCTTTGTTCAATGCTTGGAGGCAGACAATTTTACAACCAAGATGCATCTGAAATTTCAGGACATTAACTTTGATGAACACTGTAGATGTTATAATATCTGAAACATGTTCTTGGTCCACATACAATGAAATTTCATGAACCTTACTTTGATGAGCACTGTAGAAGTTATAATATCTTTAAAAAAAACTACTGATCCATTCCAATGCTTTCTATATCCATACACATCATACAATTGTTCCAGGTTTAGTGTGAACAAGTTTGGAATGAAGGCCAAAAGCTTGTTTGACTCTGACCCATAAACTGGCTACTTTCATATCCCATGATGTTTTGTTCTTACTGTAGACATTCAAGTAGATTCCAAGAATAACAATAAGCCCAGACCAGACGTATCTGTAAATACAGTAAAATAACATTATAAACATACATACCAACTTGAAATAAGATCATATCCAGCTGATCTCAAAAAATGTTTAAGATTTATCTATAGGTGAAATATGTCCCCGTCCACAGTTTATGAAAAGACTCCAACTGAAAGTAACCTATGGTGAAGCGTTCACAATGTGTCATTACTCTACAGTCAAGTACTCTTAATCTACATACAACCTGTGCAAAACAATGCTTACATGGTAAATTTGTTTTTAAAAAATTTTAGTAAAAACAGAAAATTCTTAGAATCAAATGGCAACTCTACCCAACATGTCTGGCATGTGTAACAACTTTGGTGCAAACAGGTTAAACAGTCTGATCTTTATGTTTGTATTATTTTTTTTTAATTACAAAAAATAATCTTCCCTACTTTCCTAATTTTACAATTAACCATTTCTCACTAGGTAGGCAAGTATACTACTGACATTTGTGTTTCTGTCAAATGATTCTGAGAATAAAGAACACAGATATATGAATGGACTGACACAACTGTAAGGACTAAATGGAGTGGAATAACAATTTCTCCAAAGCCTCTTTTGATAAAATATGTAAGATGTACTTACTGAAAAGTAAATGGTTTTGTGAAAAGCAGGAATGAGAGAAGAATAGTAACAGCTTTTCTACATGTTGTGACTGAAATAAAAAAAAGAAATATTAGAAAGTTATTTGTTTAGTAAATCATATTTCTCAAAAAAAAAAGAAATTTTGTATTACATAGGTTTCTCTAAAAATACTCCCCCAATTACATTAACATTAGGAATTACTTCTGCTACCTCCAGAAATCAGCCCTCATTTTGACTTTAATATATATATATATATTAAAAAAAAAAAAAAAAAAAAATTGATATAAAGAAAAGTAACTCTTTAAGATTACATCCCCTGATCACACTAGGTGGTGCTGTGTATACCTGATATTTTCAATTTTAAATTGAGCACTATCTGAGACATGATGCTTTACACTGCAGACAGGGTTGGGACATATTTATAGTAAGGAGGAGGAGGAAACGCTGAGCATCCAACTTCTACCTAAACACACCCTGTAGGTCAAAAGAACTCTCCACTTTTAAGGGTAAAGCTCTCCCAATGATAGCTGACACAACCAAATATAAGTATATATACATGTGCAAGGAACTATCTTATGGACTCAACAAATAATTGCTAAGAATGATTTATTTCAGTTAAATCCAGTGAAAGTTGACTTGTCCAAGTGTTATCTAATGACTCTCTCGGCAGCAAACACAGGATCAACTAAATTTAACTCCTTTAATGTGAACTGGGCATGCCAACTGATTCCATTATATTTTTAATTGATATATTGCACTGAAAAGCAAGGCTTATATAAATAGCTAATATCTTGTAAGCTGAAACCCTCATACAAGTTCCTGCTGGAGATAAGAGTACAGTGACTGGATGACTTCCTTTTGAAGGGATGATAACACTTGTTTCTCTGGTTTTATTGGGAGGAAAAGACTCTGGATTGGATGGGTTTTGTGCACTTCAGATAAATACAGAAAGCATGTACTGGGTCCTGTAACTTTGCCTCTCTTGAAACAAGAAGGTCCATACAGCTATTTTCTGCTTAGCCGAAGACAAAACCTGGTTGTGTCATTAAAATGACTGAACCATTGGAACAAGTCTAGGTAGTTTGGATCTAGAGAAAGCATGGCGTTAATTCTTAATGTTAAAGCCACATCTAACTGGAAGCATGTCTTGTATAATCGCTGTATGATACTAAATGGTAACAAATTTGCACAACATAACTAAAAATTCAGACAAAGTCACACAGTTTTAGTATTTGCAACATAGTTTGACTTACTGTAGAAAGAGATTGTTGGATGGCTAAAAGAAACAAAATAGAAATCAATGGATTCTCTCAGGCCTGTTGTCAGTTTGTAGCAAAAGTTATAACTGACAATATGGTATAATGGTACCAATTTAACAACCCCAGGTGGGCAGAGCTTAAAGTATAGGGAACATTGTATTCAGAAATAAACAACAAAACTAGCTGTGATTGGTGCATTATGCACGAGTTAAACATTCTGTTAGTCTTTGCAAAATAGATTGAGCATCTTGGCAACATGTGAAAGTATGTTAATTCATATCTAGATCATAGTTTGTATTGTTTATGATTTTTTTAAAGTGGTACACATGGCTTAAAAATGTATCTGGTATGAATAGATAACTCTCACTTTTCTAGTTCCAGTAGAGTTATCTCTCTTAAATACACTGAAATACCTGGTTTTGTCCTTGTCAGTTTGACAATCTAATATATTTATTTCACAAAGAATTAGTGAAGTATATGGGAAAACAATTGGTACTGTGATACCATATCTGGTATATGGAATGAGACATAATGGGGAAAGAGGAGGTAAGCTGAAGAAGTTACTTCCCTTTGTCTCTAAAACTAATTTAGTTTTCAAGTCTATTGGAGGGCTGGGATTCTGCAGGACTCACTGTATTCATTTTGTAAATCTATGCAAACACTATGATATTAAAAATTCAATAAATTTCCATTTTTGAGAGGTCATAATCAAACCTGGATGACAGTTTCTATGCAGAGAAAACAATATGAACCATGGCATTTTCTTAAAATACGTGTTTTAAACACGTGCTTTCAATTTTGCACCAAACAGTCAGGTGCTACTTTCAATAATGAGTGTTCCAAACTTAAGTATGGTAAAGAACTGAAATTTCATTGATAAAACAATGTCTCCAGTTTGTTCAGTTACAACTACAGCTTTCAAAAGATTGTATTTACAAAAATATATCTTTTATTATCACCAATCTTGCCAAGCCAAACCCATACATACTCTATTTTATCTTCACCCATTTCCAGACTGGTTCCCATTCTACCATACAATTAGTACCATGAGTCCCATTTCCAGACTGGTTCCCATTCTACCATACAATTAGTACCATGAGTCCCATTTCCAGACTGGTTCCCATTCTACCATACAATTAGTACCATGAGTCCCATTTCCAGACTGGTTCCCATTCTACCATACAATTAGTACCATGAGTCCCATTTCCAGACTGGTTCCCATTCTACCATACAATTAGTACCATGAGTCCTGGATGTAGTTGAAATAATTCCCAACATTAATGTGGTTGAATAAAGTATTCGATTGAGAAAATACTTTTCATTGCAATTTTTGTATGTACAGTGGAACCCTGCTATAACGCGGCCTGTGCTAATGCAAATTCGGATATAACACAGTTGTGGTGTGGCTCCCGAAAATTATGTATATTCATTCGCACATAAAAAAATATTTTTTGTTCATAGTATGTGAAATAGTGTATAAAGAATTTATTATCATTTGGGGAAGAGATTGTGCATGGGGAAGAGATCTCATGTATTAGAATATAATACGATCATGGCGTGGTTCCTGAAATTTTAACTATATATACGTATATACTTTTCTTGTACAGGGATTTTTAATAAATTTAAGTATGAGAAATATTGTGAAAAACATTTATCAATTTTGGGAAGAGGTCGCATATGAATTTTAATATAATATGATCATGGTGTAGCTTCTGAAATTTAACACTTTCACCAGGTTCTTAAGTGTTATGCAAAAAATAAACATTATGTGGTCTTTGTGATTGTCTTCAATTAATACTGAATACAATCTTTGCTCAAACAATAGCTGACAGGTGTTTCTTCTTTAACTGCATACACAACCAAGCAGCAGACAATGTGGTGGTCAATAAAAGATTATCATATTTTAATGAATATTAAAAAACGAAAGCCATCAACATGTTTTCTCTGCTGGGTGGTGTTATTAGACACAATAATTTGACCATTAAATAATGTCCGCTTTACTAGTTGGAAATTGAGAGGGTATGAAATTGTACATGCATTCAGATTAAAAACAATTATAAAATAAATTATATAACCGATAATACCCCGATTATTTTTACACGAGACATGAATACACATATATAAGCCAATGTGGTGTTTTTTTGAAAAAATTTAAAATACTGTAAAATCCCACATTAACGTGACCAAACTATTAATGCGATCCAATTTTTGGGACCCCAATTATCACGTTATAATGGGGTTCCACTGTATATACATAATTAGATATTTATTTTCAATTTAATTTTGTGTAATACATTTTATTATATCTTCAAAGGATTTAAATGAAAGTTTGTATATGCTTCTATGTAGTATATTTTACTGAGCTTCACATAAATCACATTATAGTGGGGTTCCACTGTATTTATCAAGTGATTCTCTGTAAAATATGACACAAAACTGAAAATTAAAACTTTTATCATCACGGATTTCTCAAATTTATCCTGTTCTATTGCTAACATAGTTAGAATTTGCCCAAGATCTACTTACATTTATAATCACTGGAATACAAAACAAATAATTTATAATTAATGTTTCATCAGGCTAAGAAGATAAACAAATGATATAAAGAAATAAGCTCAAAGAAATGTTTATAAACTGCTGCTATGCAACATACTTTTATACATTAAACTAAAATTCTTGAAATGTACATACCTGTCACAGACATCAAGGCACCAAATCTCTTAACGAGTGTGAGTACAACAATCAACCCTAAATATCCAGTGAGAGAGAATATCGCAGCATAACCATATGTCTGCAATGGATGCTGAAAAATTAATATTGGAAATAACTGATAACCGAAACCTTTACAAGGAATAACTGAAATATCATTTAAGCTAAAATCTCCCATAGTCAAGACAATAAAAAGATGACAGATAATTGTATCTACTTTTTTTTAATAACTCCAAGATGTAAGAGAAATGGGATAAGAAGACTCTTGTATCCATATGACATATTATCTGATGTTATCGTTTAATAAGCAAATAGTTTTTTCTTGATAATTCATTGCAATGCAAAAAATATTACTATGTAATAAAATAAATATTACCATGTAATAAATATTACTATGTAATAAATATTGCAAAAAGCAGTGAGTACACAATCAATGTGGATTATTTTTTTTTTACCAGATATCTCCTAAGTAATTTATAACATAGCAACTGATTGGTTCACTTTCTATATGGCCACCAATTCTGTAACAAAAAGGTGCCATCATGAAAAAAGGTACAAGCAAGTCAAAATACTTGCTTATAAGTCCTGTCTAAATGGAAATAACAGAGATCCTGTTCTGCCATCACATAATGTACTATCAGATCAGGGTCTATATTGTTAATTCCAATACTTACTTATAAAAAGCACATTATACAATAGCAAATCTGGGTTTCTGTAGTTGTATTTTCTTATAAATTAATAAGGTATCTTATTTAGGTGTTTTGAGTAAGGTGACTTTAAAGTTGCCTACATGAAATGAGTCTCTTGAAAAGAACGGTATCAATTTACTAATATCTATCTGTTGTGAATTAAAAGCTCAAGAAAATGGCTACTTACCAACAAAAATCAGCTGGGCTTGTATTCTATTTATGAAATTCATGCATATTCTGCATTACTCAAATGCTCAAAGAGGTTGCAGATGAAAAGTGCAAGGTGATCATTGTGTTTTTTGTGCTAAATGTACACCATCTGATATTATGCAATGATACCAAAATCATAACATACTTGCCTCTTGAAAGAACCGAACAGCTGGCATTAAAGTACCTGATACAGTCAAGCCAAACAGAATGTACAGGAATCCAATGGAGTATGAATATAATACCTGAAATTAGTTCAATTTGCAAATAAAACCTGTATTCGTATCATTTACTGCCAAAACAATTCAATTACATTGACACATAAAGTATACATAGCTGCCAACCCTCCAGGCTCGGAATTAGCGAAAATGGTGATAAAAATGAGTGAATTTTGACATGAATTCGTGAGGTGATCCTCGATTCTGAGAATATTTGTCAGAACAACTGTTTAGTATGGTCTCCAGCTGGTAAAGGTAGATTATGTTCAACAGAAAACTCACAAACAATGCTGCAGCATTGGTACCTTACAGTTCTTCCATAAATAGCTTAAAATATTCCAAAGATGAAATCTGCTGAAAGTTCTTAATTTTCTCAACCTTTATGTACTTTTTGCATCCAATGTGCATCCTCACAGCATCTCTTTTACCATGCCAATGCTAACATTTGTGGCACACATCTTGCAAAGAGCATGTTTGATGGCTGAAAGCATGACAAATGTTTGATATATTCCAAGCTAAACTTCACTTTTTGTGCAATATATTTATTTTACTATTCTAAGTTTCCTCTTGCCACACCATTTTTATATTTGGACATTTATATTAGGGTGTAGGGTCAGAGTCCATTCCCTACTGAAAAGTTAGAATTCAAATGGCCAGCACCATTTGCTGTCGGCATGGAGAAGCCTCTTCCTAGCTGGCTCAGCAAACTTTAATGTTTTATCGAGATATACCTGCATGAAATTGAAAGGATTATGACTTATTTTCTCAAAAATCATGAACATAGCATTCATCTTGTCTTTAATCCACTGACAGAAGAGACGAAAGTACGTCGTTGCTGAAATCTGACCTGGATCTGGCTGTTTTCAGTCCGAGTCACATGACTATAAAAATCTTGGAACATACAGGTCAATGAGGTCATACAGTCACATGATTTGGACAATAAACAAATTTTCAAAGTAACTTTTCAAAGTAAAAATGGGGTAACAAGGGTCAGAGGAAACTTGGACTATATTTTTCCTTGGTGGTGAAGACATTTTCAAGATGTGTTGTCAAATGACAATTCAAATCAGCAATGGCTGCACATGCGCGGAAAAAATTCAGCTTAGGCCCCAGTTTCCCTAAAATACATTGGTCAAATTATTCTTATATATATATATATATATATATATATATATATATATATATATATATATATGCTAAAATGCTTGCTGCTGGGCCAACTGTACCAACCAGCTATAGTTCACTAATATCGCGACCAGTAGTACCAGACTGTTTCAGCAACTGGAGATATCATGATTAGCACTTAACGGGAAATCGGTTATTTCATTAAATACTTTAAATAACTGAGAATTGGGGAATTTGTGAATGTTTGGCATGTGGCGGGAATTCGTGAATAGCAAAAAAGTCATGATATTCACATCAAAATCGTGAGGGTTGGCAGCTATGCCTTACACCATGTACAAGCCATTTACAATGTTTGGTAAAGGTAGATTGTGTAAAATTAAATGTATTGTATGGAAACAAAAAAGGTTACGGACTGACATCATAATATATTCTCCACCCTTTGATGGAAATATAAAACTTGTAATATCTTCTAAACTGTTTGAGATATCTGCATGAAACTTGTTATCATGACAAGACTGTATGCCCCATATAACAATGGGCTTTGACAGATTATTACTCTGCGTGTGTGTGTGTGTGTGTGTGTGTGCATACATGTGTTTGTGTTCTCTAAGCACTCAACTGACTGACAAATCTAGCCATTTCTTCTTTTCATATAAGTATTACAATTCATTACAAAAAGGTTGTAAATTTTGTTGAAAACCTTACCTTGTGTCGTAAGATCTGATTATTAAAATTAGATGGATATATGCAGGTTTGTTTTCACAACAACAAAGGATGATCAGTTTTATGAAACAGGTCAAGAAAATGTGATAGAAATCAAAATCTTATAGGATTACGAGTCCAATAGATTCAGATATAATATCACAGACCTTCAAAGGACCAGGATGAAAAATACATCAGGGTTACTTAAATATAAATGCAGAGACATTGAATGTATAAACAGTTTACTTACAACTTCTGCATTGCTACTTCCGTACTGCTTGAAAGCCTGTTCTTGAACATTACCCATAGCACCATCGGCTAACAGTGCTAATGATATCAGCAACACACCTGTAAAGGTAAGGTTTCAGCATGGCTTAATTGAGATCAAATATGGATAATAGTATTATTTACATAACAGCAACAAATACTTTATAACAAAAGATTCATTTTTTTGTGGTAAATTTCTTTAAAATGGAAAAGAAGAAAGATCTTAGACAAATGTTTCTTTTTTATTTCACAATATAGTGAGATGGTACTGTAATTTTGTGTTTTTGTTGTCATGGGTCTCTGTGGCCAGTATATTTCATGCAGAAGAAAAGACTGATCCATGGAGGCTACTGGCAAGCATTCTCAAATACTCATGTTGGTTGAGCCTGAGACTCAAACCCATGGGGACAGATGTGAGATGTCAGTGATCTATCAAGGTGACCACCTTAGACCATTCAGCCACCTGGAGCCCTCCCCCTTATTATAACATCATACAGTATTACAAATATAATTGTATTTATGATCATTTACTTACATGTTTGACATCTGAAACATGAAAATGTCTTGGCGAAATGGGATGCTGTAAACAAAATACAGGCCAAGAGGAACTTTAATTTTAAAAAATTCAGATTTAGAGAAAAAGAAGTAATTTCTTAGTTATTTATTGGCATATGTTAAGATGTTATATGCATACATTCCTTCATAAAACTGCAAATAATCCTTGCTTTTTTAATAAGCTGGAGTGTTGTGTTTAAAGTTTCATATAAATATATAAATAAGTGTAAATATAAATCAAGCATTCAACATAAATAGCAGGGGTCTGCTATATAACTATTGATACAGCTATATAACTATTGATACAGCTATATAACTATTGATACTGCTATATAACTATTGATACAGCTATCTGAATGAGGTTAAGGTTACATACCATATGTGTTAAAGTTTGGAGAAACACTGTTATCAGCCAGTGTAAATAGTGCCAGTCCAATGACCATGCATAACACAGCTGCCACGTCAATCATACTGTACTTCTTGCCTGAAAAAACATGTCAGTAATGAGTTGCATATTTTTTTAAAACGGCATCTGGCAGTTTAGTGGCCATTGTCAGTTGTTTGTGATATGAAAACTTAAAATTCAGATAACCCAGCATACTACTATTATGATTTCATAACAACAATTCATCAAAACATATAAAAGGGAAACAACCCTAAAAGGACTATATAAAAGTGCCTTCTTGTGGCTAAAAGTGAATTTGATTGTTTTACCTGTTCACATTTGTATCACTGCCCAATCTATTGGCAGTACATAATTAAGATGCTGTGTATTAACATTACCATATTAATTTCAACTATTGTTCTTTGAAAGCTACAATGTGTTTAAACATCAGTGTAATCCTAACTTTTTATGCTCTGTATTACAGTAATGAAATCTTTTGTGGGTGTTCTGCCATTTGAAAGTTATAACAGTATTTACAATATGCCACTTTTACTTCAGCCTTCATTTTTCATTAGGAAATGTGAAAAAAATCATTATGCTTTAGTGTAGGATTGGCTTCCAGAACTGATGCCAAAATTCTACACAAGAGCCTTGTGTACGATGCTAAACTCTGACCCTCCGGTGGAATTTTCCTATCCTACACTGGTGGATTCTATTGTTCCTACCTTGAAGGCTATGTGGGAAACCGACCTGATAGATGATATAAATATTCTTATGACGTTACAAACATTTTCAATGCTTCATGCAATTTTATTAAAAAGACAAAAACAGTAATTCTTCTTGACATCAATTTATTTTTCTAAACTAAACTTTTTATGTTCTTTTTAATGATGCAAACACTTTTGAAAAATCACTGATTTTATAAAACCATAATAATACTAGTATTACAACTAGGATTACAAGGTCATTGGACATTTTGCCCTTTGTCCTCCATATTGTGGAGGGAGGTTTTTTTTTAAAAATGTAAATTGGACAAAGAAAAAAAGTAAATCGCACTTAATGCACTAATAGTGATAAAAAAAACAGAAATCTTATTTGCTTTGACAGTTTTGTCACCTGCACTGCACTTTGATCTTTCCCTTGAACACTTATCTTAATGCTTTAAACATTTTATTCAGTGCTCAAAAAACCCATAAAACACAGACATGATTTGAATATTTGGTTGACTTGAAAAGAGATACAATATGGAAATTTACATTTCAGATCTTTCTAATTAAACTTTGGTGTTCACTGACATAACTTATTTATCAATTTGTAAATATTTTTTCTGAATCACTGTTCTCTACACAATAGCAATTCAATGATCAAATGCTAAATCAATAAAAGCAGCTCATTTTGTCATGAAATCATCCATGAAAATTAGCCCATCGTCTCCTAAAGTCATCAATAAAAAGTAGCCCTTTCTTTCATGAATTTATCCACAACAATTAATTAGCCAATTCTGACATGAATTCGTACTCAACAAATCTGTGACACCAGCATTCACCAGTGTCTTTGCACTGCAACTTAGCAAACTTCTACAAACCTTCCAATGTTTTCAAAATTTTGTTTTAAGTACTGTCTTAAAGTTGTTTTTGCTTTCAGAGATTCTGGCCAATGCTAGGGCCAACGTAAAAATGAACAGATGTGCACCATAAAAAGTAGTCAGAATTTTTAATTTTCCGTCAAAAGATTGTGCACATAAGGTGTACAAGATTCGAAATTTGTGGGGGCATAGTAAAAACACAATCCCTGACATTGCATACCAATAATGTGTCATCTTTCTTTTTCAACACTTTTTAATAGTGAGAAATGGGAGACAACCCAATTTTTGAAGTAAACTATTTCTTTCATACTACTTATCTGATTGTAATATATTAGGAGTACATACACAGCCTTGCAAATCCAGTCCTCCCATGATAAAAAAGGCATCTGTCACATCTTTTGACTTGTTTTAGCAAAAAATATACCAAAATAATCATCTGCAAACCTAGACAGATGTCAGACTAGAGTGGTCTCCCTTGAACAGAGTGCATGGACACAAATCCCATCAGTTATAAGTTACTATTGGAGCAGATGTGCATACTCTCCTTGGGAGATGATGTATAATGGGTGTGTGTGTGTGTGTGTATGTGTGATTTCGATTTTTACGTAGCTTTAACAATTTTCCAGTCATATTGCTATGATTTCTGCAGTGTGGCAGTTTATAGTGAAATCTAGCACTGAAGCATCATGCCGCTGACATGTAGCATGATGTCCCACTCAGTCACATTATCTGACACCATGCTAACCAGTTTTAACACTAAAGTCTTAATGCTGAACACAAAGCCGTGTGACTGCTAGTACCATAAGCCTTTGGCATGACTCAGCTGGGGTTTGACCTCCCACATCTGATTCAAAGTGGATTCACTAACCACTTAGGCCACTGAAGCAGTCATGGAGGACTTGTGATGGTATATCCATGTTATGATTATATAAAATATGATCGAAAAAACTATATTTTACTTCTTGGATTGCAGTACCAATTTATCATGTGTAAGGATGAACAGGAATAAGGCCAATCTGTTACTGCATAACCCATATTACACCCATCAATCATACACCAAAATAAAGGGAATTCAAGGATCATCGACCAATACCTAAGATATAAAATGTCTTTTTAAATAGCCACTATAACCAGTGAGGAAACCAAAGAAAATTATTTTTCTTTAAAATTCTAACCCTATGCAAAATAAGAAACCGTAGAGTGCCACCCTAGGCAAGCAGATAGTTTTATAATACTTCTGAAGCTAAAACAACTCAAATGATTTGATCACATTTTTAGCTTGACAGGGCTGCATCTGCATGGAAGTGGATGTACTCCTAATGTATCATGACTGGGTAATGTATCATGATTGGGTAATGTATCATGACTGGGTAATGTATCATGATTGGGTAATGTATCTGAGCAAAAAATATTTCCAATGTGTTCATACGAGATAAGAAATCACATCATTTTCTAACCCTCATGTGGAATTTGCCTATAAAACACCATTGCATATGAATAAATCCATTATACATTCCGGACATCACAGATATCACTCACCCTGTATAAGTACACCTCCTATCATAACTGGTATCAACTTGCAGCACTTGAAGATAACCTGGGTTGGATAATTAAGGTAGCCCACTGAAGTGTTGGACAGACCCATAGTCGCCACGGTTAAAAAGGAGAGTAAAGCATATGTACGTAATGGTATTCTGAAAGAAAACGGAACAGATTTTAAGCATATGATATAAAATATTCCAAATATGATGTGAACTGGGAAAAAGATTATTGAGTTACAAGTGCTGAAAAACACTTTCACCAAATCTGTCGAAAGAAGACCTCTTTATACGGGCATAATAAAAATATATCATACAGATAGATGGACAAAGGCAACACTATTTATCGATCTAAAGCTGTCATTGTGCAACATAAAATGATTAAAAGAAACAATAATCCACTTCACAGATGTTAGATCATTCTATGAATCCCATTTTATGGGGTAAAACTCAACTTCAATAACTTTTGCTGCTGACATTTAAAAAACCAATATTTTTTTTTAAATGATGGCTTTAACATTATCATTCAAGGCAACAAAATGTAAAACCGTTTGTTTCTTCAACACTGATCTCTGTTTTACCTCACTTGAAACTAATTGGGTTGTTTCTCTCACTGTGGCCACTAACTGCATGAACTACTCAATTGTGACAGTTTTCCACGAGCATTAAATGTGCGGATCATGACTCTTTATTATTTGGACCGCTCCGGTGGCCTAGTGGTTCGAGTGTACGCAGCGGAAGAGGGAGGTTGTGGGTTCGATCCCTGGCAGAGTCATACCAAAGACTTTTTTAAAAATGGTATTAAAAGCTGCCTCGCTTGGCGCTCACCATTAAGAGGTTAGTGTTAGGATTGGTTGGCCTGGTATCAGGGTAATGTGATGGGGTGGGACATCATCATGCTACATGTCTGCGGCATGATGTCCCAGTGCTGGACATTATTATAAACTGCCTCACTGCAGACATTGTAGTGATATGACTAAAAAATTGTTAAAGCAACATTAAAAATCATAATCACACAAACACACACACACTATTTATTATTTAACAGCTAACAACTTTAGCCACTGCTAGTGCAACATGGAAGAGCCAATAAAATTCTCTCTCTTTCTCTATTCTTCACAAGACTGAGTGGAAAGTATGTTTATATAAGCATGACCATGTCGGGGCATTTGGAAGTAAAAAACCATGTATCATCTTATATGCCATGATCTAGCAGGTATGTATGCAAAATACAAAGTTAAACATTCACATTCTAAACTTTGTAAAACCAAAATAACTTCAAAAATAAACAAACAATATTCCAGAGCAGACTTAAAATTTTCATGATGTTTTGAATTTATTGTGTATCAGACAGGCAGACATAAACATACACAGATATGGAGTCAACTTACCTCCTCTCCCTGTCTTTCTTGGGAATGAGCTCTGCCAGTCCAAATAAAGTGTAGTAAGCAAATTGAACAAGGGTCAAGTACCATCCAAATGGCTGGAAGCCTGGTAGTTGGAAAAACAGCTCCTTAATGATAAAATTATTTTTTTAATATAAATTAAACATTAATCTATTTTTCAAAATCTGAGTCACATGATATATTTACACTAAGTCACAAACAACACCCTTACAATAAAAATATATACCGATGCTTAGGTAACTGGGTTATAAAATTATAGCAGTAAAAGTGCAGAATATTTCTTCAAATATAATAACAAAATTGTCTATTTGGGAACAGAAAAGAAAACCTAACATTTATGATGCCATATATGTAGATGGCTATCAGAGTGGTAGTGATGTAAAAAACAATTATAATTCAAATTTATTATCTGATGAATGAAAAACTGCTGCCACAAATTTTTTAATGAAACAGAACCACACAATCCTTGTATCTTCATTAGTTTAAGTTCTCAGCATACTCAACAAACACTACTTTTATTATTTTAAGTTAATTGTTCTGTTTTTCCTTTTTTCTCAGGGAACTCAGTATTTTGAACTGATACATAAACTGAATGACATATTCCTCCTCATCATCAGTCTCTTGACCTAGTGTGGTCATTGAGGCACTGAACATCTGACCAGTTCCCTCCACTTGTCTCTATTGTTACGTGCTTAGGCTCGAATAAGCAGCAACACAGAAAGAGTGAAAACTAACAAGCTTGTATAACTTTAACAATGATTTTATTAAGTACAATTATTTTCATAAAATAATTAAACTTACGGTTTTAGAGAATCAAATCCAACAAATATAGAATTCACAAAATAATCCACTAATGGAATTTCAAGTCCTGATAAATAAATGTTCTAATAGTTCCAGGTTCGAATCTTGACGATGTAATAATCCAAAATGGCTGACAATGTCACGTGATGCAGTTCTTGTTTTTAAATCATCCAGATGAAATTATGAAACATATGTCCTTTTCCAGATAATTAGAATAATTCTTCTTTTCCAACGAATTGACACAGTCCAGAACAAGATATTAAACTCTAACAGAAAATACACAACTTCTTTAAAATAAGCCCAAATTATATTCTACTAAAGTTAGCTTCTAAAAAACACAGCTATATATATTGTAATTCCCTCGTAAACAAGAGGAATCATGTGAGTCTGGAAGGTCATGGAAAAAGTACCTTCTTCAAGTCACGTAGAGATAGAATGAACCAGAAGGAAAAATCAGCCACTAATAAAATGCTGTCCCCGAAACCAACCAATAGAATTGAAGACTTGTTGACAATGTCTAAAGCAAGGTCAGATATTGAGGTAACCAAGCCAAGGTCAGCCTGTTTACCAGAAAAGTCCAGGTCAAGTGAATTTTCTAGAAAAATTTCCATTTAAATAATAATAAACCCTAAATGACAAATTTGGATTTAATAATTAAAAATAAATAAAATTAAATCCAATAGCCGTAACACCTTCCCCCATAAAATAAAAAGAAAGGTTTATATGATAAAACTTTCTTTTTATCACAAACCAATTTACATCTGAGGTTATAAATTACACAATATAATTTATTATACACGGGAAAGAGTGTTTACAATTATTTTATCAAGAAATAGCCTCAAATTTTTAACTTGTCCATGTCCCACAAAATGTCCTAGGAAAGGCACAATAGCACAGCAGAACTCACTTTTAGACAAATTAATTGTCAAACATACATTAGTGAGTCTGTTAAAGAATTATCGAATTGTTGCTAGATGTTCTCTCCAGGTGTCGTTGTAGATGTTGACGTCACAAATCTCTAGACCAGTGATGAACATTTTTATGAGACGTTGAAATGGACTTTCTTTATATTAGTAGAGTCCTTTTGGAGTCGCAATGTTGAGTTTTCCTTTGCTCTTTCCGTAGTGGAATCGGCCAAAATCCTTTCAGAAGGTCAGAATTTGGTGACGTATTTGGCATTCCCAATTTTATCAATAGAATAGTCACTTCTTGTTAATGGGAATGAATCTGTTTTTATCACTCTGTTCACCTTCCTATAATCAGTGCACATATGGAGAGTTTTATCTGGTTTAGGAACAAGTATGCATAGTGAACTCCAATCACTTTTACTGGGCTTGATAAAATCATTCTACAGCAAATATTGAATTTCCTTTTTCAAATATTCCTGTTTGAGTGGACTCGTCCTGCATGGAATTCTCAATCTCAACGTCATGAAAATTTTGTTTGTCCTTGTAAGAATATCTGGACATAAGTGCTCATATAATAATAACTTTCAGTTCATTTCTTTCTTGCACTTGCAAATGTGAAAGTTTCTGGTCTAGATTTTTTTATAATTTCTGAATTCTGACAATTCGTCGCTCCAATATCAGTTGAATCCTGATGATATTCCTTCACTAAGAGGGACTGGTACAACTAAATTAATTACATATTTAACATGGCTATCTCTTTCAATATACTGGTACTCCTATAATTAATTTAGATCCCAGGAGCACTAATACTATAATTTAACTAATTCATTTTCTTCTTAACTTTGTAAGGGCCGTACTATCTAATTTGAAGTAAAGTAAGAAGAATGAATAAGAGTAACACAACTCCATTATCAGACTCAAAAGTTCTCTCCCTTGTATTTCTTTCAAACCATAGTTTCATTTTTAACTTTAATTGTTTACTTGACTTGGTCTTGGGTAAGGAATCCACACAATCTACCATAATTCCACTGAATGTTTCATCAAACGTAGGAATAGGTTGCAGATGAGCCTTAGGTATCTTCTGATTGGTTTTTCCTACCATTTGACAAGCATGACAAGATCTACAGTATTTGACAACATCACTTTTGATTTCTGGCCAATAGAAATGAGTTAAGATCTTGTGATACATTTTATTAATCCCTAAATGACCAGCCAAAGGAGTTTCATGGGCCAGATTAAGTATTTCCTGTCTGTAAGGTTTTGGAACTACTATTTGATAGTTCACTGACCATTCATCACCAGCAGGTACCTCAGGAGGTCTCCATTTTCTCATAAGAATTCCATTTTTAATGAAATAACAGACAGGAACTTCAGCAACTTCAGTCTCATTTATGACCCTTTGAAACAAACAGGAGATCTCAGGATCTTTTTCCTGTTCAACGACAAGTGACTGTCGTTTATCACCCTGATTAAGAGAATGAGTTATTAAAAGAGGATCACTATGATCAATACCTTCTGATTGATCTAAACCAAGAGTAAACGTGATCTCATCAAAATCCTGACCTATACAAGTGCCAGTTGAAGGAATGCTGCCTTCTGTAACATCACTCTCAAAATCATCACCCTGATTAGAATAAAGAGAATGAGTTGTCAAAAGAGGATCACTATGATCAATACTTTCTGATTGATCTAAACCAAGAGTAAAAGTGACCTCATCAAAAACCTGACCTTTACAAGCGTCAGTTGAAGGTATACTGGCTTTTTTAACATAAGCCTGACCCACGCAGGTATCAGATAAGGGAATTCTGCCCTCAACAACATAAGCCTGACCCATGCATGTGTCAACGAAGGGAATACTGCCCTTTTCAACTTCATTCTCAAGAGCTTTCTTTACCATAGCTCTAGTAACTGTACAAGCTTGAAATATATCAGGGATTTCTTTTTCAATTGGATCAACTTTCTGATTCAAATTAGGCTTGTCAGTTACAAGTGGATTAACCACAACCTTGTCTCCAGCTAAGTCATTGCCTAGCAATAAATCTATTCCCTCTACGGGCAAAACCGAGACTGTTCCGATTGTCACAGGTCCTGACACTAAGTCTGATGACAAATTTACACAATGGAGAGGAACATTAACAAAGCAGCACTCTAACCCCTGAATAAGAACACTTTCATTAGAAGAAGACTTCTCAGATAAAGGCAAAGTACCTGATAATAAAAGACTCTGAGAGGCTCCTGTGTCCCTTAAAATTTTAATAGGGGTGGGATTAGCTGAATCACCCAAAAGTGATACAGAACCCTTCGATATGAATGGTTCATAATTCTCCATATCAAAATCAGACTGGGATTTATTAGACCCAACAAATGTATTGCTTTCAATACATGACTGTGACCTTGACCTCTTGTAAATAAGAGCATTTGGAACTGGTCTATCTTGATTCTGTTGCCTATTTTTCAATTTGTAGCAATCAGAAATAACGTGTCCTTTTTTCTTGCAAAAGTTACAAGTCGGAAGAGACAAGGATCTAGAATCAAACTTCTCTGAAGTCTGATTTTTGAAAGTTGTGTTAGTTTGAGTTTTAGAAGGGCTTGAATTAGGCGGAAATTCTTTTCTGCCAGTAAATTGTTGAGTAGAAGTCTTGTTAACAAAAGGAACTTTATGTGTCAAAGAATATTCGTCAGCAGCTCGAGCAGCATTTTCTAAGGTTTCAATCTGATGCTCATCAAGATAAGTTTTAACATCATTATGGACACAGTTTTTGAACTCTTCAATTAATATAATTTGCTTGAGATTTTGATAATCTTGCTCAACCTTCTTGGCCAAACACCATCTATCAAACAACTGCTCTTTTTGTCTAGCAAATTCAACATGAGTTTGTCCAGCTTCTTTTCTGTAATTTCTAAATTTTTGCCTATAAGCTTCAGGAACTAACTCATAACCTCTTAAAATGCATTCTTTAACTACGTCATAATCACCACTTTGCTGAACAGACAGTGAAGTGTAAATCTCACTAGCCTTACCAGTAAGTACACATTGTAGTAACTGAGTCCAATTCTCTCTTGGCCACTTTAAATTTTCTGCAACTTTTTCAAAAAGAATAAAATATTTGTCTACTTCTTTTTCTTTGAAAGGGGGCACTAATCTAATATTCCTTGCTAAATCAAAATTTTGATTTGAAGTATGATGATGATTCCCACTTGCCAGCTCCATTTCTTTCATTCTAATTTCATATTGTAATTGTTTTTCCTTCTCCCTTTCCTGTCTCTCTCTCCTCTTTTTCAAATTGTAATTGTCTTTCTTTATCCCTTTCCTGAAATTCCAGTTTCTTAAACTCTAATTCAGATTGTAATTGTCTTTCTTTCTCCTCTCTCTCTCTATCAATCTGCATTTGCTCTTTTTGTAATTCAATTTGTTTCTCTTTCTCCTCTCTCTCATATTGTAATTGCTTTTCTCTCTCCCTTTCCTGAAATTCTAGCTTCTTCAACTCTAATTCCATCTTGAATTTTAATTCTAATTCCTTCAGTTTAATGTCAGAGTCTGGTGCAGACTTACTGACCGGAATCAAAGCACTTTGTTCCAAAACATCCTGTTCTACCAAATACTGGACCAAAATCTTTTTGATATCTTGTTTCGTTAAAGAAGCCTTCACTTCAGAAAGATCGTATTTCCTGGCAAGTTGAACCAACTCGTCTTTTTGAAAAGATCTAATTGCTCCTGGGTAGGATTAGAAAGAAATATTTCTACCTTAGATGTCATTTTGATTCAAGCGTGTTAGTCTCACTAAAAATTTAAAATTCTCAAAAACTAGGGGAAATTCAAATTTAAATTCAAATTTATCTCAAATCTCAATCTCAATCCCGGACGAGCCCCCAATTCTATGTTACGTGCTTAGGCTCGAATAAGCAGCAACACAGAAAGAGTGAAAACTAACAAGCTTGTATAACTTTAACAATGATTTTATTAAGTACAATTATTTTCATAAAATAATTAAACTTACGGTTTTAGAGAATCAAATCCAACAAATATAGAATTCACAAAATAATCCACTAATGGAATTTCAAGTCCTGATAAATAAATGTTCTAATAGTTCCAGGTTCGAATCTTGACGATGTAATAATCCAAAATGGCTGACAATGTCACGTGATGCAGTTCTTGTTTTTAAATCATCCAGATGAAATTATGAAACATATGTCCTTTTCCAGATAATTAGAATAATTCTTCTTTTCCAACGAATTGACACAGTCCAGAACAAGATATTAAACTCTAACAGAAAATACACAACTTCTTTAAAATAAGCCCAAATTATATTCTACTAAAGTTAGCTTCTAAAAAACACAGCTATATATATTGTAATTCCCTCGTAAACAAGAGGAATCATGTGAGTCTGGAAGGTCATGGAAAAAGTACCTTCTTCAAGTCACGTAGAGATAGAATGAACCAGAAGGAAAAATCAGCCACTAATAAAATGCTGTCCCCGAAACCAACCAATAGAATTGAAGACTTGTTGACAATGTCTAAAGCAAGGTCAGATATTGAGGTAACCAAGCCAAGGTCAGCCTGTTTACCAGAAAAGTCCAGGTCAAGTGAATTTTCTAGAAAAATTTCCATTTAAATAATAATAAACCCTAAATGACAAATTTGGATTTAATAATTAAAAATAAATAAAATTAAATCCAATAGCCGTAACACTATCATGTGCCAATGCCTGTGTCTCTGCAAAACGTTTCCTGGTCCATTCTGTGGTGTTGTCAGTCCATTTTTTTGTCTATCTCTTCTTCTGCCACCTTGAACGCTGCACTGCAGTACTGTTGTACATAGACTGTTGGCTCTAGTGACATGGCCATACCATTTCAGCTTTCTCTTTTTGACAGTGGTGAGGAGGTCTTCATAATGGCATACTTTGTGCCTGATGGTGTTACACACTTCTTCATTTGTGATGTGGTCCATGTAAGAAATGCCAAGGATGGTTCAACACATTCAAAACCACCAAATCAAATTTAGTAACTGCTGTCACTATTGTCAATGATAAAGACTTGAAGGGAATAAAATATATTAACAATATTTAGACTGAATAGAACCATGTCCTAAACTGACAACTGTGAAAGTACAAGGACACAATAGAAAGATCATGGAGTATTCTTGTTTATATCATCTATCAGCTCAAATTTATTTGATGTAAAGCAACTATTTCTTCATAATGAGTTGTGAAAAAAATGTCCCATTGTTTCATTTTTGACATGCATAATAAATAGCAATGTTCCACTGTTTAATTTGTTGACATATCCCAATATTTAATTTGTTGACATGTGAAATAAATGGCAATTATTTTTTATTCTCCCAAGATTTACAGCCATTATCGTTGTTAACAAAAAAATATCTTAAAAACTTTCAAGCCTACTCTTTGGCCCATGTATATATAAGCCGATGCCTGCCCATCTTCCAGGCCCATTTATTTTTGCCTAAATTATTCTGCTTATACACAAGTATATACGGTAAACAATGGAAAACAAGATTTGTGTTTGTAAAACATGTGTGCCACCAGCACAGATAAAAACATTCAAGCCATAAAGAATTTTAAAAAATTATAAGATGAAATAAACCCCTATCTGGCAACAGTCTAATGAGTTATATATATATATATATATATATATATATATATATATATATATATATATATATATATATATGCGCAAACAAATCAACAGATCAAATTTTATTTGTCGACTTCATTTAGTTTTTACTTAATTGTGCTAATAAGCTAATAATTGTGCTAATAAAAAATTGAAAAATTAATGTTGTGTTGTGAAAATATAATTGTGTCAGTTACATATGTATATAAATATGAATAGTAAATTTTACTTGTATTTTTAATTCTTTTTATTTAATTATGCTAAGAAGTTATTAATTTTTGTTAAAGATTTATTATATTGTCTGGAAATTTCAATTTAATAATGTATACAACTATGTTTGTAGAAAATTTCATGCCTGCATTGAGTAATTTTTGTCTAACTGTGCTAACGAGTTTGTTAGGATGATGGATAGAAAGGACTGCAAACTGCTTGACATAATAATGGAATACCTGCATGTATCCATATATAAGGAAGAAAAAGAACACAGCACCAGAGCAGACCATGAACTGGATGAATGTTGAGGAGTGAGTCATGTTTAAACATAAGATCCAAACTTCATTCTGAGGGGTCTGGTGTTCTGGACCAATATCAATGGATGTACTGCTACCTCCCTTCAGGAAATTTTCAGCATCGCCTGGGTTCCCATTAGTGTACTTGGAACGAAGCCCTACCGCTGGGACAGAAAAACGAGACATGGCTCAATGTAACGTCAGATGCCTGCAAATATAACAAGAATTCCATTAAATACTGTGTACGAACTACTCTACTATGGCATAATACAAAATACCTTGCAATCATAAGAGCAAGAAAAGCATGTCACAGTAACCTTAAAAGTTGGTAAATAAGGTGATTAAATATTGTTAATATAAATACTAAATTTCATGAATGTATCGGCTAAAACACGGTATTGGTGCTGATAAAGGAATTTTCATGTTATATGCATGAAATAGAAAAATTAAACAAGATATGAACCAATTTTAAAGATTGGTAAGCCTGGCATATACCCCTCTTACTTTCCTGAAAATTTCAAGAGGTTAGTGTAACCCATTGTTGAGATATGCATGGAAACAAGCTCTAAAAATGGCCATTTTTGAGCGTTATGTAGTCTCACTCGAAAAAAGCTTGAATATAAAATAGAGAATTCTCTAAATATCATACTGAAATTATGCATTTATTGGTCTGGTTTTATGCGGAATTCTATCCTGCAAATATTGATTCTTAAATTAAAGAAATCGGTAAAATATTATGGATTTTATAAGCAAAATACCATCAGTAGAAGTTTTGTTTCAACACTGAAATTCAAACACTAATCTGTTGTTATATGCCAATATTTTGTACAAAATAACATTCATTATAACTTTTATTGACATCTAGAACTAGACTTTATATTATAATAAGTAGTAAAACCATTTAAATCACATGGCTAGCCAAGATATTCGAATGAGAGCTTGTTCTTTGTCAAACTTTCCAGTTCTAAATTTTGTAGTGTCTGTAACCTTTACAAGTTTATATGGCAATAATTTTGTTGTTTCATTATGGAAAAGTATAAATCCTACAAAGGCTCATGTGTATCCATGTGATGTCCAAGTTGGCCAAAATTGGTGGTGCTGTATTGTACCATTAAAAAACAGCAACTCAATAAAAAAAAGTTACAGACACTACACAAACAGGTATAAAAATGAAAGATAAAAGTATTGTTCTACTTGTCATTAAAACATTGTTTTTCTCAATAGAAAGTTCCATCTTATGTGATGTAATGTTGCATCATCTATTTACCTCTGCAGCCAAGAGCAAAAAAGTGATGCAATAACTCTCTTGATTGAATATTGCATCATTCTTGCAGCACTGTCTGTTTGAGTAATTTACTACAAGACAATGTAACCTGAATTTCTTATCCTAGAAGAAGCTGCCTACGGTAATTACTTTTTCTGTTCTTTACCATGGTACATCCCTAAGACATGGGAAGACGACAAAAGCAAACCTCTGGGAACAACTCTGGTAAGTTTGTAATGAATTGGTAAACCACACTCTTAAATTGTAGTGTCTGTAACCAATATCCCCTTTTTATACTGTCTATGATTTTATCCCTGTTTTTTTTAAAAAATGAAGCCAAATTATGTTTCCTATTACAGTATTGATGTGTAAGGCTAAATTTTGACATATTGTCTGTCTGCAATTTGTAATATTTTGGTATATTTATAGTTTCTTTCATCTAGATTTCTGATAACAGGCAACATTTTCAGTGATTTCTTATAATATGCAATTGAAACTGAGTATTTTTGCATTCCATATCATTAGACTAGTAAATTCAAACAGAAATATTATGAGAATTCAATGAGCTCAGACTTAGTATTGGATACATTGCTGATATTGTCAAATGGTTACAGACACTACTAGACATGTGAATTGACCCGACTGTTGTTTACATTATTAAGGAAAGTGTGCAATCATTGTAAATGCTAGAACATTGAATAATCATCAGGTTTTATGCTATTTCTTTTTCAATCAGATACTTTTCTTTAAGAATCTACAGGTTATTCCAGTTTGCTTATGTATGAAAGCATATTGCGTACTCATTACAAGTATGTTTTGTAAAGTCTAAATTTCATCCGTATACATAGAGGAACAAAAATGAGAATGAAGTTGTTTGTTTTTAGGAAGCAAAGATAAGCCAGAAGAAGATGAACAGAAGATTAAAGCTAGAAAGGAGAAGACGAGGCTAAAGGTACAAGCCTGGAGAAAAAAACAAAGGGAAAATAAGGCGAAACATGAGGAGCTAAAAAGGGTTTATAGAGAAAGAAGAAAAGATGCAAGACTACTAAAAAAACAGCAATCACTTTCCGATTCAAATCTTCAACAAGAATTAAGAAGGAAAAAACGTGAAGAAATGAAAAGGTATTGCCAGAAAAAGAAAGAAAAAGCAGCCCTGGCATTATCGGTTAATAAGAGTGTTGATTTAAGAAGTCCGAAAACTGCTGAATTAAGTAGAAAGAAGAAAGAAGCTGTGAAAAGAACCCAAGCATGGAGAATGCGTATCAAACTGAATGAAAGTATACAGCAAGAGTGTATTCAGACTGATTGTGAAATAGGAAATACTGGGTCAGCCAGAGATTCACCAATGAATAAAGTGTTACCTAAAGCAACTCTGTACAGACAATTAAAAAAGGTAAAGGAAGTATTACCAAATACCCCAAAGAGAAAAGCAGTCATCATAAGTAAATCAATTGAATCTCCATCAACATCAAAGTTTCTAAATAGGAATAAAATGATAATGACACCAGATTGCAGAAAAAAACTTGAATTGACAGATACTGTTATACAATCTGTGTCAGAGAGCATTTCAGAAGTGAAAACAAGGAAAGGGGGTGCAAAGAAACATGCATACAACATCATTTGTGACGCATTACTGAAGAAATATAAAAGACACAGACTAAAAAAGTATTTCAAAGTATCAGTGAAAGGGCAAAAACCTAGTTCTACATGATGGGAGACGAAACAAAGAAAAAGAAGAAGGGATGCACTTAACTCTCCATTAAAGAAAATCTGTGAAAGATTTTTTTCTAAGTCCAGAAATCAGTAGGGAAGTGCCTAATAAACGTGAAACTGTGAAAGTAAGAAAAGGTGGTCAAAAAGAAATACTTCAAAAACATGTGATGACTATGACATTAGAAGAAGCCTACAAAGAGTACAAGTTAAGGAACCCTAGTCACAAAATAGGATTAACTTCATTTTCTAAATTGAAACCAGTGAATGTTAAAAATGTGTCTGAAACAAGCAGAAGATCATGCTTATGCCAAAAGTGCTGTAACGTGGCCCTAAAAAGTGAATAATTCTAGTCAATGTGTTCATGTTGAATTATTTTTTAAGTGAATTTTATGGAGATATGTATGGTTCTGCAGCTGTATTGAAATGCTATAGTTTTGTAGTGTCTGTAACCAATTTTATGGACAATGTACTTCTGACTCTTATGGAAGTTTGCAATACTTTTGGCCAGTATTAATGATTTTGTTTGTTTAAATATTCTTCTTGGTGTTAGATAAATGCCTAAATAAGATTATTCTATGTCTTTTATGTTTGTTATGCAAAAGTTTCATGGTTAGGTTTTTTTCTAAGTGATACCTTTGTCATAGATGTTTTGATTTTGTTATTAAGTTGTTTACCACTTCCAGTTATGTTGTTTACTTTAAATGTTGATATCCTGTTACTGATGTTACTGTGAAAAAAAATAAAGTTTTAAAGTTTTCATGCTGTTTTTCTTGCATGTTATACACCAAGTGTAGTGTCTGTAACTGTTGTTATACCACAGAATTGAAATAATGGTTAAACAAAATCGCATGCATGTTCAAGCTAAATCTAACTTGATCTGACTAGGGGACACCCTAAGGTATATAATGAGCTTCATTGAAATGTTCTATCAAACATTTCAATTTTTTAAGTGAGTGAGACTACTCTCAGCACCAATACCGTGTTTTAGCCGTATACAAATAAGTGTCAGGGAAACTAATCTAAGACAATAACTTAACCTAAGCAATGACACATGGTACTGCAACCTACTTCATCCTTGAGTGGCTAGAAGCTTCACAACTCTATGTGTGTGTTAGAGGAACCAAGCTAGATGCACAAATTTAACATAATTGCAGAGGCTTGAAAAGTAGGTCACCACAACCTACTTTTTGTGGTGTATAGTATCCTCCAAGATGTTTCTTAATTAAAGGTCATCAAAATTAAATAATGTTTGTTAAACAAAATAATTACGAAATTGTTCAATACAAACATTTAATTTGTAATAATTATACTGTATTGCTTTATTTAATTATATAGATTCAAACTTTTTTAGTCAAGTGAATGGGAATTTAAATTCAAAGCTGTTGCATTACATTAGCAATTTTTTTTATTTTCATTAATTTGTATTAATATTAAAGAAAGAAAGATGACAAAATAGATTCACTTTCTTCCATATACATTCCATGTACTAGTAACAGAAGAATAAGCAAACATTTTCCCCCTTTGACCTCCATGAAACTGAGCTGTTCCATCACTATTCAAAACTTTAATGTTTATTAGTGACATCTCATAAATTAATTGTTGCAAGATTCATTTTCTTGTCTTTCAGCATAACATTCATTGCATTTTAAAAATAGCTCACTTTTAATCGGGCTTGTGTGGGACTTGTTACTAATAAATCCTGTTCTGTGTGGGTAAAAACACGAGAATTATTCAAAAGACTGGTTGTATCAGCTATACAATCAAAATTAAAACCATGCCTATGTGGTCTTTATTGGGGTACTCTATAGATATTACATTCTTCTGAGAGAGTGACAGATGTAACATGAAGTTGTTTGCATTTGTATCATGAAGAGAATGTTGGCATACCTCTTTGCTACTTTCATGTACTGTGACTGAAATTTATAGGATATTATACTTGTGGAAACTGTACAAGATCTAAGCACACTGCTAAACAATATGGCTGCTCCCATGTGCTAAAAAAATCTGCCTTAATTGATTTAAAGTAAATTATCTTATCAGTTATTAAAATAGGAAAAAGGAATTTGCAAGACTAGACAATACCAGTGTAATGAATGAATGGCAAAAAGTATAAAAAGTAAAAAATATCAGCTCATTTTGTTTTTACAATTTAACAATGAAGTCCAGGTAGTGAGAATGACCAAGAGGAGCTAGCAATATTTTGATTCGTGCACATCTGAAGTAAGGTCAAGCTGTATGCTCTTATCTAGAATTATACACATCACCATGCACCAAAATAGTGGGAATTACTTTTTACTAGTACCAAGATATAAAGGTATATTTTAATGGCCAAAAGAACCAGTGAAAAAGTCCTGGGAAATTCTTTTTTCTTTAAAAGTCTAACCCTATGAAAAATATGAAACTGAAAAGTGCCAACTTTAAAGCTTCTGAGGTATTATTGTAAATGTTAGACTGGTTCTCTGAATCACATTGAATCTTATATGAAAACCAGATCAGATCAAACAAGTCATGGCCTCTATTTGACTTCCATGATCATATTTTCACAGTTTTGTCTATTAATCCATAAGTCTACATTTTAAGGACCATTTCAATGAGACTTACAATTAAAACCTGGCATTCTGGAGATGAATAAAGTCACTTTGTAAAGATTGTTTAATACCTTTAATACGAAAAGATCTTGATAAATAGGCTTTAAACAAAACATGTACCTAAAATCAGAAAATTTAAATAAAGATTACAGTAGTCTTCATTTATATGACGGTACGGAAAATCATGATGAAGAGTGCACCAAAGTCATGTGAACTTGATCCAATTCCAACATCACTACTGCTTGAGTGCTTTGACCCAATTTTACCTTCACTAACTGATGTTATTAATACCTCTCTCATCTGTGGAATTCCCATCATTTTTTTAAAAACTGCCATTGTAAAGCCTCTGCTGAAGAAACCAACACTTGACCATAATGATTTAAAGAACTACCTCCCAGTTTCTAAGTCCCAATCATATAAAAATTCTTAGAAAAAGTTATTCTAACCCAACTTGTTCTCATTTGACGTCAAATGGTCTTTTTAGCAATGTACAGTCTGCATATAGCCCTTGCCACAGTACTGAAACTGCTCTTCTGAAAGTAGTTAATGACATTATATCTGCATCGGATAGTGGAAAGGTTAGTCCTCACCCTCTTTGATTTGTCTGCAGCATTTGACACAACAGACCATGATATATTACTTCACTGTCTCCATCATGTATTTGGCATGCACAATACAGTCTTAATGTGGTTCAAGTCCTACTTAGTCAAAGCCATGCACAGAATAGGTCGCCATATATCAAGTCGTGGAAACATTGTCCAAACTTAGTATTATTTTGAATATAATATTCTGGTGACAATTGCCGCTTTTGAATTGGTAAGCATTGCAGAATTTTATTTTTGTCCATTGAATTCAGTTTTGTGTTTTTTGGGTTTTGTGCCAATATTGGTGACTTTATATGTGCAGAATATCTAGACAGCTGTGGAACTCCTGTTAGTCCTTCAGGGTGAGACTGAATTTTGTCAATCCAAGGAATGGTCGCATTCCAAATACTAAGCCTGGCATCACACACTTTCTTACATTTGTGTTACTAATTCCATCTAAACTGTCAGTTCTAGAAACTTAACACTCTTCTGACTCTCATTAAAATCTTTGTCAGTTTGCCATTTAACTACAAAATACTTATCCAAATCTGCAAACAACGTTTTGTACAAGTCTTGATTTCAAGGTCACATGCACTACTTATTTGTCTACAATCACTAAATCAGAAATGAACACAATAATGGAAGCTTAAGTTCTGGTGTACATGTACTCTTCTTATAATCACATGTACCGGTACATCTCTGGATCTTTCTGTCTCTGAAATCAGTCATTGTAAACTTCAGAACATTTTTCCACCCAAGCTGCTAGTCAAAGTCTTTGAACTTGTCACCCAGTTATTGCAACATGTCCTTTTGATGTACTCTTATAAATACAACAGGTACATCTTGGGGTATTTTAACCACTGAATTAGGTCATTGCAAATATCAGCACAGCTAAAATGATAAAGTAATCAACATATTCTCACTTTGTAGGTTGTTGAAGTAGGACTGACAAATCTTTTAATTTGCTGCCCAGCTATTTGCATGCGGACTGCTGCATGGGTGATTTTCTGCATCCAAAAACATAAAATATTTTCATTGTCAGATACATTCTTTTATTACCTTTATACAGTTCACAACTTCGGCCACTGCTAGTACAAACAGACATAGATGGATATCCACTAATGAAAAGTTTAAACTATTTTTATGGGGTGGGGTGGGAGCAAAGAGTGAAGCTATAGGTGACATAGGACCACAAAATTGCAACACTTGGTATGTATATATGTTTTTATCTGTACAGACAACAACACAATAGCTTCCATCTAATAATTTGTTTAAGTGATCTAAAATGAACAAGACACAAAAATTGACAAAAATGTTTGTATTTTAGTGGCAACATGTCAATCTGGTTCAGCACAGTGCAATTTTATGTTCTGGTTCTGGTTCATATCATCATTTAATTTTACTATACCCATTTCTGCTGGGTATTTACTCATCAAATATGAATGATTTAATATGTTCACAACTTTTTCGAATTATTGTTATTGTGAAACTAATAATGCATTGAGTTAATTATCTATTTATAAATTTGTCCCTTTATGTAGCAATTCTCTCGTTTCATCAATCCAACATCAATAATACATTTTTTTTTCGTTATGGGAACAGTTACCGGTAAGTAGGTCATCACAGATGGCGAACTGGCGAACATACATTTCTGTGTTGAAAAACAGGAAACTGAAGATCCTGTCCAAAATATTCGTCTAAAGGATTCAATTTCAAACCAAATCTACAGTTGTGTGCAATTACAGAGTAAAAGTTCAAAAACTCCTGTCATATATGTAAACCGGAATCTGGTCACTACTCCTTGAGAACGTATCGCACCTAGTCCTAAGTGATTATTGTCAAATAATTGTTGCGCAAACATTGGGATTACCATTCTCTTTGTTTTATGCTCCACCTTGAAAAACAATTATGAAAGATTTAAGTTCATTCCTACGTACCGGACAATCCACTGACACTAACAAGTATACCGTACCTATCCATAAAGCGAGACTGTTATTGGTGCTGGTTGCTTTTCGGACACGTTGTCACAGAACCTGAGGTAAGGCAAGCATTATACAAACAAAGTGGAAAACCAGACTGCATACAAAGTAGCAGTTGGCATATCTTTGGCTTTTTCTGTCAAACCAACAAGGTAGCCAAGAGTAGTCCGATTGTTACCCCCCCCCCCCCCCAAGAAAACATGGCAGCTTCCATAGATTTTGATTTTGGTCAAGCAAGGGATAATTTTAAAGTAATTACCGACAATATAGATAAACCAAATATTCTGCATACTTGCAACTACCTTACTGCAACTTATATTGAGAACTTACTGTGAAACGAAGTTCTTTTTATGTCTTGATTTCCATTTAGATTAAAAAACGAGGCAGTATCTGCAGTCTTTTCGTCAAGAATATAATCATTCTTTCACTTTTCAGTTATAATTTCCGAATATTTTTGTTACTTATGATAAACGTTAGCTTACTCTTTTACGATAAACTGTCTCATAATTTGACGTATCGCCAATATCTTGTAATATAGGTTATTCATTCTAATAGGTGTTACCATTATTATTGCATTGTAATTCACAATTCAGGTGGGTACGTGATGATACTCTATTTGTGAAGAAATAGCAATATATTTTAGTAATAATGATGTCCCGTTTCGTTCTATCAAATATCTACACTCTGTTTTATTTAAAATGTAGGAGTTTTACTTTCATCATTAAACACGGAGTTTCCTATTATGCTAAATTGAAATGTGATGACTAACAATTTCATTCTTTCTTTTCAGCTAATATCCCTTTCATCATTATCAATTAAAATATTGGACACCTTATTTTGACAATGTGATATTCTTCCATCTTCCCATCTTTTGACAAACACAATTCCCTATGACTTGTACATATTTTTAATTATGTGAACTAAACAGTAGCATTAAATTGCCTCATTAAATTCTTGTCTTAAGCATCCCAAACCTGTGCATGTGTCTATACTGTAACCTAATACAAACTGACCTACTGATATTCTTCAGATGTCACAAACAAAAAGAATCAATCACTAACTTATAAAATAAGTGTATAACCTTTCCCGACATATGGCCTAATTGAAATGCCACACATTACACAATATAAAAACATGAGGACTTCTACATTTATATGTCATACTTGCATCACTGACCACCTTCCATTACACTTAGTATATAGTCCTTAAGCAGTTTTAATTATTTTTAACTGGATATTAAATAGCAGGGCTTAGGAAAAAATTTCCCATGGTTGAATTGCAAGAAATACTCGTCTCTCTACTCATACAGTTTGAACCCGCTATAAATAACTATATAGTTGGGAACCATAGAAACCATATAAATAACTATATAGTTGGGAACCATAGAACTCGACCAAACCGTGTTATAAGCAACCAGGTCAGTTAGCTGAAGAAAATGTTGCATGTACCTCAAACAATTTCCAGGGGTGGGTGGGTTTAGGCAATAAATACAGGCACAAAAATATGTGCTTCATTGGCACAGTTACAGTCTTAAAACATTGCATATTAAATGAGAAATACACTGGTACTGAAAACATAGAAGTCATAAATAATATTTTACTTTATTCAGAGAACCATGCATTGGTTCATATACATGTATACTGTTTATATATACATGTCTAATGTATATCATGAATAGAGTATCAACACCGTGTTCTCGCCTACGAACCTCATCATATTCATTGAATCCACAAAACAAGTAATTCCATGGAAAATATGCACACACACATTTAAAATATTCAATAATTTTGCCACAGGTCATACAGGTCTGAATTCATTGGAGAAAAAAATAGCACAATCACGTAACGAAATGGTGAAGACCATTATCTTTACAGTACGTCCCATGTCGGTAAAAGTTAGTTTGTGTTTTCATCCACCGTTGGCAGTGTTCAAAAGCATAAACTTTTTTGCTGCAAAAAGGAAACTTTCACAGCAAAGTAAATGTGTTCTAGTCACCTTAAAAATGAACATACTATCAGATTCCTTTGGTTTTATTTAAGATTGGTACTGACTTCCTTTGAGTAAATGTTCTTTGTTTTTATTGAAGATTGTAGTCAGCTTTCTTTGATAAAGGGTGCATACGTTATTGAAGTCACCACTATAGGACAATTTTGGAAAACTCAAAAAATGACAGTTTCTTATTGAAGTGGCAACATTAAATAATTATATTGCATGATTGAGATTATTTTCCATTTGTATGTTTTCATAATCCGTGCTTCAAAGTTAATCTGTTTTGGGATTTGGTTGTTGTTTCATTATTTGTAGTTACTGTTCCTATTGAACAGACCAACAAGCAAGATCTTTAAAAAAAAAATTATTTAAAAAAAAAATTGTTTTACATTTGTGGTAGCAGAATAATGCTGCCTTCCACTCATGCATCATAAATTTTAAAAAGGGTCAACAGATGATAGAGACGCAGGATTAATGAAGAAAATCTGAAGGATTTAATTCAGAGTGAAAAGAAGAAGAATTTTACTTACCATCAGTCTATGTAAATATATTAATTATCAAAGTGAATGCTTGGGTCTTTTATGGTGATGTAACAACTGATTGTCTGGTGAATGATTTAAATGTTGAATTAAACCTTTCTCTTTTGCAGGATATTGTAAGACAGTCTGCTTCACAGTCTTCTGCAGCGGACTGCTTAGCATATGTGGAGGGCTATGAGGGAAGGTAATGGAAAACTGCATTTCTAATCATGTCCAGAGAGCCTCTCTGAGAAAATTAGAAAAGTTAAAAATGATTATATGGTTGTTTTACATGTCTAAGTTCTGTTTATAATGCAAATTTGCATACCATATGATGGATTATGCACTGACTGCCTTTGATAATGTGGATTTCATACATTGTGATGAGTGTTTACATGCCACATCACTATTATCCCATCTTGACTTTAAGAATGACTTCATTTGGCTCACAATTGCTGTGTGATGGAAAAATGAATAAGCAGTTTGGAGACAGGAAGGTAACAAATTCTCATATTCGTATAGTATGTTGCTTGTTACCAGCATAACTCAAAAACCATTCCAAATATTCTGTTGCTAATTTGTAAAAAATACTGTCTTGTAAACTTTCATATATTTTTGTTGATTTTGTTTCATCTTTTCTAGTTATGACCTCTTGTGGGGCAGATTCTTGTTCTAATCTGGAAACATGGAAATAGCTTGCAGTCAGCATAGCACAAGAACCATTCAAAATATTCTGTATAATTTAGGGTAGAGTTATGGCCGTTGTCATTCTCCTTATTATCATTACAAAGGAAGTTGCTTGTAATCGGCATAGCTAAAGTTTGAACCAGTGAACAGATTCTCATGGATTTGAATCAAAACAATTTGTCAGTGGCCTAAGTATTTCTTTTTTACGTTTTTTTCTTTCTTGTCTATTCCATTTTGGACAGAGTTAAAGTTCTCGTCTATCAACTTTATATGGAGATTTAGTTGATATTGAGAGAGTTGGATTTTAATTGTTCCTTGTCATCATTTAGAGGAGACATCACACCTGTATATTTATTCATTCTTACTGTTTATTTTTCCCAAAACAGTTAAATCTGTTTAAGGCCCTATTGAACCAATTGTACTCAGCAGGACTTACTCCAATACACCACCCATTATCATTGTCTCTAGTTATTCCTATTACTGTTATGAAAATCTTTTTGCTTTTATATTTAATATACATATGATAAGCTTATGTTTGATGCTGAAAATCCCTAGGGTGAGGTCAGAAAATTCTAAAAAGAGACATAAGGTCAGTTTTAGCTGCATGTCAGAACTTCATGCTGAGTAGGTGTATGTAAGGCTATAGGGTGGGTATTTTGAGTTTTCAAGTTATGACCCTGGGGTCAGTATCAGTTTCACATATTAATGTGTCTATATTCAGTAATTGTAAATGATTGCAGGGTGGGGAACATGATAGCTTCCAGGTGAAGACCCAGGGGCTCAATCATTCAGATTAGGGAAAGACCCTGAGGTCTTTATTATTTGCATGTTATTATGATAGGTAAGTTTGTGGTTTTAGGGTGGGGATCTCAGTAGTTACTGTTATGACCCAGTGGATAAAACCTATAGGGTAAGAATTGACACAGGGACCAAAGACACTTGCAATGTTTTCACCTTTGGATTGTTGGAACATTTTATGCCATGTATTTTCTATACAAGTTTTGTTTTAATTGGCTATGTATAAATGTATAAATGTAGTGTTCTATGATGCGTCAATAGTGGCTGTTTAGTGTTGACTAGAGGAAACATTTGAAAATGTAAGAGTGAATTGCACACATATTTAGAAAGAGAAAAAAACTCTTTCAAATAAATCTAAATAAATTATAACAATAAAGATGTTAAATTCTGTAAAATGTCTGTAAAAGAAAAAAATACTAACTTGTAAAAGAACTTATAGTTTTGTTTTAATTGACCCTACACAAGATGATAGATCATTCCAATTACCAATCATGTGACATGACTCTGTGCTAACCTCTGAGAAACATGCAGTATTTTTCCAAGAAATATATTTCAGCTTAAGTGATATTTTGATTGAAAATTTGTATGATTCTTAGAAATGTAAAATTTCAAAGTTATAAATTATACTTCAGTAGACAATATATATATTTGTAGTTCAGATTCGTATAGTTATAATCTTCAGTGTCTTATCTCAGTAAATAATACAAATTTTAAAGCTTATTAACTTATTCATATACAAGGGAATTCACTCCAAAGGATACTAGTGTATTTAGTATAGAATCTTATCCTTATTAATTTTTTGGGGATTACATTCATGCTGCCTTGGAAGGAAATACATTAAAAATTAATAACAAAATCGTAAATAATTACCGCTTAGAAGTATACTGTTGTACACAATAATTTTAAGTTTTACTCTGTTTGTCTTAAGGAATTTGATCAATGACATCTGTTAATGTAAACATGTAAACACATGCTTAATATATCAGATGATAATTTTTATCTGAAATGATTGTTTTTGTATTTCTTTATTATTACATTTTTGTATCCCCACCTCTCCTTCAGCTCGATAAGAAATTAAAGAGCCACTCAAGTGTCTGAAAGACTGAGACGATAAATCATTTTTTATGTGACAAGCCAACATTAAAGTGTAAATTTTCAAACTTTAAAATATTGCAGTCTCGGGTTCAGGGCTTCTTGTACAAGAAAAATAATTGTACAAGAAATATAATATATATCGAAGCCCAAAAGTTAGGGTTTTTTCCATCCATATTCTTAAAACGTTTTTTTTAGATATATTTTCAAATTTCATTTTTTTTTTCTTCATTTCCAGAAAGCCATCAGTGAGACATTCTTTATGTACAAATTTTTTATGCAAACAGACGTGTTGTAATTGCCATCAATTGTTTCCATATTCAGCCGATCTGACATGTAACCACAAAAAAAATTCTTTATCCATAAAAATTTTGTCTGTTTTGGGAAAGGAGTAAATTTAATTCCTCCATTTAGATGATCTGGATACTCACATTGATGATCTGGATACTCACATTGATGATCTGGATACTCACATTGATGATCTGGATACTCACATTCACTGACTTCTACTCACCCTTTTAGATTCAGAAATCAACAAATCATTGCAATTTTTTTTAATACTTACTAAAATCAATTCATTGATGATACAAGCAATTTATGCTTGTCAATTGATTAATTGATCAGTATGATTGACAATTGGCAATAGGTCAATTGAGGTTTTAGGAAAATATGTAATCCCTAAGGTTTGCATAAGTGTAAGTTCTGATCAGTTGTTTCTTGTCAAAATTGTTATTTGATGGAGAAAATCTTTATTTAATTTTACTTAATATGCAGTAGTACAATATTTGTGTTTTATTCTTGATTGAAGTGATTCAGACAAGAAGCCAGCTTTGGACCAAGCATTCAGAGATGTTCTGAAAGATTTTATTGTAAGTATAAAAAATGTGTTATATATTTTAAAATGATCCTATTAACTAAAGTCTACAAATGATAAATATATTTTATAACTGTATATTAAACAAATATCTTATTGGTAGATTGTGGAAGTACGTTTAATCAAAATGCTAGTTGATTGTAAAATTTTTAAATACATATTTTAGAGAGATATTAGTATGGCTTAGCAAAACAAAATAGGAAAAACTCATTAAATGCAAATATGCAATATTTTGTAATCATTATTGTTGTTGAAAGTCAGGAGCATTCAGTATACCCTCTCCATTAGGGGTGAAACGATAAGCAGCCCACAAAATAATAAATTATTAATACACATATGAACTTGATGTTCTTTCCATCTTTAGAAGGTGTGTCCATGGGAAGTGGTGTCCTTTTATGTGATTTATTGGCTGTATTTCCAGTATGCAGATTACAGACACATACTTAAAATCTATTGATATGCAATTCTCGTCCATGAAAAGATAATAAAAATAATTTCAAATGGACTTACAGTTAGTTGCAGACCTGCCAACACTTGCGATTTTGTCGTAAGTCTTACAAAATTGATCCTTTAAATACAGATTTATGGAATAAAAGGAACAACTACAGAAATATAATTGTTGCGGTAAAATCTGGGTAATTGGCTCATCCATGTTTGATTTTTGGTCGGGGTTTCATATTAGCTTTTATAGTGGAATTAGAAAATGAGACTAACTTTACAGTAGTGCCACAGATGCTAAAAACTGCATTTATTCTTTCCATATGAAGCATCTGCATGATGAAACTGTTGAATATAGATTTTGTAATAAAAAAATACATCCAATTAGAGATGCGTGTTAAAAACGAAGGGAAAATTTGAGCCTCTTAAAAAAGTTTTAATAATCAGTACAGAAGAATAAATGGGAATATTCAGATTGTTCTGAATAAAAGCAAGGCACACACATAATTACAGTTATTGGACATCACATGTCGATTTGAGTATGTGGCATAATGTGAACTAAAGAAAAAAGTCCAAGAATTACATTAAGGTGAGAGATTGCAGCAAGCCATTGAGCTGTATATGGTTTGGAAATAAAATTTGTGTCTGTTAAAAAGGTGCATGTGCACATTAGAAACTTTTCAGATTAACATAATATTTACTGTTGATGCATCAGTTTGGAATGCCAAACTTTTTAAATACACTTTCTCCAACTTTACAATAGCCGTACGTGATATTTCGTTATACCTTACTGAAATTGGGTCCAACTTATGGAAGAAAAATCAACTGCCTTACTAAGAAATCTTGTTAGGGTTGGCAGGTCTGTAGTTGTCAGTGATTTTTATTTAGCATTCTAAGTCATTTGATATGATGCTGGACTCACCTTTGCCACAGGACAGAAGATTTTTGATCAAATAAATATCTTCTAAATTTCATTTTTTTTCACTCTTACTTATTCAGCTTATCTTAACCCTGTTAATATATGGCTTGTAGCACACGATCCTGCAAAAGTTCAGAAAAGAAACAAAAGTTGCATTCTAGGGAAATTGTCAGTATTTTAATTTGGATTGTTCTTATGTCATCTGTACACATGCTGAAAGATTGACCTGCATGAACTATCATTATAGATGTTGTAAAGCACTTAGACCTTCTAAGATTAGGCGTTATACAAAGTCCTCATTATTATTATTATTTTGCCAGCCATTTTGACTTTTCTAGGTAACTTGTATCTTAAATGTGCATTGTAAAACTTCATTGATGCTTAAACTTCTAGGTTCAATCCATGACATAATGCTTGTTCCCAGGCATGATATGGCAGTCAAATTTATTTTAACAACCTTTCATGTCAAGAACAAGAGCCAAGATTGAATAAATAGTAGCCTACCCCAAAAACAGATGCCATGATAGACTCCATATTTATTGGCATGACTAATGTCGTGAAAAGTTAACCAGTTAAATAATTTTTTTATCTTACACTATGTACATTTTCATGTACACAACTTTCAGTTAATTTGTGGGAGTTCTTGTTCATCACAACTCAAAGTGTGCAGATTCTCACAAATTTTGTAATTCCTGTGCCTTGGCAGTATCTCTCATTAGACACATTCCAGAAAAATTACTGATCAACTTTTGCACCAAGTTTCTTTGTAACTTTGCCAGTACTTCCTGATTGTCATACAGCAAAGAATCTATCTTGAATGCTGATTGGGTGGTTATTGTTTGCCTTGGACCAGAACAAACAATAACCATCAATTATAATTTAGTTTAACATATTTCAGTGTGTGACACTAGTAGTGTAGCTTTCAAATTCGGTAAGAGCAGGCAAGATACAAAACAACAAAGAAACTTCATATACAAATGTTTAATAAATAACAAGTAAAGTATTTGATCTGGAACACAGCTTGGAATGCCTTCTTTATCCTAAAAAAGCTGTGGTGGTGGTGGGCAGAATGCATGCAAATGATGTAATTTTGTATTAATATTGTAGTTTTTGTGTGTGCTTTTACTACCCAAAAATGAGTGTCTATGCCTGCAGCAGCTGTCTCAAATGAATTCTCAGTTTAAAGAAAAAGAAGGCAAATAACTAATAATTACTGACTGCTGACAATTAAAATAACTAACATATGGTAGGTGTCATTTTTTGTTTTCCAATTTCATGGTATTTGTTTTTTGTTTTTGTATTCATATCATTATAGATGTTGTAAAGCACTTAGAGCTTCTAAAGATTAGGTGTTATTCAAAGTCCTCATTATTATTATTATCATTTGGTATCTCTTTTCTATCTATTTTCCACCTCTTATATCAATATATTATTAGTGCAGCAAAATATTGATGCATCAATATATCGATAAATCATTTCAGCCCTAGTATCAACTCACATGGTTTTAGTTATTTAGCGGTCAGTAGACCGTATGACCATGCACTTCTTATTTTTTTAAGTTCTATTCCTTGAATGCTTTATATTTTAGATTGGTAACAGAGGATGCGATGAGTACATGAAGTTGATCACTATTGCTATTGATGCTGCTGAAAAAGGTATAAAGCTTTATTTTGCTTTTAACATGTCTGACATTAGCATTCTACCAGTCCTGTAATTCTCTCTCTCTCTCTCTCTCTCTCTCTCTCTCTCTCTCTCTCTCTCTCTCAGAAAATCTTGGATTTTTTGAGGGAATGCAGTTTATATGCTTGACCCTATACTTTTTTAAGACTTTATTATTTTGTTACATTTATCTTTATTTTATATCAAGTTTTACCATCTTTACTTTTTATCTTTTATTTTGTGATGCCATATGTTTTCGCTAATTTGGAAGGGTTTATCTTCCTTAAGTATTTCTTGCCTTTTTCGTAAAATGTTTTTTTAAAACTTACCTCATAATTAGCACCATAAGCATGTTACCATGACAACAGGCCAATAAAAAATAATTATGCATGCATACTTGTCTTGCTTTGCATTCTGCAAAAGTGAGAATTTTCTTTATTTTATTCAACAGAATTGTTATAAATTATTTTTCATCGTACTGTTTCGAACAATTCAGAGCAGTCAAACTACCTATTTAGTAGGTGATGTCTTTGAAGTTATAATTAGCAATAAAGGTATCCAGAGATTTGCACATGACATAAAATGATTGCATAGAATCTGATTGGTCACATTACTGTTATAAGTTCTGTATTAAAATGTTTCCAGCATCAATTTAGATTTTGATACAACAAGAAAGATTTACTTTATCTCCTACTTGCAAGTTCTTTCAATCAAATTAAATTATTCTTCTGAAATTCTGCTGTGGGCAGTTGGCTCCATGTTTATATAAAATGAGTGAAAATAAATATATATGACAGTACATGAAATGTTTGAATTATATCACTGTATTATGTAACCATTAATATGTTGTAATGTCTTACTATGTTATAATGCGATACTATGTTGTAATGCAATACTATGTTGTAATGCCATACTATGTTGTAATGCAATACATGTACTATGTTGTAATGCCATACTATGTTGTAATGTAATACATGTACTATGTTGTAATGCCATACTATGTTGTAATGCAATACATGTTCTATGTTGTAATGCCATACTATGTTGTAATGCAATACATGTTCTATGTTGTAATGTCATACTATGTTGTAATGCTATACTATGTTGTAATGCTATATATGGATGCAGTATGTTTATGTTTATTTTCACATAAAAATAAATCTGAATATTTTTTCAAGATACGGTTGGTTTGATCGCCTATTTGCTTTATCTCTGTGTTACAGATGTATGTTCTGCCACAGCACCATTCCTGATGCTGGCGGATGTCTTTGACATGATTACACTGTCTGAGTGTGAGGTTGTTTTCAACTTGGTAGAAGATAAGGTCCACACATGGAGATCTGTAAGTTTCTTTGATATCAGCTCACAATGGATTTACTTAAAATGATATCTTAGACAAATTAAAGTATATGTTAGATTAACACTAAGAATTTTGTGTGTGATAAAATTACTACATTAACACTGAGTTTTAACCAGGGCAATATCATCAGTTTCATTAGACCGCATGTATACAGCTATCTTATCATCATCATCATCAGCCTCGTGACCTAGTGTGGTCATTGAGGCACTGTGGTGCTGAGCATGTGACCGGTTACCTCCACTTACTTTGATCATGTGCCAATGTCTGTCCTGGTCCATTCTGTGCTGTTGTCAGTAGGGCTGTCAAAAATCACGAAAAACTTACCTGGGTACCCATTGCGCCATTTAACGGGTACCCATTAGAACATGAAAGACATGTACAACCCTGGACCAAATAATTGTTATCTGCCTTTCTTTAATATTTTGTCTGGCGATAGAGACTAACCGTGTAATACACTACTCGGTCTGAAGCGTCCTCACTGTGGTAGCTGCGATCGTATGATCGTATCACACGCTATTAATTAATAAATTTATTTAGAATAACCTTTGTACCCAGACGGTAAGTATAATCCAACTTCTAATGATCAGCTGAGTTAAATCCTTTAGAACACTCATCTTTTTTTAGTATAAATCCCATAGCTGCCAACTGTCCCGTTTTTTCCGTATTTGTCCCGTATTTTGGACCTGAATACGGGTGTACGTTTTTTTGGCAAAAAATACGTTTTCTAATTTAAAAAAATAATAATAAAATTTCTTTGGAATTGTCAGTTTAGAACGGGCATTTGGTTCTATTTTGATATCACTTGTGTATACAAATAAAGTTCTACAATACGATTGGTTCATTCGAAATCGAGGCTACCATGCCTATCGTTATCCGCCATATTGGATTTCGCAATAGTTACCGCTGTTGCTGTATCTCGTTTTCGTAATATACAGCTTCTAACCATGTTAAATAGGAAAGCGGAATATTCAGAATTTTCTCCAGGAAAAATAGAAGGAAACAACTGGAAAGACATTTGTGCTGTCTTTTAGATTTGTGAAAACATAACAGAAAAGGAGAAAACTTGACGTTTTGCAAAGTGTGTAACGTGATTTCGCTATTGGGCACGCCCATGAAATGTAAGAGCACGAAAAAGCTAATAAACATCTGCTTCCTGTTTCATCACACACAGCTCAGCCTGAACTTACGACGTAGATAAATGCCAGAGAGAACCTTAATGTACATCGATAGAAATTTGATTTATTAAATTTCTTTTAGAAATAAACCTTCCTTTTTCAGTTTCTGTTGTTGCTGGCGATTTATTTTTCACACGTTTTCCAGACATTAAAATCGCAAGGATCACTTTTATGCTTGAACGAAAACAGATCAATAGATAAATCTCAGAATTGAGGTAATCAATGAAAGTTGGTACATTGGAATCAATGATTGAAAAAGAAACAAGGCGTGGAAAGGGCTCCTATAAACAGTTTGTATTTGAGTGTGTTACACTCTTGCACCTTCTGAATGGGCACCCGAATAGAACATGGTGCAACTCTAAATCGTACAAGTGTGCAACACGTGCATCTTTGACATTAAATAATTATGTAAGGCACAGTTACTGATGGTTGTATACGTAAAATTACATATGCATTAAAAAAATTTAAAAATCAGTATTTCTTCCTGAAAATCAGTATTTTTGTCACAAGTAATCAGTATTTTTGTGCTCGGGGGTTGGCAGCTATGAAATCCCTGTCAGAACAGAACATATGTGTATTCATCGGCTGTTGACCTCATAGTTGAATTACCCATGCATGCATGTAAAGCAGCTTTACCACATGGTAAGAGTAACGTGTTAATACCGTCGTGTGTGTGTGAGAGAGAGAGAGAGAGAGAGAGAGAGAGAGAGCATGTAGAAGTGATAAGATTTTTAGTCACAGAAGTGATAAGATTTTGGAATTATAATTCTTAAGATAGTTATGACAAAAATGTAGTAGTATCGAGAGTAGAAATGTCGGCACATGTATGATGTCTAATTTTCAAAATTAACAGAGCTAGTCGACTCGAAACAATGATCTGCTCAAAGATTGCTTTGAGGCATGGCAAAGATTTCAAGGTGTCTAGGTGATAATTGTTAATAATATAATGTGTGGGATTTCTTTGACATGTGTGTTCGGAAATAAAAGGTAGCCATCTGGATTTCATTAAAAGAGCACACAATGTACCAATCATTTAGCACCCACAATCAATAGTTATCGTCTACAAAGAGGTTTATTACCTGTAGAACAATGACTATGCTTTAACCTTAGCATATAATGCCTCAGGGATAATTGCACAATGCCAATGAATTTTACTAATCCAAACAGACTCTCTGATGTATTGTTTATTTATATTAAGCAGGGATCTGGTTTCTAATTAAAGCCATAACTGTCACACCTGTTTGAAGTGGTTTCGTGTGTAACGATTTAGTAGTGGGCCACTGATGCATAATGGGTGGTCCTACTCCTAAATATAGACTGGAGCTGTAACTGAGACAAGCATACTGCTGACAATATATTATATTTTGATATTGTTGGCGAGTCTGGCGACAATTTATTTTTGTGAACGGGTACCTGTGATTCATTTTCAATACCCGGGTATTTCACTACAGTCGAGTACCCGGGTACCCGTTGACAGCCCTAGTTGTCAGTCCACTTTTTTCACTTTCTACCTCTCTACAGCTATCTTCAGCTGTCAAATATAAAATTTCTACTGCATGTTCAAATTGCAAGTTTTATAGTTTCAAAGGTGTGAAATAGGAAAGAGGAAAGTTTATGTTAAAGTCACTGTCAGACAGAAAATCTCCATCCTCTTAAAAACTGCTTATGTTTTGTCATCCTGGTTAATATGGTTGAATCAAATCAACAACTCCGTGTTGTCATAACAGATCTGTATATACTTTGATAATGTTGTTCTTGCTCCAAATACGGGTTAATAGCACAGCATATTCCAGGTACTAATAATGCAGTAGAAGTTATTCAGATTCTGCTTCCACTAACAATGCTCAGTGCATTGATATTCTTAAAATGGATATTTGTTTTTCCAAGCAATTAAATGTAGTACGGCTAATTTTCATGGGGTTCCAAATTTGCAGATTTCATTGTTGCTTTAAACCATGAAATTAAAGACCCAGAAAAATTAGCCATGTATAATAAAGGTGGCTGCTCTACAATTTTGTATTTTGTATAGGGTTCGAATTTTAAGGACAAAGAATTTCACCTGTGTTCCTCACTGGTTATACTGGTTATTTAAAAAAGAGCTTGTCTGTCTTATGTATAGTTCAAAGAACCTTTAATTCCTGTTTTTATTTGGTGTATGATTGATGGATTTAATATGAGTTATAGAGTATACAGCTCTAATTTGTTAGTCTCAGATTAAGCCAAGGTGGCTATGTGAGAAAGCTTGCCAGTAGTTTCTTCTGGGTCAGTAATTCTTTCCAGGGGTTTTCCCGGGTTCTTCTTCCACCATTAATACTGGCTGCCATGTATAGCATATTGTGTGCTGAAAAATGGTGTTAAACACTACAACAACAACAACAATTTCCAAAAGTACAGTATCCAAAGAAATGTCAGCCACATTACATTAAAGTGGTTGAGTGGTAGAGTTATGCCAACGTTCTCAGCACTGTGCATGTTTTAAATGCAAACAGTTGAGTGGTAGAGTTATGCCAACGTTCTCAGCACTGTGCATGTTTTAAATGCAAACAGCTTCACCTTTCATACATCACTCTACAAAAACTATATAATAACTGGTGAGCACCCCAAAGAAGACTCCCCCACCATTCTTACTGTATTTCATTGCTAGAGAGCAACAAAGCTACTTGATAAATCAACATCATTTCTGTGATCATGTAATAAAATGGTAGCTTTTACCTGTGTTTAAATTATTTTAACCCTTTACAAAAAGAATTATAAAGCATTTTATCAGTATGGTATATGGTAGCTGTAGTTTTCACTCACTGCCTTAACTTGAGAGATTAATAAGGATAGAAAGAAAGGAGAAAAAGCATAAGGTGTTCAATTCTAGTAATATTGAAAATGAATGAAAAGTAACAATATGTAATGGTATGTAAAAATTATATTTAATACTTTTTCAAATCAGTCTTTCAATTGAAGCAGTTGTTGAAAAATGAAATATTCGTAAAAGCACATCTCATTTATTTATCTATGCATTCTTAATGCAAAAGAATAGCAACACTGTAAAATTACTAATACCATTGTCTGAAGCACAATTTCTAATGAAACACTAAGCATATAAACTAATTACAGCAGAGTATTATAATGCATACTTCACTGATTTTTGGACAAAACCACTGTCATTCAAGTCTCTTGACACATACAAACGTTTGTCATTTAAGTAATCCTCAAATTGCAGAATTAAAAAAGTCCAGCTTTCTCAAAGCCATGAATAATCAAGTCCAGTCTTTCACACATTGTCACCTGTGCTGCAAATTTCCATTCAGCATTTTGATTTATGAGTTTGCAGAGCTCACTAATAAAGCACACTCACTATTACAATATCCTGTTTTGCCTGTGTGAGATACCAATTGTGCAAAAGTGATTTTAATTATTTGTAGTTTATATTTATTGTTAAGTCCAGTGGTTGAAGATGGTTGATACATACAATTAAGTTGAGATTCCTTTGTTTAGCAGTTTATTTAGCATGTATGCACTTTGATGGACTCAGAAAATAAATATTATTGACACGGCTTGCTAATTGCATTGGGACAGCTAGTCATGTGTTTGGTTTGCATGTGCAATGATGGTGCGCTTTTATGGATGATATTTTAAGGAAGAGATCATACTTATTTACTTTAATTATCAATTAGCTTATTGTTGTTGGCTGACTGAAATATTGTTATAGGTACATTACAAATCTTAATCACACACACACACACACACACACAACAAATGTACGCATGATTACACTATCATCTTGCATTCTTGTTTTCCTTTTTTCTTCAGTGGAGTCGAAAGGGTTAACTATATCAGTTTTTACTTTCAGGAAATGTTTTTTGAAGCCGGAAAGAACTACCTTCTTAGAATGTGTAATGGTACGTAGTGACTGTTTGATTCTAAACACTAAAATATCTACTTTTACATTGGAGCCTATAAGGAATATTTCATCGCCATTCAATTTAATTCTTGATTGATTTCATCGATGTCCCAAGCTTCTCTTTATCTCAACATTACTTAACATTAATTATAGATTTATTTGTATCTGACTTTTTTGTTTTGCTCACTACCTGTTCTTTTCAACAGTGTACCTTGTTTTGATGTTGTCCCACTATTTACTGGTAGCATAAAATCATTCCAATCTAATCAAAGCTTAGCGAGATTATGTGCAATAAACCACACATAATAACCCAATTCAACCTCAAAAATATGTTGTATCGAATGATAATCATATCATTACCATGGTGTATATATTAAATGTCAGGTATGCAGATTCTCTTAGTAATGACTTTAAATTCTTTGTATTCACATAGTACATTGCATGTTATACTGTATTAATTTTCTGTATCTGTCATTAGACTTGTTGCGGAGGCTGTCCAAGTCACAGAATACTGTATTTTGTGGGAGAATACAGATGTTTTTGGCGATGCTCTTTCCACTGTCTGAAAAGTCAGGTTAGTTGGCAGTTATCCATTATGAAAATTTTTATTTAAAAAACAAAGGGTAATTTTCTATCAGGATATGCTGTACATATTTTGTTATTTCAAGGCTGAAAACAATTTTTTTCTCATCAACTTATTTCACATGTCCCAACCGCTCCAGTAGCCTAGTGACTAGAGTGTCCGCCGTAGAAACGGGAGGTTGTATGTTCGCTGCCTGGCTGAGTCATACGAAAGAGTTACAAAAATGGTATTAACAGCTGCCACGCTTGGCGCTCAGCATTAAGAGGTTAGTGTTAGGACTGGTCAGCCTGGTGTCACGATAATGTCCGTGGGTGGGACATATGCCACATGTCTGTGGCATGTACCCCCAGTGCTAAATATCACTATAAAATGCCTCACTGCGGACATCGTAGCGATATGACTGAAAAATTGTTAAAGCTACATTAAAAAGGAAAATAACACACACATTTCCTTTTGAATAATTCCTTGACAGTGTAAAAATAATACATCAAGGAAAAAATGACAGTAATGCAGATCTTTAAAAAATTGTTATAGAATCACAGAAGAAGGGAGATAAAATATTAAACAACAATTATTTGATTTTGTTATCATATTCTTTATATTTTTTAAAGTTACTAATATTGTCCATGCACATTTAACTTTTTTCTTTGACAGCACTGAATTTGATGAGTCAGTTTAACCTGGAGAACATTACAATCTTCACCAGTATACAAGCTGACGTCAAACCAAAGGTATTTGGATTTCATTGTGTGTTTGGATTACTATGTGTGTTCATGTTGTAATGAAATAGAAGTGGAATCATTAGAAGCTGTTCATGTTCTTTTGACACTTCTTTCTAGAGAAATAGATAGACATCACAAAGTTAAACAATGAATGCCAAGGAATATATTTTAAATATTACACAAGTGTCAAGCTGTAGCTATAAAAACATGACATGGGTTCTTTCTAAGTAGTGATTTTTACTGATGACTGACAATATTCAGTAAATACAAATAGCCCAAATATTAGATGCTTCAATTACATATTAAATTTGTTATGGATCAGTACTTTCCTATCTCATCTTCAGTACAATAACAGTTGGAAGATAACTGTCAGTTTTCCTTTCCAAATATTGCATGTTGGAGCATTGCTGTCATTAACATGTAACTTGTGTAATAGGAGAGACAAATTAGATATTTAACTGATGATCTCTTTTATTATCTGGATAATAATTAACATAAAACTATAACAACGTAATGAATAAAAGCAGCATCAGCAACAGCATCTGTACAGTTAAGATGTATATAAAATGTGTGCATTGATCATGTACTCGTAAAACATCAAATAAATTCAAACATTGCATTAGGAATTTACCAATAATCTCCATACATGTCAACCAATACGCTTTTGGTGTAATCATTATGCTTTTTTTAAAACTAAATTGCGCCTTACGCGTAAACGTATATGGATTACGTTTTTTCAGTATATCTACTGTTCCAAAAAAGAAATTATTTGTTTTATCACTTTTTTTTTTACATTCACTTAATCCCACAGACCATATTTAAGTAAAGACGGCTTCTACATAACTACACTATAAGAGTACGCTTGTCCATGGACTTGCATGCACTTTCCAAACAGTATCATGTTCTATTTATAGCTTCTTTTGACCTCATATTCTATTTATAGCAGCTGCTTAGTGAGGAGAGAACGGACTAGTTTTCTATTTTTAACCTTTACACACAAATAATTTATATTTGGTGGAGAATGAGTCTGACAGCATTTGGCGCTATAAAAGTATATTTTATTTTAGTTGATGTTTATATGAGAGCAAAAATATCTCCTTTCAAATAATTTCACAGATGGATTAGAAAAAGGCCAAAAAAAAGGAACAAAACAAAAATAACAGAATCCTCCAAATATTAAGACACAAGTGGAGCATCACGTGACATCTATTTCATGCCGTGTGAAAATTCTTTTAATATTTGGAACTAAAAATCTTCAGATAGATTCTAGTCAATGTGTTTGTAAAGCTAAAAGTGCGACATATGAAAACCTTTAGCAGTAAAGAATGTTAAAAGACAGAATGGGCAAATAAATCAGTGTTCATTAAAATGTTAGCATGTTATATGTGGATTACACTTTCTGCCTTGTTTCCACTTTTTGACCACTTGGATTATGCATTTTCCTCGTCAGGGCTTGGCATGTATGATTCTCATGATGAAACATTTTTGTTTTTATTTTTTAGATGTTATTAACCATTTGCAATTAGCACAAACAAAAGATGCATCATCATTTCATGTTCTGTTGAATTGATATTAAAACTTTACTAGGGTATAAAACGCAATTCATACAAAATGGATGGACAAATAAATTGTTATTTCATTATCTAAAATTCATTAAATATTTGAGAGCAATGATTGACAGGTTTGGTGCTGGAGGTAGCTATACATCTGTTCATAATATTTTGTATTCAGCTTCACTGCCCCTTATTTGCCAACGTTCTTGAACAATTGGGCTGCCAGTGTTAATTCTGATGTAATCTAAAAATAGAAATATTTCTCCTTTGAATACGTTCCCCGATCACATTACTTTAGGGATATTAGCCTGCTACCTCGCGAATCCAGCCCTACCAAAAGATGAAAATTCGTCTTTCCTGTCTATGTCATATAGACAAAGGGCAATAACTCTTGCCCCTTACCTCCCCTTGCTACCCGCTAGGTGTCGCTTCTTTAGTTTTTTAGCTTCGCTTGTACTGTGCAAACACGTACAATTAGACCTCCAATGAATCCAAGCCATCTTAGTGTAAATTCTGACCATCCGAAGTTAAATTTGGAATTACTGTGTTGGATAATCATTCCTCTGCAGGCTGTATACATTATTTTACAATATTTTCCATTTTGAATGACTTTGTCACCTTTTCTAGACTTCGGACCATGTTGCAACGTGGTCAAGCACGCTTATGACGGTACTAGCATGTAATACATGTAGCACTCAATAATTTCGCTTATTCCGTATGTAACGTTTACGATATTAGCGACTTAATAACGTGCTGCATTGATAATTTGTGCTTTATTTACCTGCTTTGTCGTTTCAGTAGACTTCAAAAAAGTCTTTGAACGACCAAGTTGCGACTATTTAATGGCGGACTTCGTGTTGTAGTCACGAGTTCACGCGACACTTAATCATTTCGCTTCCTCCGTTAGTTACGGTTATGGAATAGCGACTTAATAGCGTGCTGAATTGTTAATTTGTGCTTTGTTTATCTTCTTTTTTCGTTTCAGTAGACTTAGTCTCTGAACGACCAGTTGCGACTATTTAATGGCGGAATTCGTGTTGTAGTCACGAGTTCACGCGACACTAAATCATTTCGCTTCCTCCGTTAGTTACGGTTATGGTAATAGCGACTTAATAGTGTGTTGAATTGCTAAATGTGCTTTGTTTATCATCTTTTTTGTTTCAGTAGACTTCGTCTTGAACGAACCATTGCAACACGCTCACGGCGATAACTAGTGTTGTCATTAAGAGTTAACATGGCACGGAATAATTTGACTACTCCGTTAGTAACGGTTATAGTATTATCGAATTAATAATATGCTGAATTTTTTAATTTGTGCTTTGTTCTCTTCTTTTGTCGTTTCAGTAGCAAAGTCGACAACGAAGGCATGAATGGCAAAATGGGTGTTGGCAATGTGGATGGAGGAAATTATGTTGACATGGTTTAGGCTGCCCAGTGGGTGTAAATTTCACCGCAGGTCCGTGCATGGCTTTCGGGCCTGTAAGTCCGGACGCATGGAGTCTATGCTGGATCAATTGGATCCATTTTAATATGCACTTTCGCCGGCCGTCCAGCCGTCCGTCCAGCCGACACTGTCAGTTCAGCCGGCACTTCAGCAGGCACCAACCGGCATTAGCCGTCCATCCGGCACCGTCCATTCAGCCCAAATGGCACCGGACAGCCAGTCGACCTTCCAGCTTGCATCAATAGGCACCGGCCGTTCAGCCCAAATGGCACCGGCCGGCCAGTCGACCTTCCAGCCTGCGTCAACAGGCACCAGCCGTCCACCCGGCAACGACCGTTCAGCCCAAATGGCACCGGTCGTCCAGCCGACCTTCCAGCCGGCATCAACCGGCACCGGCCGTCCATCCGGCAACGACCGTTCAGCCCAAATGGCACCGGTCGTCCAGCCGACCTTCCAGCCGGCATCAACCGGCACCGGCCGACCATCCGGCAACGACCGTTAAGCCCAAATGGCACCGGTCTTCCAGCCGGCATCAACCTGCACCGGCTGTACATCGGATTTACGGAGATTATAGTGATGTACCCGTCAGTCAATCTACACTACTGGTTACATATCACTACCATGAGAGAAATGTTATAGATGAATCTCCGTCCAATCAGACCATTCGAGAGGCAGGTGCTGGTCATAGCCAGACCTTCGCCGACATTCCGGCCGACCATATACCAGACAAATCAGTCGGTATTGCCGGTGTACACCTCCCGTCACGTCAAATACGTGACGGTGTGATTTTAAAACAAGGGAGAATTAGTGACATTATCAGAGGTGACGGAATTGAGTTATCTATGCCACTTGGTATGCGCTACCCAGATATGGCAGCTTTACCAGAACAGGACTTTCAGGCCGACCATTCGCCAGTTCAATCAGCCGGCAGTGCCGGCCGTCCATATGTTCACGGCTTCTCCACAAGGGAGATTTAGTGAAAGTGTCAATTATGACAGAATTGCGTCATCTAGGTCACCTGGTATGCTGTACAGATATGCAAGCTGTACCAAAACCAACATTCCCTCTGAGCGAATGGTAGATGGGCGCGCAGTGCTGGCCGCACTACATAAGCATTATGTAATTATTATTACCTTACAGCCGGCACCAACCAGCATCGGGCGTCCATCCGGCAATGACCGTTTAGCGCATATGGCACCGGTCATCCAGCCGACCTTCCAGCCGGCACTAACCGGCACCGGGCGTCGATCCGGCAATGACCGTTCAGCCCAAAGGGCACCGGTCGTCCAGCCAAGCTTCCAGCCGACACTTGCCGGCACTGACCGTCCATCCGGCTCCGGCCGTCCAGCCCAACAGGCACCGGTCGTCCAACCGTATGGAGATTTTAGTCATATACCAGTCCGTCCGACTGTACCGCTGTACCAGCACGGGGACTTTTATCATACCGCAATCCGCACAAATCGGATTGACGAAGATTCTAGTGATGTTTCCGTCTGTCAATCCGTACTACCGGTTACATATCACTACCATGACACAGATGTTGGCGATGATTCTCTCGATCCAACCCGACCATTCGAGCAGTCGGTGCCGGTCATAGCCGGCCCGTCGCAGTCATTCAGGCCAAACATATGCCAATCAATTCATTCGGCATTGCCGGCCGTCCATAGGCTAACAGCTCATCCACAAGGGAGAGTGAATGCCTTTATCAGAGATGACGGAATCGAGTCATCTATGCCACCTGGTATGCATTACCCCGATATGGATGCTTTACCAGAGCAAGATTATGCACATAGTGAGTGCTGCCATTACCCACTATAAGGTTAGAGCGTCGGTTGATCTGGATGAGGGGGAAGAGACTCTATCCTTCCGCCTCCTTCCCCAGTCGACAAAAATTAAGGAAATTAATGACCGTCTGTCGACACTTATAGGGGATCCGGGAAATGCTAAGGCGTTCTTTTCTGAAAGCCAAGTACCAGCGTTGTTTTCAGGTCGATGGTACAAAACTCACTCCGATGTGTTCAGTACTGAGGTCCCGGCTCTGGATAAAAATATGGCAGCAGTCCATATGTCTGCTCCATTGTCTTATAAAGTGGACAAAACTGTGTTCAATGCCAAGTCCAAGCTGGTTTGAAATGTAGTCGCTACGTCTTCACTGTTAGACCTAGCCTCCCTAGCCATTTTCAGGATCGCTGAAAAATCTGGCAATGAACATGCTTGGGAATCGACGGCCCGGTTAGCTAGGGTTCTTAACAGGGCAGCTCACCATTCCATGGCCAATGCGCTGACTGCTTCTGCCAACCTAGACCTGATACGTCGTGACGCATGTCTGAAGGGCACGTCGCTTAAACCCCATCATAAGCTGGCTAGATATGACCGACGCACATTTCACGTCCCTATCCCACGAGTAGCGGACATTTCTCCGTTGTGCTTGTCGGGACTCGGTTTATCAGTTCCATGTCATACCTTTTGGCCTCAATTTAAGCCCTTGGGCTAGTACCAAGGTTATGGATTACGTCGTCAACCTGTTCCGCTCGACTTCATCTATTGCGTCGGCAGTATATTTGGACGACATCCTCCAGAAACATCTGTCAAGTTCTACTCTGCTCAAAGGCAGAAACGATCTTATATCACTTTACATCATATAGGCTTTCTTGTGAACTGGATAAAGTCTGATCTCTGTCCAATCTGGATTTTTGGTCCATCTGGGTGTGGAGTTTCTCCCGATCTGAATCTGGTAAGGCTTCCTCGAGTTTGCGATCATCCAGATAATTGCACTCGTAGAGTCCGTTTCCGACAGGATGCGCATTTTAGCGAGAGAGTTGCAGATCCTCGGATTATTCAATGCGGCAGCAGACTTGATCCCGCTCAGCCATCCTTTTATGCGCCCTTTACAAAGGACATTGCTAGCGTAGTTGCGCCCTTTTCAAGTCCCTTTGATCCCAGATAACAGTCATGTTCACGCCAGAGATACGATCATTCTTGAGTCAATGGCACAACCCCTGTGGGCTGTCCACAGGGATTACTCTGGAGATACCCCAAGCGGGGATAACAGTATGTTCCGCCACTAGTACCTACGGTTGGGGTGCCCACCTGTTGCCGGACTTCGATACTGTCAGCGGCACGTGGGTGCCAGGGGCGAGCACCTTTCCACATCAACCTTTCAGAAATAACGGCTGTCATCAATGCCTTTCATTTCGGGCAGGATCAACTCTTATTACAAACTGCCCTCATTATGTCAGACAACATTGTGGTGGTGCCTTGCCTCAAAACAAGGGGACACCAATCACCAGACCTGTGCAATCTGAGCTGGCAGTTTCTACATTGGTTCGACAATCTCCACCTCAATGTACAATTCCGACACATTCTTGGCAGACTCAATGTCTTGGCTGACACTCTATCTAGTCATTCACACAGAATGGTCACTCCATCAATCGGACTTTCTTCCAATTGACACACTTTGGGGACGTCCGATGATTGATCTTTTGCAACAAGGTGAAATCGCAAGTTGTCCACCTTTCATCTCACAGGTTCCAGACCCAGAAGCTTGGGTCGTGGATGCTCGATCAATCAGCTGGGAAGGGTTGTGGTCATTCTCCTACCCTCCCACGGTCTTGGTACTGAAATTAATCCAGAAGTTAAGGGGTCAGAACTGTCAGATGGTTCTGATTGCCCCTCTCAGATGGAACAACTCCTGGGTCTCCGATCTACTCAATCTAGGCGATAGATCTACCCAGGAAGATTACAGTCAGCACAAGTATTCGCAAGCAACCGCGGCCAGAGGTGTTCCACCCCTGTCTGGACCGTCTTTATGTTCAAGCCGGGCTCTTGTCCAGACAGCCTTGCAAGACAAACAATTTAAATCTTTGATTGCGGAGAGAATCTCGAGAGCAAGAAGGCCCTCTACTCTGAAGGTTTACGAGGGCATGTGGTATGTTTTCAGGGACTGGTACCATATCATTGACATTGTTCCTCTGAGTGTCACAATCCCTCAACTGGCCAACTTTTCTCTGGCTTTTCGAGGAGAAACAGCTGGCTCCAGTTATTATCAAATGCTACCGCTCCATGATATCAGACACATTCCGCCATTCTGGTACATGTGCTATCAGCCATGACAAAGATTTGTCAGATCTTTTAGACACTTTAAAAAATTCAATCGACTTATATCCCTCACCCTTTTTCCAAATGGAATCTGTCCTGGGTTTTAACATGACTCAATTCAGACAGTATTGAGTCTTTAACCCACGATTAGTTAAAGCTACTATCATACAAATTGGGTTTCTTGATAGTCTTAGCTTCAGCATGCAGGGTGAGCGAGTTACATGTCCTTTCTAGTGACCCGAACTCTCTTCCGTTCCGATCAGAGGGTTTGATGGTCCTCTTGACGCAGCCAGGCTTCGTAGTCCAAAATAGATTACCATACATTGGCGATCAACGAGTCGTCATTAGCTCGCTTCTTTATAGATAAGTCAGGATCAACAGCCATGTAAGATCCTGTTTGTGCACTCTAGCACCATTTCAATGCATAGAGGTGAGTCAGGTCACATACAAGCACCTCTTTCTTCTGGTGATAGCTGGGACATGAGATATCACCATTCAAGCCCTTGCTTCATGGCTGAAGTGTGTTATACGCTCGGCGTACTCTGAGGATTCGCAAATCAGTCACCTTATAGAAGCTGTTGGCTGACATGCAGAGTCAACCTTCTACAGTTTTATCTTCAAGTTTGTACTCGCAGAGGCAAACATTGATTCTAGTAGGTCCGGTGTTGGGCAGCCCAGATGCCCACCAGACCCATGTGCAACAATCAGCACAGCCTATTAGCTTCGCTGGATTCGCCAGATAAATTTTCGTAGGTAAGAAGATTTCAATAACTATCTTCTTAACTGTATAAAGGGGTCACATATCACGTGACCCTGGGCTATGTTGCTGATTGAAAATTAGGAGACCGGGTTATCATTCACATGGGGAATCCAACCATCATTCCCTAGAGGATACCCGGGGTGGAGGTCGGATGCTCCGCATTCCCTCCTCCTATTACTTATTCTCCTAAAGTAATGTGATCGGGGAACGTATTCAAAGGAGAAAGCAAATTTTGTAGTAAATTATGTTTCTCCGAGAATACTTACCCGATCACATTACTAAGAAACCCTCCCAACCACCCCGCCATGTGAGCATCCTCGTGTTTTATATACCGCTCAGCTTAAAAACTAAAGAAGCGACACCTAGCGGGTAGCAAGGGGAGGTAAGGGGCAAGAGTTATTGCCCTTTGTCTATATGACATAGACAGGAAAGACGAATTTTCGTCTTTTGGTAGGGCTGGATTCGCGAGGTAGCAGGCTAATATCCCTAAAGTAATGTGATCGGGTAAGTATTCTCGGAGAAACATAATTTACTACAAAATTTGCTTTCTGTACAATGTATTAATTATTTAGTATGTTGGGTCTGTAATTAGTACATTAGATTGAAATTTTGTTGCATTATTTTCATTTGCAGTATATACTATTGATTTTGAATACACCTCTTACTTTTCTGTCTGCTCAGTGGCATGCCAACTTGCTTTAGGTGACTTCTGAACTAAGCACTTCATGACAAAAATAATTTTTTTGGTCTTTCTGTTGATCTCATGCTGCTGTTGCTATCAAGTCTCTTGACAGTGCCCAATGCAAATTCTTGACAGTACCCAATGCAAATTCTTGACAGTACTCAAGCAATGTAAATTCTTGACAGTACTCAGTCAATGTAAATTCTTGACAGTACTCAGTCAATCAACTTAAGTTCTTGACAGTACTCAATCAGTGTAAATTCTTGACAGTACTCAATGTAAATTCTTGATAGTACTCAGTAAATCAATGTAAATTCTTGACAGTACTCAATCAATGTAAATTCTTGACAGTACTCAATCAATGTAAATTCTTTCTTCATCTGATTTTAAGCAAACTTATCTTGTGTAACTTTCCTTGTCAATAGACAAGAATCACATTACATTGACTGCCAATTCTGTTCTATAAATGTTGCATGAGATACACATATATGAATTAAAAGTAATAAAATCATAATTAATTGGAAATGCAGTTTTTGTTTAAGTTTGAGTGCTATTGTCATAAAATAAAAATGCACAAGAATCACTAAACAATATTTAAATTTTATTACTGCCATTTATATTCTGTCACGTGATTTGCACACGTCGGTCAGAAATATTAATTTTGATTGTACTGCAAAATTTACCAAATGTAAAGGCTACTTTCAGGCATGTCAGCTGGTTAAATTGCTATAGAATTTCATATATGTTTATTAACATTACAGCTCTTTATGCAAAACAATGTAACATGGATGAACACTTCCGGCCCATAAATCTTATAAGGCTGGTCTTGATGTCAGTTACAAAAAAAACCCATCTCAAGAGTGCTGAGAAAATACTGGTATTTTCTCCCTGAATTCTTTAATTTTAATGGTCATCATGCATTAGTAATTAAAGTTAAACAGTTTATGTTATGTCTATTTCATTTAAAGAATTCTCCTATTTTATCACATATCATGTAACTTACCTATCCACATCTTATGAACATCGGCAAACATTCTGATCAACTGTAAAGATCTTCTGATTGGTGATATGATGGTCTTTTTCAACAATATAGCAAGTGTGTCATGTGCAAACCCAATGTCATAAGCAACTGTTTGTGTTTTCATAAACCCCAATAATATTTACTCTTGTAATGGTGAATATGGATGGACATGGTTTGTCATTAAATTAGTACATTTATTAGATGTTAAATATATAAAAGAAATTAAGGTTTCCTTATTCAGATACAATATGAAATTACTCGGCATGCACATCTTTCTATTTATTTTACTGAAAGTATTATGACAGGGCAAGTCATTGATCATCGCATAACTGGTTTGATAGATGCATTACAAGTAATAGTGGGGTGATAAAAATTAAAACATTTAACATTTTTTTCCAACCAGCAAGACAATTTTTACAGGTTAGAAATCAGACTACACAATTTTTACAGGTAGAAATCAGACTACACAATTTTTACAGGTTAGAAATCAGACTACACAATTTTTACAGGTTAGAAATCAGACTACACAATTTTTACAGGTTAGAAATCAGACTACACAATTTTTACAGGTTAGAAATCAGACTACACAATTTTTACAGGTAGAAATCAGACTACACAATTTTTACAGGTTAGAAATCAGACTACACAATTTTTACAGGTAGAAATCAGACTACACAATTTTTACAGGTTAGAAATCAGACTACACAATTTTTACAGGTTAGAAATCAGACTACACAATTTTTACAGGTAGAAATCAGACTACACAATTTTTACAGGTAGAAATCAGACTACACATGTTTGTACATAACATGCATAGTTTTATGTACTTGAAATGATAACAAAAAGTTATTTGGATGACAGAGACTAATGGTTTAGCTAGACTGGTTACACTGCTGTTTGCCACTACTTCAGATTTAACACAATGGTAAATGATAACCAGTCACACAACATGCAAACAGATTTCTTTACAAAATAAGATTAGTGACCATGTTGTCTTTTTTGGCAGAAAAATGCCTAAATAAATAAATTAACAGAATTGGAATGAAATATTTCTGAACTTGTGGTAGTTGTCATGGTTTGATACACCTGTGGTAAAAATATTGTCAAATGCAATTGTTTTATCTCTCTCTGTCACATAATTTGATCTTTGGTGTTAAAAAAACAGGTCAGGCTGCTATTCAGAACATATTTGTTTTGAGTAATGACAGAATATTAAATAGCCTACGTAAAGTTAAATCAGTATAAAACTTGGGGAAACATTTAATTCCACTACATTAGGTCTGACTGGAAAGCATTCATAAAATCTAAGTTTACTATGGTGGCAATTTCCTTTAATGAATGGGAATAAGAGTTCTCTTGATATCACTGAAAGATCTGACTTGATGTGAGAAAAAGAATTAAAAATTTTAATTTGATTGCATTCCACATAGCGTGAAATTATTAAAGAACAATATTTTTTTCTTCAAACCATGCAAAAATATTGGCCATTCAGGTTCTTACCTGGTCTCTTTTTTTACCCATATTCCTGAATGCTAGATTGAACCATACTTGTCGTAATGCAGCAAACTTATACTGTAGTCACCATATTTTACCGAAGTCTACTCTACTGTTTTAAACTAGCTTACAAGTTACTTCCAACTGCACACAGCATATAGACCCTGATCTGCCATACAGTTTGCATAATGTACTAGCAGAGCTGGGTCTTTATTGTTCTTTATACTGTTTGCTTCTAACGAACTGCATAAACCCAGATCTGCTAGTACATCATGTAACAGTAGGGTCTTGATCCATGCTGTTGACAGTCAGGCCTGACCTATAATCAAGTAATTACAGTAACATTTCTGAGAGTAAGATTATTGTAAAGGGCAACAGTAAGACATTAAAATAACTCTTAATAGTTCTTAACCTTTTTTTCCTTATCTTACTTGGGGAATGTTCTGTTCATCTCAGAGAGATTACTGTCTTTCAGAAGGCTGAGACAGATACACAAATGGAGGTTGAAGAAGGGGAAACCGATGAACAAACCAGGCAAGTTTAAGTATAGTTTTTTTTGTCACTTGGTTCTGTTTGTGGAATTTGCTTTCCCAAAATATGCTTTTTTAAAAATATTTTGCATTAACTGCTGTTGTCTATGTTCATGGCTACATATAACCTTGATCATCAAGTTTAATCAATTGATCTCGTCAATTGTTTGATTTGTGCTCTTGTGTTTGTATTGTTTTACGCAGATAACATCCTTTGTTTAATATTGTGTTTCTTCTTCTTTTTGCTGTACTTTTTTTGGGGGGTATTCATAGAAGTAATCCACAAAATTAAAATACCTATAAAAATGCAACGTTTAACAGGAAAATTCATGTATGTAAGCATAAAAATCACATTTCATAAAACCAACAAAATTGATAGACATGAAAATAAATTAAAAAATGTCTACTAGTTACTTCAATATGGAGTGGAGAAACTTACCATAACTTTAAAACAGTCCATAAATAAGTGCTTACTTCTACCTCTTTCTGCAGATTTTGAAACCTTGCATTTTTTTCCTTCATATTTAGAAATGATATATATCATCTGTACTTGCTTAAATTCAATTCCAACGTCAAACTGAATAGACCTACATCTGCCTATGCATAATGCACCAGTAGGTCTGGGTCTGTGCAGTTTGTTAGTAGCAATCAGAAAAACAAACAGAATAGACCCTGATCTGGATCTGATCAGGATCTTTGATGTTTGCAGTTTGACATGACTTACAAGCAAGTACATACAGCATGATTATTTTTGTGTTGCTTTTGTAATACATTGGTAGAGTTCATTTGTGCCCTTTGTATTTTACTATTAATAAAGTTGCAGGGGTGCAGCATGGAGAAAACTATGAGAAATCTGATTGTATTGATTTTCCTTTATCTCTTCTTTATATCTCACATTAGTTCAGTGCCAATAGACTACAACCTGTACAGAAGATTCTGGTCCCTTCAAGATTTCTTCCGCAAACCCACACAGTGCTTTGACAAAGCCCAGTGGAAAATGTTTGCTTTGGTAAGACTCGTTCAAGTCAGGAAAATTTGGAGTTTTAACCTGTAGAGTTATTCACTAGTCTTTCCTATCAATTCTTACTCTTCTGAAAGAATAATCTTTAAGAATATTATATTTCCAATCAGTGCTAACTCTTTCAATAGAATAATCCTTGAGAGCATTATATTGCCTATCAGTGCTAACTCATTTAAAAGAATAATCCTTGAGAATATTATATTTCCTATCAGTGCTAACTATTTCAAAAGAATGATCCATGAGAATTTTTTAAGTTTTGCCGTTTTTTTTCTTCTGAAAATCATAATTTGATTTAATCTTTGTATCGTATTTCAGATTATGGTATTTGAATGCATGCCATTATTTCATTTAGTTTTTTTCTTGTTGCTGTATTAGATACTCGTACAAGATTGTTTTCTGAAACATGACTGAACATTTTAAATTCAGTGGTATAATATGATTCCATTTAAAATTGGAGAAAAAAAAAAACCTTAGCATTTTCCCATTTAAAACTTGTATTTCAGAATGCAGATCCAGTTCTTAATGCTTTTGCTAGTTCCAAGCTGGATGATGTGAAGTCTTCACGAAAGAAATTGAATGTACCAAGACCTGGTCAGACAGATACCTTTTTTGCCAAGTACTTAACAAGTGAGAAGGTGAGAATGTCAGTTCCATTATAACAAATTAAATTTTAATTTCTTCAATATATTATCGAAAAAAGATGTGGTTTTGCCTGGCTTTCGTCATAAGTGAGGAGAAATTAGTTTTTTTAAGTTCTAGTTATTCCAAAATATCAGAATAGTTTGAGTCAGATGAGGAGGTTTTACATTTTTGGTTTTTAAATTGGTGGTAATGGCTTCATTTAAAAGCAATTTAACCTACTCGAAATTTAAAAATTGTCTTGCATTACTTGTACTATTTGCTCAGCAGGTTATATTGCAATGCATGTCTTATTATTTTTCTGTTAAATTATGTGTTGTTACTTTATCATATTCTCAATCATTATCTAATCATATTATTTTTCATACATATAAAAAAGCATTTGCTACATTGGATTAGATTTATCCATCCAGGTGTACATGCATTTGTCAATCCATTTGGCTTAAACTGAGTTACTCAGATTTATTTTCCTGAATTTAAATAACTTTGCTTAAAAATTGTGTCTGGGTTTTAATTACTAAAATCTTTGGACCAATTGCTACAAGAGTTAAAGTCGGGGTGCATCTTGGGAAATGTAATTTTTGACAGAACCAATGTTAAAGGTGCTATATATGGAGCCTTTATGGAATTTATGGCTAGAAATTTATTATTGCCCATGACGATGGGAGATGATATGGAATTATAGCCTTCATGTGTTTGTTCATCATGTTTATTTGTTGGTTTGATCCTGTGTTCATGTATTGGTTTCTTCATTCGGTTTTCCCTTTTATACTAACTCTTCCATACAAAAAATGTTCCCACCTGAGTGACATTTGAATTTTTAGCTTCTTTCAATATATCCTCAATATTTTGGATATTGTCTTGCCTGCACTCTGAAAATTGGCATATGGCTGCATCTCAAGTAGAGTAACTCGAGATATCAAGATAAGGTTGATGTGACCTAATGTTAATGCTTGAGTGATTTTTTTAAGCTAGTCGTTACTCCACCAGTGGACCATTCATGGGCTTCTGAAAATTGGATTTGTGTCTGAATGAGTAATTCAGCCATTTAATAAGTAGGTCACTGAATCATAATTTCACCGGCTCTCATGAAATTTGTGTGTGGATGCATGTCAATTAGAGAAACTCGATAATGCATAAACTAGTTCATTGTGACCTGATTTTATTGCATGGTTGACTTGAGTAGTTTCAACTCTTCATTACTCTGTCAATATCCTGGACCCTATTTCACCAACATTTACAACAAGCAGAGGAACTAAACTATACCAAGGGTAGGCCACTGTGGCCTAATTTTGTTTCTTGTGTGATTAGGTATTTTTTTAGCCATTAGTTCATTACAAACATTAACTACTCTTATGAAATTTATTCATTGATGATTGTTTAGGAGAGAAACTCTACCAAACCAGAATCGGTCCCTGTGAAATACTGTTAATGTTCAAGTGATGTTTGTATTATCAATCATTTGTTATTTTTAATTTTCTGGTTCATGAATCCACATGTTTCATGAATCCACTTCAAGACTAATAGAATTTGTTTTGACCCGACACTGATCCAACTTTGTACAATGTTGCATATCTTAATATTTAGTATGTTGCAATAATATTTCCCTCCTGCACATGGTGCCTAATTTGTTCGCATAAATTCACAACAGGTGGATAAAATGTTCAAATCTTGTCCAGACCAGTCTGTCTGTATATTATGAGATATCTGTCTGTATGTGAGGCACTAACTCCTACTGCATTGGCATGACTTGTCTATACCAGTCTGTATATTATGGGATATCTGTCTGTATGTGAGGCACTAACTCCTATTGCATCGGCATAACTTGTCTATACCAGTCTGTATATTATGGGATTCCTATATGCAAGGCACAAATTCTTATTGAATCAGCATCAGTTGTCTATACCAGACTGTATGTTATGGGATACCAGTATGCAAGGCTCCTATTGCATCAGAATAAGTTGTCTATACCAGTCTGTGTATATTATGGGATTCTTATACACAAGGCACTAACTCCTATTCAATCAGCATCAGTTGTTTATACCAGTCTGTATATTATTGGATATCAAAATACAAGGCACTAGTTCCTATTGCATTAGTGTCAGTTGTCAATACCAGTCTGTATATTATTGGATATCAAAATACAAGGCACTAGTTCCTATTGCATTCGTGTCAGTTGTCAATACCAGTCTGTATATTATTGGATATCAAAATACAAGGCACTAGTTCCTATTGCATTAGTGTCAGTTGTCAATACCAGTCTGTATATTATTGGATATCAAAATACAAGGCACTAGTTCCTATTGCATTAGTGTCAGTTGTCAATACCAGTCTGTATATTATTGGATATCAAAATACAAGGCACTAGTTCCTATTGCATTAGTGTCAGTTGTCAATACCAGTCTGTATATTATTGGATATATAAATACAAGGCACTAGTTCCTATTGCATTAATGACAGTTGTCAATACCAGTCTGTATATTATTGGATATCTAAATACAAGGCACTAGTTCTTATTGCATTAGTGTCAGTTGTCAATACCAGTCTGTATATTATTGGATATCAAAATACAAGGCACTAGTTCCTATTGCATTAGTGTCAGTTGTCAATAACAGTCTGTATATTATTGGATATCTAAATACAAGGTACTAGTTCCTATTGCATTAATGACAGTTGTCAATACCAGTCTGTATATTATTGGATATCTAAATACAAGGCACTATTTCTTATTGCATTAGTGTCAGTTGTCAATACCAGTCTGTATATTATTGGATATCTAAATACAAGGCACTACTATTGCATTAATGACAGTTGTCAATACCAGTCTGTATTATATGGGATATCTCTATGCAAGGCACTAACTCCTATTGCATCAGTGTCTGTTTTCTATACCAGTTTGTTTATTGTCAGCTAATTCAAATGTGTTTCTATCAGCAATGAGATTCATGTCTGCAGGTAAACACTGTATTGTTTTGAAAATGATAATGCAGTTTATCAGGGTAAAAGAAGATTGTCACAAATAAATCTTAAACCTGCTGTCAGTTGACTTTTGTCACCATCTGATATTGTATAAATTGAAATTTCGTTTTAGCTGCTGGATCTACAATTAAATGACAGTTACTTCCGACGATACATCCTTGTGCAGTTTCTTATCCTGTTCCAGTACCTCAATTCACCAGTCAAGTTTAAGAGGTGAATTAACCTTTGATTTACATTTTTTCTCCATGCATAATCACTTTGTGTGTTGCACTACTGGTGTAATGGATACATTGAAACAAAAACAGTAACTATATGCAAAATCGGCCCTAAGAGTGAGACATTGGTTCTAGATCAAAGTCTCCTGTTTTTAGGCATTTATTTATTTATAATAAGGCATGTTTGGAATGTCTGGTAAATAATACATAATAAATACACATAGTGTGAATATGCAGGACAGAAAAGAAATCAGTTTACATGGTAAATCATGTATTATGCTATATTACATAACTTTGTAATTTGATGCATAGATGTCATTCAAATTAAATTAAATATGTCAAGGATGGAAAGAAAATGGTTTCTTAAATGTCCATTATGAGAACTTGTCCTTTATGTGGAGGTGTCTGCAAAGATAGATCTCACAATATTTTTTATTTTCTTTGAAATTGAGTGCATATTAATGTTTTGTTGCACATTATACTTAACAGAATACAATCTATTTAGCTTTGGTGATCAGCTGTAGAGACTGTTCAGATGTCATCTTTTGTTATCAATCATCCACCTTTCTTTCATCTACAAGCCCATTAGCACATTTTTTGCTGCTTCTCTTAAACTACTTTGGGTGGACTGCCATTAAAATTTTGCACACACATTCATCCCAAGAACTAATGCTTGTTATAAATAGTTGATTCAGGTACATGAGTAACAATGCTGAAGTTTTTAAGAATACACAATTTCAGTAAAGTAAAAGATTTGAAGACCAAGTCTTACCACACATTAATTTAAAAAAAAAAATGTTTTCTCGCTGTTTCTTTAGCTCTAATCAGGTGTTGACAGAAGACCAAAGCACATGGGTGAAAGCTACCCAGGAAAAAATTTACATGTTACTTCGGGAGACTCCACCAGATGGGGAGCAATTTGCCAAGACAGTAGAGGTAATTTTTACAACTTGTCTTTAATTTACAATAATTAATACTTTTCAGAATTGTTTGGTCTTTGACTGTCCTAACCATAAGGCCAGGTGAGCATATGGTATCATTCTGCATCAATTATATATCATCCATTGTCTGTTGTCTATCATGCACATATCAACGTTTGCTTATTTTCTCTCTGGAGGCTATAAATCTAATCTAAAAAATAAGTTTTGACAATTATATTTGATTGTTAATCTTGGTAAAGTCAATCTAAAGCAGTTATTGTATATGATATATTTTTTAATTTGTATATTTTTTGAGCTGGATATGCATTGCTTCCCGCACACTGATGTGACTGCTTATTTACAACTATTTCATGCCGCCTGTGCTTTTTTTGGGGACTGGTGCCCTGCCATATTCAGACTCTAGCTGTAATTTCACACAGTCTCTGCTCACTTTGGGGACTGTTGCCCTGCCTTATTCAGACTCTAGCTGTAATTTCACACAGTCTCTGCTCACTTTGGGGACTGGTGCCCTGCCATATTCAGATTCTAGTTGTAGAACTGGAGAAGGACCTTTGCATATTTAAGAGGAGATCTTGCTTCTGACAGAGTCCTTTCTTACTCTTGAAATTTTATTTTTAAAGATTTTGATCAACCATTATGAATAAGGTTTTACATATACATAATAAAAGAAACTTGTAAGAATTTCGTGTTCTAATTTTGCTCAGCATTTATAATGAATATATACATAGAGATGATAGTATAGGGATTTGTGATAAGTTGTACAATGATCAATGATCAATGACCTGTGGAAAAAGTTGTGGAATGTCATGCTGTGCCTAGAGTTCATAAGGTTATCAATAGTTACAGGCAAAAAGTTATTGCGAAGAATTATAAAAATGAAGTTGTGTAATCTCAGCTTTTAAATTTGTTTATTTTCTAATCATTATATTATATAATCCACACATAAGAGCCATATTTTGGTAAAATTGTTGACATTAAATCTTCGAAAATAAACTGCACTGCTTTGAAATGATTTTTTTTCCTTGAGATTTTAAAGAAGAAAGTAATAGCCCTTTTTCTTTATTTTAAAATTAAAATTATATGTTGTGACCCAGTACTTAAAATTATGTTCACTTGAAATGACCTTTCAAAATAATACACTGTTTCAGTAATGGAGTATCTGCTTGTTCTGGAATGACTCCACACATAATATTAACAGAGACTAAGTAGAGGATTCTAATATTGTTATAAAGTTTTGGACAATGTAACTTTTAAAAAAATTGTATGCTAAATTTCTGGAATTCCATTTGAGTCAATTTCTTGTTCAGACATACATAAAGAATGACAATCAATTGTGGATAAAGGACATTTATATTTGTATAGAATCATTTGAAAACAATTATTTTGTGCATGTTTTATTGTATACAGTGAACATAAATGAATCTTGAAATGTTTCACTACTCCAACAGTTTTATTTTTAATTCTACTTAACAAAAATAATTCTTTAAAAAATGTTATATTATTATATAACCTCTTTTGAAAGGTCACCTGTTCATAAAGATTTTTTTTCTCCTAGTCCCTTAGCATTTATTTTTTTAGATTTTTCTATATTTTGATGTACTGCACCAAGAGTATAATTTCAAATTTTTTAATTTAGAGACCCACCTCTATTACTTATTTTAGCATATTCTAAAAAGAGAGGAGAACTGGAACAATTGGAAGAATGATGGATGTCCCAAATTTGAGAGAGAGCCCACAGATCCCACACCAGAAGCTACATCCAAACCCAAGCAGAAGTAAGTACTGACTAAACAATACTTACATGGTTTTGCTGAGACTGACTCCATTTTTATTCTCCTGATTGATTCTCATTTGAATTTATTTTTGGATGATTGCTTCAATATTGATGTTCTAGAATGACATGTACACATGCACTTAGAGAGTGAGAATCTGCTATGGCTCGAGTTCTTAATCTCCCACCCTCACTTGTTGCTATACTGTCACTCACTATAAAACCCACCAGTATACCAGTGCCCCTCTTATAACATGGACACAGTGGTCCCTTCCTGTAAACCTCCATCATTATACCACTGCCACTTTTATAAGGCAGGTACAGTGGTCACTCACTATTAAACCCATCAGTATACCACTGTCTGTTTTATAACATATGTACAGTGGTCCTTTGCTAAAAACACATCAGTATACCACTGTCCCTATTATAACATATGTACAGTGGTCCTTTGCTAAAAACACATCAGTATACCACTGTCCCTATTATAACATGTGTACAGTGGTCCTTTGCTAAAAACGCATCAGTATACCACTGTCCATTTTATAACATATGTACAGTGGTCCTTTGCTAAAAACACATCAGTATACCACTGTCCCTATTATAACATGTGTACAGTGGTCCTTTGCTAAAAACGCATCAGTATACCACTGTCCATTTTATAACATATGTACAGTGGTCCTTTGCTAAAAACGCATCAGTATACCACTGTCCATTTTATAACATATGTACAGTGGTCCTTTGCTAAAAACGCATCAGTATACCACTGTCCATTTTATAACATATGTACAGTGGTCCTTTGCTAAAAACACATCAATATACCACTGTACTACCTCATGCCCTGTAAAGTCGTCGCTAGGGGTTAATGTGTTAAAAAAATGATACCCATCAGACTTCCAATATGGTAACCATGATGACCATCTTAAACTTGTTATTTTTACTGAATGGATAGTTGTAGCAACGTGTTTTCATTGTCTCACTTCAATGAAAATGGAGTTAATTTGGCCATCAGTCTTGTTATTGCTGCTTGACCTGAACAAATAGTTGTAGCAGCATGGTAGTTTTCAATAAAAGACTAATTATGATATGCAGTTGGTTTTAAATGAAAATAGTGCAAATCAGCTCATGCCAAATTTTAAAACCATGTTATTGCTAATTCTCCAGATTGGATTATTCCTAACAACATTGGGATTTCACTCCAAGACTTATTATCGGATGGAGTTGCTCCTAAAGAAAATGGGTATAAAGAAGACTCCAGCATGGCTTTCTTGGTGGCCATCTTGAAAATATTGTTATTCCTACTTCTCCAGAACAGATGGTTATATTGACATGCAGTTTTCACTGAAATATTTATTAAAATATCAAGGTTCTAAATTAAAGCAGTTCTGATCAGGCCTCCAAAAATGGCGGTGATCCTGGTAATTTATTTTCAGTATTCTTTGTGAAAAAATGATTGTATCAACGTGGAGATTTCACTTCAGTTTGTTTTTGTTACTCAGTGTAAACTACTTGGAGGATTGCCACAAAACTTTACACACACAGTCATCCCAGGGTCTAGTTGGTCCAAAATGAAAATATTTCTACTCACAAATTCAATATGGTTGTCACTGCAGCCATATTGAGAATCTTATTGCTACTTGAATATTTTGATGGCTGTGTGGTCCTAAATTAAAATGGTGTTGATCTGGTGTCTGATATGGACACCATTTAGAAAATCTTGTCATCATTATTCCTTCTGAGCAGAAAATCATGTTGACCTGGGATTTTCACCAGCAGACTTCTTCTTATGATGTCTAGTTGATTCAAAATGACAATGGTTCTGATCAGACATCTGATGTGGCCACTACATCAGCCATCTTGAAAACTTTATTGCTACTTCTTTTGAATGGTCTTATCAACATGGGGTTTTCACTAGAAGACTTGTTAGAATTTTTAGTTGGTCCAAAATGAAAATAATACCATTCTGATGTCCAATATGGCCACCATGGCAGCCATCTTCAAAATTTCATTGTTGCTACTACTCTGAAAAATTATATTGGCATTGGATTTCACATAAGACTTCTTATGATGTCCAGTTGGTCCTAAGTGAAAATGGTGCCACCCAGATATTCAGTGTGACCATCACAGTTGCCATCGTGTTATGGCTATTGAATACATGGTGATATCCACATTGGGATTTCAGTATGGATCTTCTTATGATGTCTTCTTGGTCCTAAACAAAAAATAGTGCTATTCTGACATCCCGTATTACCACCACAGCAGCCAAGTAAAAAAAATCGTGTTAATACTAGGGCATAACCGACTTTTGATCCGGAAATCGGATTCCACCGGATAGTATGAACTTCCGATTAATCGGAGTCGGACAAGGCAGGAACGACTGATTCGGATAATAAAAATAATAAAGTTGAATTTCTATAGCACCGTGTCTAACACTGCGTGTCATTCGATAGTGCGTTAATAAAGTTAAATAAGAAGTCAGAAAAGTCCAATATGGTCAACGCAACCACGCTGTGAGACAATCTATTTAAACTGGCGGATGAAAACCGGAAATGAAGCCGGATATGGTAAAGTACTAAGTAACATGCTAGACACGGTAAAACCAGATACCAGAAACCTGGAAACGGAAGATGAAATTTTTTAGAAAAAAAAAATATGGATTTAGCATTTCCGACTAATTGAATCGTATCCGGAATCGGAAAAATTTCATGCCCAAAATCCGGAATCGGAAATCGGTAGAAAAATGCTAATCGGTTATGCCCTAGTTAATACTATTTTTATTAAATCAAAAACCATATCAGCATTGAATTTTAAACAAAATAAATCATCTTGTATCCAGTAGTGCACGGCTTGAAAATGTTATCACTACTGTTCGTTTTGTCTAAGAGTGTTGATCTGACATCCAAAATGGTGCCACAATTTCAACCATCTTTAATATCTTGTTATTACTAATCCTAAATAGAAAGTTATATCGACATGAAATTTTTAAATAATTAATAAATTTAGCTGGTCCTGAATGAAAATGGTGCTAATCTGACCTTATATTTAATCATAGTGGTAGCCATCTTGAAAATCATCATGTTGTCTGTCTTGAAAATCTTCATGTCGTCTGTTTTGAAAATCTTCAGGTCGTCTGTCTCGAAAATCATCATGTCATCATTTCCCAAAATAAAAAGTTATATGTGTATTTTTCAGCAGAATTCTTTTTATGGTATCTGGATGGTTTGAATGAAAATTTTGCAAAGCCAACCTCCATTTTGGTCATCATGACGGCCGTCTTAAAAATCTGGTAATAACAACTTGTTCACAATGGATGGTCATCTGGTTGTAGGGTGTTCACCAAGAAAAAAAAAGACTTCTTATCATGTCTGGTTGGTCCTAAATGAAGTGGTGCTGATCAGGCTTCCAATATGTATTGATCATGAAAGTCTATTTTCATAGACCAGAAGAACTTATGGGGTGGTCTGTTGTCTATCTTCCACTGTCCATTGTCCATGATTTGTAGTCTGTCTGACCATTGGCACAAGTATTTTATTGCTTCGCTTGGAGGATTGCCATTAAACTTTACTTTCATCCCACGATGCAGTTGCTCCTAAATTAAAACGGCACTGCTCAGTCTTTCAATATGACTTTCACATCAACCATCTTCATCAGAAATATGATATATACCTTATCGTGAATCGATGTACATATCAGCATGAGGTTTTCACCAGACTTATGATATATAGCTGATCCTGAATGAACACTGCCTATCTGACCTTAAATATGACTAAAATGGCAGTCATCTTGAAAACTGTCTTGACCTAAATCAAAAGTCATTGCACCATAGGGTTTTCACCAGTAGACATCTTATGTTGTCTCCTGAATTAAAATGATGCCACCATTGTAGCCATATCCAGAATTGATAGTTTTTTCAATATGTGGTTTTCATCAAAAGTCTTCTTGTACGGGAAAATGTGCTTCACAGAGAGCCATTAATACTGCCACATTGAACATATTGAAAAACGTTTCACTGATTCTCCTGACTGGATGGTCATATTAACCTGGAGTTTTCAGAAGTCTTCTCACTTCATCTGGTTTGTCATAAAATGAAAATGGTGCAGATCTTATAGCCAGTATGACTCACACAGTGACTGATTTTAAAAATCTTGTCTCTGAAAGATGTCTAATATGGATTAAACTCTCAGAAGTTGAAATGAAAACATGCTTGGCTTATGGGTATAACTTAGCATGCTTAGAGACCACTACAGTGATCATCTAAGATACTAAGTCAAAGACCATGACAAATAATTTTGTAATTCGCAGATATTTTGTGAACATCTTAACTTGGACAATAATAAAATATTTTGTTATGAATTTAATATATTGGAATTTCTCAAAAATATCTGAGGTGGTTGCAGTTATTATGCTAGTGTTGTTTCCACTGTCTGTCAGAGAATGGGTGTTGGGGTAATTCAGCCATATTAGAATATATAAAAAATTGCAAATTAGTTACACATTTTGTTTGTATATTGTGAATTTCATGTCTTCTGACTGGCAATATGTATATAGTAAATTCTGTGTTACATCGTGTACATTTATACCCATATTTAACAATAAAAACTGTGTATTCTGTTTTCATTGTGATTTTTTTTTTTTTTATACAGACCTAAGAGGAAGAGAATAGGAGATGACCTTCAGTCAACTGGTGGCAAGGTCATCCGGATGGGAAATGCTGAGTTGACAAAATTGTGGAATCTTAACCCAGACAACATGGAAGCCTGCAAAGCAGAGAAAAGGTAAGATCTCTTAAAATAGAAAATATGAAGATCAGCAGAAATTCCCACCATTCTTCATTTTACAGAATTATTAAGAATTCTTTGTGAAATTCCTTATGCTGAACTATATTGATGAAATTCAAAACAATTATAATTCTGGGGGATAAAATTAGAACAGGTAGATTATTTTGTGGAGATAGGAAGAAAAGTACTTCAAAACCAATCACAGGGTCTTCAGCTAGATTTGAAGTTGGAGAGTGTGTTGCCAAGGAAGGTGGGGGTTAGGTAAAGTAAAAGTAGTCAGGTAAATTGCCAGTCTCCCTGCTGATAAGGAAAGCCCTGAATCATATAGACTGGTACATAGGATGCATTTTTTTATGTAAAATGTTACTGTACTGAACAAACAACCAGACAAGCAGATGTTATATAGCTGAAAAATGGAGGTGGAGATGACAAGGCTGACCTAATTCAATTTTCAGAGGCCATTAAATTAACAAATGCAGAACAAATATACTTTGAACACAAGATTTCATATAACAACTTTATATCCTGCTTGATATCTGTCAAGATGAAATCCATAAGCTCCACATTTGCTTTTTGAGGTAAATGTTTGTTTAGTGAAATTTTGTCAAATCAGTACTTTCATTTTGCCAGCAAAATTGCCTCTGATGACAGATGACATTTAAAATTTTAGATTTTCAAATAGATATTTGTTTTTCGAATGGTGTGTAGAAAAGAATGCCATATGCTTACAAAATTTTATGAAGAAAAAGTCTCTTCTCTTAGCCAATATCTTTTGATTGACTGTTATTCTCCAGGGCAAAATTTTCCCTAAAAAACAGACTGGTTCCCTCTCTTTCAAATAAGAAGTTGCAATGGCTCAGTTTTTGGGTGTTGGATTCTGCCATCAGATCAGTCTATGTCAATTGATGTGGTGGTCCTTGGGAAATGCACATTACTCCAATTGTGACCATTCTAGAGACCTAGTGGTTAGAACATCTGCCTCGGATGTGCGAGGTCGGGGGTTCAATCCCCAGCCGAATCATACCAAAGACTTACAAAAATGGTACTAACAGCTGATTCACTTGGCACTCAGCATTAAGAGGTTAGTGTTAGGACTGGTTGACCTGGTGTCAGGATAATGTGACTGGGTGGGACATCATGTTACATGTCTATGACATGATGTCTCAGTGCTAGACATCACTGTAAACTGTCACACTGCAGACATTGTAGCGATATGACTGAAAAATTGTTAAAGCTACGTTAAAATTCCAAATCACACACACACACACACACACACACACACACTCCATTTGCCTCTTTAGAATGGCCTTTTTGTGTTCTCTATACTTCTAACTGGTCCTCATAAAGTACATATCAGATATTGACCAAATATATAGTGTAATGTAAGGACATTAAATAAATGTACAAATACATTTTGTAGGTTATTTTTGCCAAGCCTTGAGGAATTCTTCACAGAAGCAGTAGAACAGGCAGACCCAGAGGCAATGGTTGAGGAAGAGTACAAGTGAGTATTCCATTCATATTGTAGTGAAGAGATTTTCCAAACCCATGAAATTAACTCTTGTCAGGAATTGATTCAGAAAGAGAAGATGATTGACACGAGTTATCAAAAGTCCAAATGGAAAGAAAATTTACAACTGATGGTGTCCAAAACCAAGTATTATTTCGACGAAATGTTTAATTGTTGGTTATCAAAAATTCTCATCTTCAGAATAGTAAAACAAAACAATTTGGTTTGGATCAAGTCAGGTTTCAGAGATGTGACTGTCTAAACTTTAATGTCACATTTTGATATGACATCTTGTCTGTTACAAATTATATTTCCACACAGTAACCTTAGTTTCCAAACTTTATGGATAGCCTAAACTTTTAGAGAAAGGACGAACCCTATCAGTTTGGGGGATTAAAAGTTAAAGATCAAGGTCATTGGAATAGAAACAAGGAAAACAGTTTAATCATTGAGTACCAACTGCAGAGGCATTTGTCACCAGAATATTCTATTCAAAATAATATAAATTTTGGACACACTGGATCACACCCCTGTGTTTTCATGACTTGCGATATGTCTGCCTATTCTGCGCATAGCTTTGAAAAGATATAATATTTATCCATCTATCTATGGAAATGAAATACATTACTTTGGACTATTTCTGTCAGCATCTCAGTCAAATAATTAGGTCAGGTTTATAGCTGGTTTTACAAACTTCAATGTAGCATTGCCAATATATGTCGAGATATATTAAGCAAACTAAACAGATCTTGTTCAATTATTTTAGTCAAGTTCAACATTTAATAACAAAAGATAAGCTATTATGTTGAAGAGAAACAGCAATGAATAGGATGTAACGTGTTTTCAATGTCTGTTTTATGAGAGAAAAATGCCAGAGAATTTAGAAACAGACTATATGCTGGGTAATTTCTTGAGGATCCAGTTTTAGTGGCAGGTTGACATTTTGGATGCAGACGATTTTGTATATGTGGGACAACTGATTGCATATTTAAAAACTTTGATTAAAATGTAATTTCATTTTAAGGTATATATTTCCATCTTTTATATGATGTATTTATTTGTATAATTCTAAAAGATATAAAGTAAATAGGATTTTCTGTGTTAAAAGTTCATAAAGGTCATGGAGTACGTCTTTATGTTGACATTTAGAATTCACATTTTCATATGCATTTAGGGTAGAAATGTGGGATATTTTTGCAAACTTTAGGAATATCACCACTTTCCTTAATTAAAGGATGATTGTTCTTTCTTTAAACAAGAAGGATTTTTTTACCAGAACCAACACCTGAATGTTGTATCATTGCGCAGAATTACCTGACATGCAGAATTGGCCGACATGGTGGAATATATTAAAAACGATATGAGCCCCAGTATCAATATAGGTTTGTGGACTGGTTTAATGAATTACAAGAAGACAAGTTGATTTTGCAGAAATTCAGTCCTTTGTTTCTACAGTAGTATATAATTTTGAAAGTCTTTTATCAAAATTTTATATCACCACTTTTGAAAATGTTTTTTGAATGATGGGTTTTTAATCAGATCGTCTTAAGAAGATTAGGTTGTTTGAAAAATATTGTTTGGGGGATTTATTGACACAGGTAAATTCAGGGTTAAACTCTTTTCATTACAAGACAAGATTCAAATTGTTTGCATTTATTGTTTTTTTATGCTGTAATAGGAAATGTTAACTTTCCATAAGATGCATGGCCAGTTTACGACAGGTAAAAGATTTCCCAAGGTTTTGTGCACTGACATTATGTTGACATTATTGTTTTCTTACACAGGATGTGTTGTAAGAAGTATTTTTTCTTCTTGTCATTTAATAGAGACCTAAGTTGTAAATATATCATTTTATTTCTGATCTCTCCCCAAAGTTCATAGTGCTACAATATACCTTGGTAGAATATTATAAGCTAATGATAACAGCGTTCAATATTCACTGATTTTTGCAGAAGCAAACCTAATTAGTTACAAATTTACTTTTATGGAACTGTGTGCTATCATTTGAATTTCAGACTGACCAATGACCAGATTTACCAGTGGAAGTCACTGCGTTTGCTTGCTAGAAGAAGTCCACATTTCTTCAATCATTCCAACAATCCTGCTCAACCTCTCAATATATATCTTAACCAAATGCTGACCAAACTTGCTAAAGAAATGCCGGTAGGTATACACAGGTATCTTCTGTGATTGAATTTGTTTATCTTAAGACCATTGCTAAGATACCAGATGACCCGACTGGCTTTGCAAAAATCCAAACTTTTCATCCTAAGTTTAGAAATTGTATTTAAAGAAATTAGAGGTAAAAATATTTAGGTTTCTTCTTAATGGTCTTTTCCTGAAAACCACTTCATTATTATAAAATTCTTTTGCATTATTTATTTACAAGTTACTGTATTTAAAGAGTAGGGCGCTAACAAATGTTGCTACAGGTTTTCATCATTCCTGGTATATATGCAGAAGTGACATTTCACTTTGAACGAAGAACGTGCTGATGCAGAGATTATATATTAGGGAATTGCATTTGCTTATGAAATGAACAGTAGTCTTTTGGAAATTTAAGAAATTGAAATGACATTGTAATCTGCAGACTGTATTGTCATTGTTGCATCAAGCCTCTCAACCCCACCCCCACCCTAAATCCAGACAATTATTGGAAACATTTTGGAAAATAAATGCATCAGATCCACATTTTTGGTCAAAATTGTCTTCAGTAACTCTCTTTGAATAGCAGCTTCAGTTCCATGAACTGGTACATGGAGGATAAAACACATTTTAAATGTAAGCCCACTAGCGTATTAATGAAGATGTGTTTTTACAGTTCAGATTGTTTTCTTCTTCTTCACCCACTTGTTTTCCCCAATGGTTGAGTAAATGATATCTCTAAAACCTTTTTACCAAACTTAAAAGGATTTAACATGTGGATTTGATTGATTGCAATATGCTTGGAGAAATACACTAGAGTTAGCAGTAATGTCAACTTGGTCACAAGCTATTCATCATATTTCCAAGTTTTGCACTGTGTAATTGTTTGATCTATTTCCTGCATATTTAGTCTATTAGAGGGAAATCAATCGCCCTTTTTCCATTTTTTGTTTATAAATTCGTGACTGTCATTGTCGTTTGTTTATAAATTCGTGACTGTCATTATCAGGCTTAATACTGTCCCAAACCTTGAAATAGATGTACTGTGAGCATCATTTACAGTTCAGAATGTGCATGCTTGGTTGCATTGCTTTGATTGACGATTCTCTTGCAGATTAGTCCATCACATCATTGCTTCAAACTGCTATGTAATTATACAGTGTTTAACATCTTCTTTGCACCCACACAAGGAAATAAGTGAGGCATGTCCCCTGCAGAGTGAATATTGTTGAACATGTCCAAAAAATACTAACAATTTCATGTAATTCACAATTGTTTATGTTTATAACTTAACATGTTACTGTTTCATCTTTCCAGGTTTGCTTATGGTGTTTGTCATTGTCTGGCTGATATTAATAGAAATGTGGATACATTTCTTCACATGCATGTCAAATCTTTGGGTTTTTTTGGGGGGGGGGGGCATCATTTGTGCATTCTGTCTCCATCCACTCAAATTACAGCCGTAACAATTAATGGTAACTCTGTCAATGTGCCTTAATAGTTATTTCAGTCCATCATACTGGTCAATCTTCCTCAAACGTGGGCAATTGTGCCTTGTCATTATGGCTATTTGCCTCATAAAAAGTGTATGTCATCTATTTGATCTTTACAATTCTATCATTCAATAGCAGTGGTGATTCTGCCTCTATTGTATGTGGGCTGTTTAGCCTTGAAAATTCTGTCATTTAGTACTGGTGGTTCTACATCATAGATATGGCATGCTTCAAACTTTATGCAGCAGAGAGTGAGACTCGAGGAATGCCAAAGACATAAATATGTACAGTTTAATAATTGCATAATAGTTATTTTAATTAAATATTTTGTTTAGACTAATTCACTATTATTTCTTCCTAAGCTATGAGGTGTATTATGTACAGTACACCTGTCTGTCAGTCCATTTAGCTGTACACAGATATTTAATAGGCAGTTTTAGTTTTCAGTCCACTTGTCCAAGTTTCCTACTATTGTATATTGCATAAACTTAAAACTTTAGTCCAACTGCAAACTGCACAGACCATGATCTGCCATTGCACAATTCACTGGCAGATATGGTTATGTTCCGTTTCTTAGCAATAATCTGTAGGATAAATAAGATAGACCCTGATATGCCGGCACATTATGTAGCAGCAGGTTATGGTTTGTATTGTTTGCACTGGGATGTATAAGTTAGAATGTATGATACCAAATTTTATTCAGATCAATCACTCCAGTGACCTAGTGGTTAGAGCATATGTCTCAGATGTGAAAGGTCATGGGTTCAAACACCATCGGAGTCATACCAAAAAACTTTAAAAAATGGTACTAACAGCTGCCTTGCTAGGTGCTCAGCATTTAGAGGTTAGTTTTAGGACTGGTTGGCCTGGTGTCAGGATAATGTGACTGGGTGGATCATCATGCTACATGTCTACGGCATGATGCTCCAGTGCTAGACGTCATTATAAACTGCCACATTGCAAACATCATAATGACACAACCACCCATTTACACACAAATTTTATTCAGATCCACCAAGCCACTCTAAAGATGAGGCTGATTCATATCAAACATGATGAATATATTTGTGATGTTACTAAGTCACAGCCAATCTATTTTCTGTGCTTGTCATTAGGTCATTTTTCAACAGTGTCAAATATGAAATGGAAGAACCACTCAAATCTATAGTTTAAAAAAGAGTGAATATGAATTCAGATTGTGAAATAAATAACAGTTTAGATAAATAAAACACACGCTTCTAGTATGGGCAATACTAAGAAGTTATCACTTTTCAAAATACTCCAGAATGTTGCTGAGACATTTTCATATGAAATCAGATTAGTTCCAAATTAAATCCAGACTTTCTAACAGTTCTCAAAATTTTGAGTTACTGTGAACCATCGTTGTTGCATAATTGGAATGGACTTAACAATGGCACCGGTATAGACAATTTCTGCTTTAACAGGTGAAGAGTTTACAAATGTATTGACATATTGTGTATCAGGAAAGTCATCACCTGCAGAAAAATGTTATGTAATTGAATTTATACTGTGTGCTTGACGTTTGTGATTGAGGGTTGTGGATTGTTTTTGCATACCTGACATTTATTATGATTTTATGTGGTAAACAAGATGTTTGCTAGAATTTTAGTACAGGAATTTGGTGATCAAAAACATTCAAGGTTTGTGTTAATTTGGTGAGTTGAAACAAAAATTCTTTAACAACTACCATTTTAGTGTATTTTTTATGTGTAATGCACATCCAATGGTGATGATTTACTTTCTTTCAAGAAGGAAATAATAACAAAGGGAGTAAAGATATACAAATAAATAATTTTTCATTTAATCAATGAGTTAATAATTTTAATGAAAATAATTCAGACAAAAGTGGGAATTATTATAATAAATACTGATAGATAATGAATGAACACTAAATTTAAATAAGAACAAGAGCCATAATGAAAAATTTCAAAGTACATTTTGGGATGAACTCATGAATTCATGATTTACTCAAGTGCTTGATTAAACATTTCTCACAATAATGTAAGTTCCCAGGAAAAAATGATAGAACAGTGCAGATGATAAAGTTATCATGGTAACATAACTACTAGTGCATTTGCATCAAGTATTATTTACTATTCCCTCTGTGTTTTTTAAATGTATGACCTCAAATTTGGAGGATGGATCCTTCTTCTGTTCTCTGTTCAATGGATTCTACCTGCAACTATGAATTTGTGTTTATTTCTGCTTTCATGTTAATTTGGAAAACTTTCAATGAAGATTAGAACTAGTTTTGTTTATTATAAAACTAAGGTATATTTTGACAAGTTACAGGCATACTATGACTGTTTTGAAGCAAACTGTGACCAATTAGAGGCATGCTGTGCCTAATTAAAGAATTACTGTGACTATTAAGAGGCATACTGTAACTAATTAGAGCATTACTGTGAATTATTTAAGGTATAATGTGACTAATTAAAGGCATACTATAATTAATTAGATCATTACTGTGAATTATTAGAGGCATACTGTGACTAATTAAAGGCATACTGTGACTATTAAGAGGCATACTGTAACTAATTAGAGCTATACTGTGACTTTTTTGAGGCATAATGTGACTTGTTACAGGCATACTTGGACTTATTAAAGGTATAATGTGACTAATAAGAGGCATACTGTGACTAATTAGAGCTATAATGTGACTTATTAGAGGCATACTGTGACTAATTAGAGCATAACTGTAGAGGCATACTGTGACTAATTAGAGCTATACTGTGACTTATTAGAGGCATACTGTGACTAATTAGAGCTATACTGTGACTTATAGAGGCATACTGTGACTAATTAAAGCATAACGGACTTATTGGAGGCATACTGTGCTTAAGTAGAGCATAATTGACTTATTAGAGGCATATTGTGACTAATTAGAGCTATACTGTGACTTATTAGAGGCATACTGTGACTAATTAGAGCATAACTGTGACTAATTAGAGGCATATTGTGACTAATTAGAGTATAATGGATTTATTAGAGGCATACTGTGACTAATTAGAGGCATACTGTGACTAATTAGAACATAACTGACTTATTAGAGGCATACTGTGACTAATTAGAGGCATACTATGACTTATTAGAGCATAATGGATTTATTAGAGGCATACTGTGACTTATTAGAGGCATACTGTGACTAATTAGAGCTATACTGTGACTTATTAGAGGCATACTGTGACTAATTAGAGCAGGGGTGTGCAACCTGCGGCCGTACGGCCGCATGCGGCCGTGGGCACGAAAATGTGCGGCCGTGGAAATCTGTTTAAATTATAATAACCTGCGGCCGTCAAATATTTGCAATTTGGCAATATATTATGTAAAGTTGTAAACGAAATATCGAATATTCATTTACACTCTTAAGCACTTGTTATTGCGAAAGAAATTACGACTCCGGCAGCTGTAGCGTTAGCTGCAGTGTTTAGCGCTCATAGACATTGAAATAGCTCTTGCCGCGCTGGTGTTAGGCTGCAGTTGTAGCTAATGAGGGCAGGCCATGAAGTTTAGCAGCCTAATATTGAAGCGCGCCGAAACCGTGTGATGCGCACATTCGCTGTATCGTGCTTGCTCTCTGTAACCCGTCGGTCAACTTCAGTAGCTGCTACAGTACACGCAAATACCCAGAGGCCTGTGTACAAGTATCACTTTTAGCTGGCAGCTGCACCAGAAATCCAGACAGATTCTCGACATAGCAGTGAATAAACATAACAGTGAAAAAGAGTTTAATGAAAACGATTAATTGTATCATAGTTATACAGCTTGTACGCTTAGTTACCGTATAATATTATCCGTGCCGCCTTAGTACTCATCATGTCGATAAAAAGGAAAAGAACATTGGAAGAAGAGAAGCGGAGCTTTAATGTAAAATGGGAGTTAGATTTCTTTATGGCAGAGACAGAGAACCATTTCATGCAGTGTCTAATCTACGGCGATGTTGTGAAAACTGTCAAAGGGGACAATGCCAAGCAACATTTTCGCCGACACGCATCACACAACTATGCACAGTTACAAGGTGATTCAAGGAAGATCTGCGTGGAAAATCTAAAGAGGAATGTTCGACAACAGACCTCGGTCATGTCTGCTTTTGTTAAGACTACGAATAAGCGCAGTGAAGCTTCCTATCGAGTGGCCTATCGTCTCGGTGTCGCTGGAAAGCCTTATTCCGATGGGGAACTCGTGAAAAGTTGTATCATGGATGTTGTTAAGTGCATTCATCCGGGTAAGGAAACGGATTATTCTTTGATTCCTCTGTCGCGCGATACCGTGCAACGCCGTCAAAGTAATATTGCCGAGCAGCTGAAGCTCTCCATGCAGGCAAAGATTAACAAGGAGGACAGCCTGTTTGCACTGGCTGTTGATGAATCTACGGACATTTCAGATTCAGCGCAGCTACTCATATTCATTCGCTCCCTATCCCCAACATTTGAATTGTGCGAGGATCTGCTCTCCATGGAGACACTTGTTACTCAAACTCGAGGAGAAGACATATTTTTGGCAGTTAAAAAAGCTTGCATCGACTCGCACGTTGATCTGAAGAACCTGCGAGGCATCTGTACAGACGGCGCGCCTGCCATGGTTGGTAAGCAAAATGGCTTAGTGGCTAGATTTTCCGATTATGTGTTGAAGGATCACGGTAATGACCAGCTCATAAATCTGCACTGCATTATTCACCAGGAGGCGCTGTGTTCTAAATCTGTTGATTTGGATAAAATTCTGAAGGATGTGAATCGCATTATCCTTTTCATTCGCGCGAATGCTCTTCACCACCGCCAATTCATACAAATTCTTCACACAAATGATTCGTCGGCTGAAGATATTCTGTACCACACCAGCGTTCGTTGGTTGTCTCAGGGAGAAACATCGCGCCGTGTTCTGCTGCTACGAAAAGAAATACTGGAATTTTATGCCACGAAAAACAAGGACTGCCCACTGCAGAACCAGGCCTTCTTAACATCTCTAGCCTTCCTTGTAGATTTGTTAATTTATATCAACTGCCTCAACGAGTCTCTCAAGGCAAAGGAACAACAGTTTGCCTCATGCACAGAAGAGTACAGGATTTCTGTGACAAATGTCGTCTGCTACAAAGTCATATCCAACAGCTCAATCTCTATCATTTCCCGCAACTCACCGCTCTAATCGAGAGCCATGAAATAAGAAAAGATGAAATTCCGGCTACGTCCTTTTCAGGCGTCCTCGAAGCGCTGTTGCTGGAATTCGCAGAACGTTTTCAGGATTTCGACAAGATCTCAGAAAATATGAGACTCGTTGCTTCTCCACATTTGGTTGAGACAGAGAGTGCGCCGTTGGATGTCCAAATGGAACTGATCGAACTAAAAAATAACGCGCAGCTTGTGAAGAAATTCGAGGACAAAAACGATCTACTGGAGACATGGAAAGTAGCTGTGGAGTATCCCAAGCTTCGCGAAATAGCAAGAAACACTCTAGTGCTGTTTGGAAGCACTTACATGTGCGAAGCGTCATTTTCACGAATGAAATATCTCAAGAACAAATATCGAACCCGACTAGTGGACACCAATCTGGCGTCAGGAATACGACTGATGATCTCCAGCGAGTGCCCGGACTTTGCGCGACTCTCGGCAAACATCCAAGAGCAAGGCAGCCACTAATTTCTGGACTCTGGACTGCTAAGTTACATGGACAGTGTTAGTGAAGCAGCTTATCACTTATTCAATTATTGTTTTCTCAGTGTACTAATGCCACTTAAAAATATACTCATGCTGTACGTGTGTGACATGATGTTAGGTTTACATGACAATGTTCAATAAAGTAGAAATATAAGAGAATATCGATGGAAATGTTTTTGTTTGTAATTAAGCACTGTGTTTGCCTACAATACATTATGATTATGTCATTATTATCTCGCGTTGACTATTACGAGAGGTAAATTTTGATAGTGACCGTTTCGTTTTTCAGGGAAAAATTTTTGGCGGCCGTTGCAAAAGTAATTTTTTTTTATGCGGCCGGCAATAGCCCAAAGGCTGCGCACCCCTGAATTAGAGCATAACTGTGACATACTGTGAATAATTAGAGCATAACTGACATACTGTGACTAATTAGAGCATAACTGTGACATACTGTGACTAATTAGAGCATAACTGTGACTTATTACAGGCATACTGTGACTTATGAATGGCATAATGTGAATAATTACAGGCATACTTGGATTTTAGAGGTATATAGTTGTGGTTGAGATGTTGAATTCAGATGAATGGATTCATGTTCATCTTCTATGTTCTCCATTTATTTCTATCTGCAGATCCATTCCTCAGAAATGCAGTCATCAGAGAATGCCCAGTCTTCTGCAGAGACCCAGACTGGAGAGGAAATGAAGACAGAGGTCGGTGAGGAGGAGGATATAAAGGAGGCACAGGAAGAGGAGGAAGAGGTGGTTGAGGAAGAGGAGAAGCAGAAGAAAGAACAAAGTAAGTGAATCTAAAGTCTTGGTACAACACTACCTCGATAACTTGCACTCTAACAATGCATGAAGATGCTTTTGACGCAAGGCCAGGACAGCAAAATAAAAATCAGATTGAAATCATGCTATGTCACTCATTTTATCATCATTAAATAAATCCGATTGAATCAACATTAAGATACTCTTGATATTTAATAAGAAGTTATATATTTTGTTACATTTTCTTTCCAAATGACATAATTAGTTCACCATAAATAACAATATTCAAATAAATTTCAATCCAAGGCAGTGTACTAGAGGCAGCACTTTAATAAATAAAAAAACAATTAAACAATTTTTTATCAAGTGAAATTTATATTTTTGTTCGATTTATGTATAATAATCATCATAAATGCAATGTGTAGTCAAATGTGAAATATGTCAGTCTACTGTATCAGCAACTACAATGCTGGTCGTGTTTGATATTTGACTTGCAGAAGTATTCATTGTATTGCTATACTGAAATAAAAGCAGTCCTGCTTTGTATTATCATGTTATGTTTTTTGTATAAAATAAAAGAACATACCAAAGACTTACAAAAATGGTACTAACAGCTGCCTCGCTTGGCGCTCACCATTAAGAGGTTAGTGTTAGGACTGGTTGGCCTGGTGTCAGGATAATGTGACTGGGTGGGACATCATGCTACATGTCTGCAGCACGATGCCCCAGTGCTAGACATTACTATAAACTGCCTTACTGCAGACATCATAGTGATATCACTAAAAAATTGTTAAAGCTATGTTAAAAAACCAAATTAAACAAACAAACAAATCAAATAAAAGAAAAGAGGGTTTTGGAATAAAAGAAAAGTTAAATGGCATGCAAATCCTACTTGCATAAAAGCTAGCAGCTCCAGACAGTGTGTCAGGTCAACTCATTTTAATTGATCAATTCAACACTATTGTTTTCTAATTCTAAAATAAGAGCGATTCAGAAAGTGCATATCCAATTATTATATTGCATCAATCATGAAGTCTTATGAAGAGGTCCTAATTTATTTCCCCAAAGATATTACAAGCAGCCATATCTTAAATCTGGCTCAATGTTGGAAAATGGGATTTAGACATGTAATTTAAGCATTCATCAGAGAAATAAATAATTGTGAATGCACAAGCCAAAGAAAGAAAGATTGATAGAGGAAGACAAAAAAAGAAGATTATTGCAAAAGAATTATCCATTTTAAAAAAAAATTCAAAACTGAAATCAGAAATTTAAACTAAATTCCGAAATTTAAACTGAAATTACATATTCTCATTAAACAGTTGCTCTTTAGATTTAAGATGCAGAAATATGAGCAGCAAATATTAAGTGGAAAATAATGAGATATTAAGTTAGGTGAAAAAGGCCCAAATTTAAAAGGGGTTGGATCCCCCATGTTTCATTAAAATTTTCAAAGTTGTGGATACATTTAACTAAAAATAAGAGTGTTATGCATTTATTTTCTTATATAAATAAAAACATAATATAAAGTTTGAAAATACACAGAGACCATTCTTCTTTGTTTGAATGCTCAATACTTTCATAATTCTTTCCAATGATTTTCCTCAGTTTTCTTTTTTAACTCTCAATCTGTTTTTGACTTTTGGTGTTGCACAGCAGTCTTTTAAATTTCATACATTGCAACAGAATCGCTATTCATTTCATAGCCTATCACAGATTTCTCACATATGTTAGCAAGTTATTTGTTCCGGTGCTATGTCACTTCTACATACATATCAAGGGCAGGTAAAACATGCATTAACTTTTGTGAGAGTCTTCCTTTTAAACACAGTTTATCATAAATGATGAAATAGAAATTTATAATAATGAATATGTGGTTTTCAGGTATGGAACAAAAAAAAATGGTTTAAAAAGCAAACCTTCATATTTGATCTTGAAGGCATTCAGATTTCATTAATAATTTTGATTGCCCAGGTGTTCATGGCCTCAGCAACTTTGAACATTGCAGTTTTTAAAACATTTTAATAGATCACCTTAAGGTGCTTACTTGCTTTAAACCTGTCACATTTCTGTCAGGTTTGATGAAAGGAAAGATGAATTATGTTCACAATCTTTAGCAGTTTTCAAGTCAATTGCTTAAACAATATATTTACACCATAATGTAATCATACAAAGAAACATTGCCCATGTTTTATCTGATGTATAGAAAATGTACATGCTGAATTAATAAAAAGTTTGATAGATAACAAAAACTTTTCATCCAACACTTTGAATTAGAATATTATCTGCAAGTATTTCCACATTGTATTTATTTACATAAATTATACTCTGACAATGTAAGAATTCATTTTGGTATTGTCCACAATGACATCTTCTCTAGCCATGGTTCTGATATGTTAACTTATTTACATCGACATATTTATCAGATATTTCAGTGCTTAGGATCTGTGAATTTCATTGGATGCGATGGCAAACCACCAAACCCAATAAAAATCAAGCCGTTCATCCGTGATCAAGACAATGGGTGTTTGCAACTGGAATGGACTCATAAATAAAAGATTTCTCACCACCAGTACATGTTTGCACAAATAAATCTTTTTCTTCAAATACACATGCAGTGGCATCTTTCTTTTATGTAGTCAGACGTTTTTTAAACATACAAAGTATCCTTTTGAAGTCAGTTGCCTCCACCATTTTCAGCCATGTATAAGGCACAATTTACACACTAATGGTTAGTAGGCATTACATACTAAGGAAGGAAACAAATTAAATCCAATTGAAGTCATTAGTGCAAAACAGATATCATATCTATTATCCGTGATCTGAAATCTCAATACACGTTTACCATGTTTGATTAAACTCTTTGGAAAGGCACTGTCTCTAGACCGGTAAATATCTTCTTTATCCAAGCCAATATGTTAAGGTATTAACAGCTTGATGGATCGTTCATACATTTCAAAGGACAGCCACTGGATTTCAAGAGTTGTCTTGCTTAATATGTAATGCTGACTAACCAATAGTGTAAAAGCGGTATTCTGTACATCAGCCGAAACCGGTGAAGACAACTGATTTTAAAAACATTTGCTAAGTTTACCGTTGAATGTATGACTATGTGTCAGCAGGAATATATTACTGAGGCTTTAGAAGGAGATGATTATTTATGCAAACACGGGTCGAGATGTGTACTCTTGTCTCAATCATTTAGAAACAGTGTTTAAATGTGAATAGTGTGATTTCAATTGTATCCAGTAGCCTTCCACCTTATCCAGTGAAATCCACAGACCTGACTCACTGCAGTATCATATCGATCCGCCAAAGTGTTAATAGGCTAACATATTGGAATAATGGCTATCGAGGATGGAGTTACGATCACTTATTTTTATTAATACAGAGAAAAATATGTTTAAATTTATTGTTTTTTTTTGGTTATTCACTCTTTTTTGGAAGGAAATGACTAATGTAACAAATTAAATTCAAGCCTTGTCTTTGGATGTAATTGACACCTTTCAGCATCTTTTTGTCTGGGCTGTGTGCAGATTTCATTATGAAATGAGAATAAAAACCCACATAAAAACATGAGCATGGGAATGATAGCATGGGGGAATTTTGAAATGACAGTTCAGATCATGTCTTTCAATCATGTTGACACCAAAACACTGACTGTTTGATGGGAGGAAACCTTTAGGCAGTGAGACTTCTATACTTTAGGTGGCAATATAATAATTATCATGTATGTTCTTCCATCAATATAATACAATGTTCTAAACATAAGGTTTCACAAAACTCTGTAGATATTATGAGTTATTCCCCTTTTTGACTTGCTGTCCAGTGCAGTGCATGACATATTCTTGTGAATGCAGCTGGTCTCAGTTTTCAGTGGATCGTAAAGAACTTGATAAATGTGATGGTCATTATCTGATGATGTCCATATTGACAAATCACTTTGCTTCTGCCCTTGCCAACTTTATGGTGCAGACAAAAACATACCAGCAGAACTAGTCTAGTCTGGTCTACCAGAATCTCGTCTCAGACTTTTTATGGATTGCCTTGAAACTTAGGTACATGTTATGTTCATCATCTGAAGATGTGCATGTTAACATATCTCTGAAGGCCTTTATTTTTTGGTAAAGTTATTGTGGTTTGTTTTAGCCCACCTCTTCTTTACCACCCAGGGGACCAGCTCCACACAGAAAAGTGTGTGTGTGTGTCTATGTGTGTGTGTGTGTAATCAAGCATTCCTTTCTTCCTAACGCTAAGGCAACAGTTGGATTCAGTTTTATAGCACTAACTCTTATGTATGGGTGCTTTGTCCATTCTTGGTAAAATTTTATAATTTAGCTTAGGTTTTGTGTGTACTGTATAATACAGTATTTTTTTTTTTTTTTTTTTTATGTTTTCCAATTTCATTGTTTTTGTCAATTGTTTTTGTTTTTCTGTAGTGTAGTCATATCATTATAGATGGTGTAAAGCGCTTAGAGCTTTGATAGATCAGGCACTAATACAAAGTCCTCATTATTATTATTATTCCTTGATACTTGGAATCATGAAGCTTAGTGAAGGAATTTGTCTTGACAAATAGAAGACCTTCATCACAATGTAGGTCACTCTGACCTATATTTTATTCTTCAATGAAATCATTTGCTTCAGGTTTATTTCTCTGCATTGTTTATACTAAAATCATCAAAATGGATGAATGATATATCTCTGTTTGTACCAGACCCTTAATGGGTCACATGTAGCGTATGACAGAATGTTATGAATACAACTAGTCCCAGTTTTCAGGTCACAATATTTTGTAGTTATTGCTTTTTAATGTCACTGTTTAGTTATTGCCCTTGAATACAGTGTTAACAGAAGAGATGGTGATAGAATGAATGCAAATTTTTTTGCAGTCTTATATTGATCACATTAAAACTTGGTACATAATATGGTCATCTTGTAAAGATGTGCTTATTGACAAGTCTTTGAATTCCTTTGATTTTTTTTAGTTATTACCTCTTATTACTGACAGCCTAATGCAATATATGACAAAATGCTGTGAGCAATTGCCTGTTCTAAATTACAGCCTAATGTGTAATATGACAAAATGTTGTGAGCTATTGTCTGTTCTAAATTACAGCCTAATGTGTAATATCGCAAAATGTTGTGAGCTATTGTCTGTTCTAAATTACAGCCTAATGCGATATATATGACAAAATGTTGTGAGCTATTGTCTGTTCTAAATTACAGCCTAATACGATATATGACAGAATGTTGTGAGCTATTGTCTGTTCTAAATTACAGCCTAATGCGATATATGACAGAATGTTGTGAGCTATTGTCTGTTCTAAATTACAGCCTAATGCAATATATGACAGATTGTTGTGAGCTCTTGTCTGTTCTAAATTACAGCCTAATGCAATATATGACAAAATGTTGTGAGCTATTTGTATGTTCTAAATTACAGCCTAATGTGATATATGACAAAATGTTGTGAGCTATTGTCTGTTCTAAATTACAACCTAATGTGATATATGACAAAATGTTGTTAGCTATTGTCTGTTCTAAATTACAGCCTAATGCGATATATGACAAAATGTTGTTAGCTATTGTCTGTTCTAAATTACAGCCTAATGCGATATATGACAGAATTCAGTGGATTGCAGTGAAACTTCATGGATATTATGGCCATCAGAAACAGATTTTCATATTGACCTATTTTTTGTCTCCTTGCACTTGATTCCATTATTGGTACTTAATTTCCACTCATGGTACTTGATTCCATTATTGGTACTTAATTTCCACTCTTGGTACTTAATGAGAGGAAACTGAATGAATAGTCATCAAAATCTGAAGTTTATCTTTTCATATTTGGAAGATCTATATTGGACATGTGTATTCTTGGGTGACACATATTTGCAAGGTTGTGATGAATCCTCAGTGTTTTATATTGTTGAATTTCTGTTTTCATATTTGTTATATTTCTAAACGACAGAAGCAAAGCTTCTTGGACCATCAACATCTTTAATATTACGAGATTGTACAACTAACACTTTTAAGTAGGAGACGTAAACAAGTAGATATATGCTGAAACTGCATTTAACATAACTAATTATCACTCTTTCACACCCACACTCATGCACTCTCTTTTGGGATTTGGATTCCATTGTATTCTTTGTATACACAAAAAGTACATATATACTCATGCACTGAAATCCAGTACAGTTCAGAGATATCTACCTGTGCAAGGTAAGCCATTGTTACATCAGCTTATGTAGCTACTACTAGTCAAGTCCTTTATCTCTGTGTATTGGGAAATTGATTGCCAGATTTTAAAATTTGTGTGTTCTAATAAATACTTATTCTTTATCAAAATCAGTATTTAGCATCTCTCAGATTATGCTTAGACACTCGTGTTAAAAAAAAATCTAAAGTTTTGATAATTTTCCATTGATGTGTATTATCTTGATGATTTTTTAATGGATGCATACTGCCTCAATGGTTTTTAATGTCTACATACTACCTTGAGTTTGAATGTCTACATACTGCCTTGAGTTTGAATGTCTACATACTGCCTTGAGTTTGAATGTCTACATACTACCTTGAGTTTGAATGTCTACATACTACCTTGAGTTTGAATGTCTACATACTGCCTTGAGTATGAATGTCTACATACTGCCTTGAGTTTGAATGTCTACATACTGCCTTGAGTTTGAATGTCTACATACTACCTTGAGTTTGAATGTCTACATACTGCCTTGAGTATGAATGTCTACATACTGCCTTGAGTATGAATGTCTACATACTGCCTTGAGTTTGAATGTCTACATACTGCCTTGAGTTTGAATGTCTACATACTACCTTGAGTTTGAATGTCTACATACTACCTTGAGTTTGAATGTCTACATACTGCCTTGAGTATGAATGTCTACATACTGCCTTGAGTTTGAATGTCTACATACTGCCTTGAGTTTGAATGTCTACATACTACCTTGAGTTTGAATGTCTACATACTACCTTGAGTTTGAATGTCTACATACTGCCTTGAGTATGAATGTCTACATACTGCCTTGAGTATGAATGTCTACATACTGCCTTGAGTTTGAATGTCTACATACTGCCTTGAGTTTGAATGTCTACATACTGCCTTGAGTTTGAATGTCTACATACTGCCTTGAGTTTGAATGTCTACATACTGCCTTGAGTTTGAATGTCTACATACTGCCTTGAGTTTGAATGTCTACATACTGCCTTGAGTTTGAATGTCTACATACTGCCTTGAGTATGAATGTCTACATACTGCCTTGAGTTTGAATGTCTACATACTACCTTGAGTTTGAATGTCTACATACTGCCTTGAGTTTGAATGTCTACATACTGCCTTGTGTTTGAATGTCTACATACTGCCTTGAGTTTGAATGTCTACATACTGCCTTGAGTTTGAATGTCTACATACTACCTTGAGTTTGAATGTCTACATAATGCCTTGAGTTTGAATGTCTACATACTGCCTTTAGTTTGAATGTCTACATACTGCCTTGAGTTTGAATGTCTACATACTGCCTTGAGTATGAATGTCTACATACTGCCTTGAGTTTGAATGTCTACATACTACCTTGAGTTTGAATGTCTACATACTGCCTTGAGTGTGAATGTCTACATATTACCTTGAGTTTGAATGTCTACATACTGCCTCGAGTGTGAATGTCTACATACTACCTTGAGTGAATGTCTACATATTACCTTGAGTTTGAATGTCTACATACTGCCTTGAGTGTGAATGTCTACATATTACCTTGAGTTTGAATGTCTACATACTGCCTTGAGTGTGAATGTCTACATATTACCTTGAGTTTGAATGTCTACATACTGCCTTGAGTGTGAATGTCTACATATTACCTTGAGTTTGAATGTCTACATACTGCCTTGAGTTTGAATGTCTACATACTACATTGAGTATGAATGTCTACATATTACCTTGAGTGTGAATGTCTACATACTACATTGAGTATGAATGTCTACATACTGCCTTGAGTGTGAATGTCTACATATTACCTTGAGTGTGAATGTCTACATATTACCTTGAGTGAATGTCTACATACTACATTGAGTATGAATGTCTACATACTACCTTGAGTGTGAATGTCTACATATTACCTTGAGTGTGAATGTCTACATACTACCTTTAGTTTGAATGTCTACATACTACCTTAAGTTTGAATGTCTACATACTACATTGAGTATGAATGTCTACATACTACATCGAGTATGAATGTCTACATACTACATTGAGTATGAATGTCTACATACTACATTGAGTATGAATGTGTACATATTTCCTTGAATTTGAATGTCTACGTACTACCTTGAGTATGAATGTCTACATACTACATTGAGTTTGAATGTCTACATACTACCTTAAGTTTGAATGTCTACATACTACCTTAAGTTTGAATGTCTACATACTACATTGAGTATGAATGTCTACATACTACATTGAGTATGAATGTCTACATACTACATTGAGTTTGAATGTCTACATACTACATTGAGTTTGAATGTCTACATACTACATTGATTATGAATGTCTACATACTACATTGAGTATGAATGTCTACATGCTACCTTGAATTTGAATGTCTACGTACTACCTTGAATTTGAATGTCTACATACTACATTGAGTTTGAATGTCTACATACTACCTTGAGTTTGAATGTCTACATACTACATTGAGTATGAATGTCTACGTACTACATTGAGTTTGAATGTCTACGTACTACCTTGAGTTTGAATGTCTACGTACTACCTTGAGTATGAATGTCTACATACTACATTGAGTATGAATGTCTACATACTACATTGAGTATGAATGTCTACATACTACATTGAGTTTGAATGTCTACGTACTACCTTGAGTTTGAATGTCTACATACTACATTGAGTATGAATGTCTACATACTACATTGAGTTTGAATGTCTACATACTACCTTTATGATTTTTAATGGCTGAATACTGATGACTTTTAATGGATGTGTACTACCTACTACCCTGATAATTTTGAATGGCTACTTACTTTGTCATTCTTTTTCTGTTACACATCATAATAATAAGAAAAGACCAGTAAACTTTCTTTCTTCTGCTACTGCGTCATTGATGGCTCTTACTAACAGATATACACATGGTTGCACAAATCAGTATCTATAGAAGGATGGGGGGGCATCACGATAAGTGGTTCTAAACTTGTAACTTTATGATTTAATATAAGATTTTTTTTGCTGAAAATTTAGTTTGCCCTCCTCCACCGCTCCGGTGGCCTAGTGGTTAGAGCGTCCGCCGTGGAAGCGGGAGGTCGTGGGTTCGATCCCCGGCCGAGTCATACCAAAGACTTAAAAAAATGGTACTAACAGCTGCCTCGCTTGACGTTCAGCATTAAGAGGTTAGTGTTAGGACTGGTCGGCCTGGTGTCAGGATAATGTGACTGGGTGGGATATCATGCTACATGTCTGCGGCATGATGCCCCAGTGGTAGACATCACTATAAACTGCCTCACTGCAGACATCGTAGCGATATGACTGAAAAATTGTTAAAGCTACGTTAAGAATCCTAATCAAACAAAGTTTGTCCTCTCTTTGCTATTTTGTTTTTTATATTTAGAATTTTTCACATTGGGCGCAGTTGGCAATTGCTGAATGTTTCAGGATACTGCACAATAAGTTTGTTATCACTACTCCTCCTAAATCACTTGTGGGATTGCCTTGAAACAGTACACAAACACGTTCATCCCATGGTCTGGTTGGCTCTAAATGTAAATGGGGTTGCTTGGCCATCATAAAAATCTTCTTATTGCTACTACTCCTTTATGAGATGTATTATAAATGTATCGACAAGGGTTTTTAACAAAATGGCATTTTTTTCATGTCTAGTTGGTCCTTAATGAAATGGAATTGACTTCCAGGATGACCACCACAGTCACCAATCGTCATCATCAATCCTCTCTGCTCCATCTGGTGCTTGAGGCGACGGGAAGGGAGCACCATTTTAGTCTATCGGCTGCTGTTGCAGGGCGGTCTGCACAGTGAGGCCTCTGGTTTTAAGTTCTTGCTCCACGTTTTGTCACCAGGTCTCTTTGGGTCTGCCACGGTTCCTTTTCCGCTGTGAGGTCCATCTCAGTGCCACCCTTGATAGTGAGTCAAGGGACATTCTGCAGATGTGGTCGAGCCATCTCCATCCACAAGTTGCAATGATCTCAGTGATGATGCTTGCGCCCACTCTGTGCCAGAGTTCCTCATTCGAGGTCATGTTTGGCAGTGGACTTCCAACACTCTAACTCTTACAAAAGGACACTCAACACATTGCTCTTGAAGATACGGATCTTCATGTGGACACTGAAGTTTCTTGTCCTCCAGATGGGTTTCAGCATTGCAAAGGCCTGATTGGCCTTGCTGATTCTTTTGGTGACTTTTCTTGTGCAATCTCCATCTGTGGCGATCTTACTGCCCAGGTAAGTAAAATCGTCTACTTCTTGCAGGGGCTGGTCGTTGATGGTGATTGGGTTGCCCACTCAAGTGTTCTTCAAGACTTTTTTCTTCCCTATGTTGACTCGAAGACCTATGGTGCTTGCTGCCTATATCAACTGTTGTGTCTTCTGTTGGATATCCTGGTGTCAGCTTGCCAGCAACCCGATGTCATCAGCATAATCTAGGTCATCCAGCATTGAGGTCAACGTCCACTTTATTCTTTGTCTCTTGCCCTCTGTGGTGCAGCGCATGATCCAGTCAATGGCCAATGAGAAGAGGATCAGAGAGAGAATGCATCCTTGCTTCAATCCGGTTTCCACCTTGAATGGTTCAGTGAGTAGGTTGTTGTAAATTACTCTGCACTCAAAGTGCTCATACAGGGACCTGATGACGTTGACAAGTTTCTGGGGGATGCCATAGTGTCGTAGGATCTTCCACATAGAGGCTCGGTCGATGCAGGATTTGCCCTTCCTAAAGCCTGCCTGTTCCTGGCGTATGATGCCGTCCACAGCTGTTGTGATGCGTTGAATGATGCAGCTGAAGATCTTACTGGAGAAGGATAGATCTTCAGCCACCACAGTAGCCATCTTGAAAATACTGTTATCGCAAAGCCTACATGGATGGTCATATCAACATTGGGTTTTCAAGATTTCTTACGGTGTCTACTTGATCTTAAATGAAAATGACGCTAATTGGACATCCATAATAGTCACCATAGCAGCCATCTTGAAAATTTTGTTATTGTTGCTTCTGATTGGATGGTCATATCAACATTTTGTTTTCACTGACTGATTTCGTTCCATGTCTAGTTGGTACTAAATGAAAATGATGCTGATTTTGACATCCAGTAAAGCCACCACAGTGCATATCTTGAAAAGTTTGTTTTCATTACTTCTTCTGCATGGATGGTTATATCAATATGGGGTTTCCATTTAAAGACTTCCTATAATATCTAGTTGGTCACAAATGAAGATGGTGATGCTTTGACAGCCATTAGATCAATTACTTAAAGACTTGTTATGATATTGAGTTGGTGCAATTTTAGAATGCTGCTGATTTAAAATCCAATATGGCCACTATGGCAGCTATCTTTAAATTTGGTTGTATCAATATCGTTGTCTGAATTAAAAAATTTTATAATGTGTAGCTGAACCTAAATAAAAATGGTGGCAATCAGACATACAATATGGCAATCTTCATCAAAATCTTGTTATTGCAACTCTGTTTCAACAGAAAGTCATATTGACAAAGGATTTTCACCAGAAGGTTTAGTTATATTGGTCTTAAATAAAAATGGTGCTGATCTGACGTCACAGGGCAGCCATCATAAAAATCCTGTTATTTTGATTTCTCCTGAATGGTAAGCCTTTTCTTGAACATATGTTATCTTTAATACTCTCCAGATGGGACTTTTACATAAACATGGGATTGTCATATAGACATGGGATTATCATATAAAAATGGGATTTTCATATAACATGGGATTGTCATATAAACATGGGATTTTCATATAGACATGGGATTGTCATATAAACATGGGATTGTCATATAAACATGGGATTGTCATATAGACATGGGATTTTCATATAACAATGGGATTTTCATATAAACATGGGATTTTCATATAGACATGGGATTGTCATATTGACATGGGATTTTCATATAAACATGGGATTTTCATATAGACATGGGATTGTCATATAAACATGGGATTTTTTTTATTGACATGGGATTTTCATATAAACATGGGATTGTCATATAAACATGGGATTTTCATACAAACATGGGATTTTCTTAAAAACATGGGATTTTCATATACATGTAAACATGGGATGTTCATCAATACATTTCTTATTATACCTAGACTGCTCCGGTGGCCTAAGTGTTTAGAGTGTCGGCCTCTGATGTAGGAGGTTTGAACTCAGGCCATGTCCTACCAAAGACTTATAATAATAATGGCACTAACAGCTACCTCGCTTGGCACTCAGCATTAAGAGGTTAGTGATAGGACTCGTTGGCCTGGTGTCAGGATAATGTGACACGGTGGGACATCATGCCACATGTCTGCATTATGATGTCTCCGTGCTTGACATCACTATAAACTTCCCCACTGCAGAAATTGTAGTGATATGACTGAAAAATTGTTAAAGCTATGTTAAAAATAAAAATCATACACACACAGGCACTTAGGATACCTAGTTAGTTCTGAATGAAAATGGATGTTTATCCAATATGGCTGCCATGATGACATTCTCATTGTCATAAAATCCCTTGAATGGGTGATATGGGGTTTACATGAAGTCTTAATAAAAATGGTGCCAGTCACACATTCATTGTGGCTGCCATGAAAACTGTCTTGTTTTTACTACACCTCCCACCCACCCTCGAATGGATGACTTACGACATGGAGTTTTCACTGAAACATCCAGTATGTCCACCAAAGCAGCTAATACTATAATCTTACAGTCGCTAAAGAGTTTCAACACTTGTTATATTTAATATCTGTTTTTGTGTTGGTTAATGATCATGTACCATCTATTTGTGGCTGAATATTCCATCACTATTTCTTTCTGTTCATCCCTGTGATTATTACGCCTTTTAATTCAGTTTTATTTATTTGTCTGTTACATTAATTAAGAGTCTTTATTATTTATTGACAATCAGTGTCTCTCTCACACACACATGCACACACACACGCACATGGTTGTCATATTTCTTTGCTTTTGGGAACTTTTTATTTATTTCAATAATTGAATATGGATCCATCTTATGTTTTCAAATATCCAGGTGTGTCAAAAATGTCAAAAGTTGCACATACCAATTATTGCCAATTTAAAGAGAAATTTGATTTGTGCATTTGAGAAATTTCCAGAAATGTTAAGGTAGTTTTTATTATGTTACATTACAAAATACATGTATTATGATCTTGTGAAGAAATGAAAATGACATTATCATTTTGGAAAGAGTCCAGTTTCTGAGCTTGCATGGCATGGAGTTGTTTTTTTTCTTCTTCAAAGTATTATTTCATTATCATTTAATCATTCTGCACTTTTCATTTTACTTTGCATTCCTATTCTGCATTCATCATTTCATTCGCATTTGTTTTACATTCACTCGGCGTTTGTTTTTGATTTTCTCTGCGTTTTGTTTTGCATTCATTGTTCATTCCTTCCATTTTCTTTTTTAACAGGGTTCCCACGCTTCCCAGATGTCAGGAAAAAGTCGGGAGAAATACTAGGTTTGTTCCTGACTGGGAAAAGCTCTTAAATTTTGCAAATATTAATCAAAGTTTGGGGTGGGGGGAACAGGAATTTCATCCTCCTCTTGATCACGTACAAATATGTAAACTCTTCAGTCAGTTGAGATTCAGATGCTGTATTGATCATTTGGGTGCTTGCCCTAAACATATTTGCATTGTCAGTTCAATTGCTTCGGCAATTGGATTCATTAAGTACACTTGTTGCTTCATGTCTGCACCATATTGGTATTTTTTTTCATGTAAAAGTTATGAAGACCAGTCTAGGACAGTGTGTCAGTATGGCTGTATGATCTCTGTGAGAAAAAGAATAATTCCCAATATGCAACAAATTTATGTTTCTTAATCAGATATTATAAACATTTAGTCCGCATCATACATTGTTATATTTCTTACAGGTGCTACTGATATAAAGGTGCCCTGTGATCACATGACATAATTAGTTTCCCATTAAATTAAAGTTCTGTTTTGTTTTGAAGGATTGGAATCAGTACAAAATATTTACTTAACAGATACAAGTCAACCAACTAAAACACTGAACATCATTGAAACCTTTACAATGAAAAATGCATGAAATAGAATGTCTAAAAACATAACTTGGTAGAATGTCCAAAACATAATTTGGTAGTATGTCTAATAACATAATTTGGTAGAATGTCTGATAACATAATTTGGTAGAATGTCTAATAACATAATTTGGTAGAATGTGTAAAATATAATTTGGTAGAATGTCTAAAAACATAATTTGGTAGTATGTCTAATAACATAATTTGGTAGAATGTCTAAAAACATAATTTGGTAGAATGTTTAATAACATAATTTGGTAGAATGTCTAATAACATAATTTGGTAGAATGTCTAATAACATAATTAGAATGTCTAATTGGTAGAATGTCTAAAAACATAATTAGAATGTCTAAAAACATAATTTGGTAGAATGTCTGAAAACATAATTAGAATGTCTAAAAACATAATTTGGTTCATTAAAAGTAAAGTAGTGGAACGAGTCAGTTCATGCCTTTTTGTAATTTTCCCTTCAGAGATGAAGGTAGAATATAAAAAAAAAAGACATTTTATGTTCCATAGTAGTTGCTAATTTTGATGATTCTAAATGCTAGACAAAATGTTGCATTTCTACAGAATTCTTGCCAAAAATTCATATCGGTAAGTGATCCTTGAAAAAATCAATTCACCAGGAAAAAGCCTGGAAAACATGGAAGTTTTTGTTTTGTAAAAAAAAAAAAGCATAGGAACCCTGTTGCTGATTTGAAGGCTTGTATGTCTTTCTATTTATCCACTAATAACTAGAATCATCCAACCAATCAGTAATAAGGTCTAATTTGAACCGTTTAAAAAAAAGTTGTGCATTTTAAATTTATTTATGTAAAGACTGTTGACAGGTATTGAAATGAGAACATATAACAGCTCTGGTGACCTAAGTGGTTAGAACATCTGCCTTGGATGTGGGATGTTAAAGGTTCAAACCGCAGGATGAGTCATACAAAAGACTTTTAAAAATGGTACTGGTAGATGCCTCACATGGCACTCAACAGTAAAAGGTTAATGTTAGATCTGCTGGTGTCAAGATAATGTTCCCAGGTGTGACAACATGCTACATGTCTGCGGCATGATGCCCCAGTGCTAGATATCACTACAAACTGCCACACTGCAGACATCACAGTGATATGCCTCAAATTGTTAAAGCTACATTAAAATTCCAAAAACACTCACACAAATGAGATCATATCATATTTTTTGCATTTGGATTCTTTATTTTAGACCAAACTGCCCTAGATGATGAATCCCCAATTACAAGGAACCATGCCACTGCTGTGGCTGATATGCTGGGTGAAGATTGGAAAAAATTAGCTATCAAGCTCAGATTCCCTGAGGATGACATTGATTATTTTGAGAGTGAGAACCAGGAAAACAATCAGCGTGCCAACAAAGTTGTAACTATATGGCAGGTGAGTTGGCATCAAATGTTGATGATGAAAATAGAAGCTTTGTCTTTAAGACTAAACTAGATTTCAGTCTTTGTCACCAGTAATTCAACATATTTGGCAAGTGTTTATTTTTAAAAATGACGTAAGTTAACATAATGTAACAGAATTAATGTATATATATTTTTGGCCAGTAAGTTATCTTGTTATTAAAACATTTATATAATGATAATACACAAAATGACAAGTTAAAGGTAAGTATTGGCTTTCTTAAACCTCATTTTCAGTATCATCATTTCATACGCACACATCGTGTACAGATATTGTGGAATCCAGTTATTAAGAACATGGAAGGTAAGAAAATATTAAGAAATCCCTTCTATATCTCAAATTATCTCTGCTTGAAATAAACATGGATAAGATAATCACCTGCTTAGTACGCTTTTTTAAATCCCCATGTATCATGATTTTTAAGGCCTTTAAGTTGTCATGATTTTTAAGGCCTTTAAGTTGTCATGATTTTCAAGGCCTTCAAGTTGTCATGATTTTTAAGGCCCTTAAGTTCCTTTTACCAAGGTAAATTTCATGGAGAGGTACATAGTGGCAGTACATAACTGTCCCATTTTAATAGTTTTGGAAAGCTATTTGAACCTTTTAATTGTGAAGCCCTTATTTATGTTGTACCTTAAAGAGAAGAGTGAGTTTATGTTGTACCTTAAAGAGAAGAGTGAGTGAGTAGTATAGTTCTTTGATCACTGTTCACTATGTCTATTTTCAGTACACTTTCAAGTTGAGTCCATCTGCAAACAGCATAGATCCTGATCCATCTGTTGTTTTTGTTTTTTATTGTTTAACGCCATTTTTTCAGCACAATATAGGCTATACATGGCGGCCAGTATTAATGGTGGAGGAAGAACCTGGACAAACCCTGGAAAGAACCACCGACCCACGAGAAGCTACTGGCAAGCTTTCTCACATAACTACATTAGCCAAATCTTAGACTTGAACACACGCAGACAGAGGTGAGATGGCAGTGGTCTGTAACGGTCAGCGCTTTAGACCACTTGGCGCCACTCCTGATCTATTTGTTGTTACATAATTTGCTAGCAGATTAGAGTCTATGTTTGTTTTTGTAATGAATCCTAAGAAATAGCCTAGTCCTAGATGTGCAGGTGCATTAATCAATTGCAGATCTGAGTTTGCACAGTTTTCATTTGGAGTCAAATATAGATGACACATTTAAGACTTTGACCAATACAAAATTGCTAATTAAAGGCATTGGCATGGTATGAACTCATTATTGTCAAATATTTTTTATTAATGCATGTCTTACAGATTTTAACAGGACAGGTTATAACTATAGACAAAAAATTGTGCAGTTGATGTATACATGTCTGTCCATTAGTTTCTTCATGTGTGTCACTCACTGTGTTTGCATGCACCTGCACTTGGTCATAGTCTGTTCTGATCTAATTTTCAGATTTTTTTTTCATATGGATAACATGCACTCATTAATGAAGTCCACTGCAGTTTGTATTGACCATAGTCAACATTACTTTTTATATTTTTGAGCTTAGTGACATGTGACAAATCGTAGATGAACAGAACTTGAATATAACATTTACCATAAATAGCTGTCATCATCCTGACTGGGAGCGATGTAACTCGCTTGGTTGGGCATTGAACAAGTAATCTAAAAATCTCTAAAAATCATGTGTTTGTTTTCAAACACTATTATTATTGTCATCATTAGCCTCAACACGATTCTGAGACTCGGTGCATCAAGATTACAATGTTTGTGGTATTATGTGATATTGTATGTACTCATTTGTTAGTGGAGTCAAACCGCAATCAACATAGATCCTGATTTGCCATAACATAATGTGCCAGCAGATCAGATTCTGTGTTGTTTTTTTTCTACTGATTACTCCTAACATTTTTTAATTTGTCAAAACAAAAACTGAACAATCTCCAGAAACATAAAAATATATGAAAGGTGATTGAATTCATTTATTTTCATGGTTTGGGGAAAAATTACATTTATTTAATACTCAAGAGTTGTGGACTGAAGAAGGAGCCCTATTGTTGTCCATAGGTGGATCTCATAATTTTATTATCAGATCTGTGGTTGTAGTGAACTTAAAAATCACAAAATATTCACTACTCCACAGAAAACAGAATTCAGTGTTTTGAACCATTTTTCATGGAGAAATTACTTCCTTGTTTAGCTAATAATACTAATGCATACTATATTTTGTTTCCAGGAAAACGAGGGAAATGGTGCAACGTTAGGGATACTGAAAACAGCACTGAGGGATATTGGTCGCTCTGACATCTTTAAGAGTGTGTTTGGGATTTCATGAGATAGCATCCAGTCATGACGGTGTCAAATTGACAGAAACAAGTGGACAACACATTTTCTGGAATGGTTAAGCAGGCTAAAGGAGGCTTAAAACAGATTAAATCTGGAGGAGATAATCCTCACACATCTGTACCATGCCAGAACAAACTTTGATATGCAGAGATGCCATATGAAAACCGTAGTTTAGGACTTGAATAAATTGTGCTTGCCTTCCAAATTCCACAACTGAGATCTTTCTTTGCTTCATGTGATGTTGTCAGATAGGAAGAACTTTTTTGGCATATTTAAAATTATTTGTATTGTTTAGGCCAAATAGAATATTATCTTAGCATTCAAACAAACCTATACCTCATTCCTATGAAAAGAAGACAGAAAAAAAAAGATTTGGTTACAGTAGTAATTAAGAATCAAGAGGTTTTTTTAATGAACATTTGTGAGAATTTGTGAGAATTCATATTTTATAAATTAAAGATTGCAGAGTTCTTCTATTCCATTTAAGTGAAACTCATCTTATCACACACCTTGATATCAAAAACACTTTATAATAAGGACATCTGCTCTACATAGAGGTTGATTTCCCTGCAAACAACATGGACCTTTATCTGCCATTACTTAATACTTCAATCAATTTCCTATTAAGAAAAAAGAACGACTTTAAATAACATTGGGACAAGTTCCTCTCACAAAGAATTTAGGGATTATGGCAAAATTACAGGTATAATAACCGTAGAGATGTTATTGGAATTTACATAAAACAGGGTTTTTACAGTCTTTGAGATCTTTAGGAAAAATGAGCTAGCATTTTCAAGACCTTAAGTTTGGGACAATCAAGCAGATTACCCTGAGGTCTTTAAAAGTCTTTGAAAATTGAAATAAACCCAAACATTTTAATTTCTTTCCATAATCACAAATAAAATTGTCAAAGGTTGTTAGATTCGGGTGTAGTTGAGTTTACCTGACCTATTCAGTTTCATTGCTGCCGCAATAACAAACGAGCATTTGTTTGACCATCTAAAGTTGGCCATGGCGGTAACTCAGTAACACATGCACTCTTCATCAAAGCAAGCCAGCTACAATCTGTAATAAAAAGGACACACCCTTCATCAATGTAAGTCAGCACCTTAACTATTTTCAGCACGTTTTTTGTTTTCTAATTTCATGGTGTTTGTTTGTCGTAATCGTATCATTACATATGTTTTTAGGTGTTATCTAATGTTGTCAAGAGCTTCTAATAAAGATTGGGCGCTTTACAAAGTCCTGATTATTATTATTATAATGACAAATAAAATTGCCTAAGGTCGTTAGATTTGGATGTAGTCAGTTTTCATGGCTTCTTTCTTTTGATGAATCTTTCAATTTGATTGGAAGAGTCCATCAACTTTGGCAAATTAAAATATTCATTACACTAATTCATGATTTTCTTTAATAAGACTTTAACCAATTGAATTTTGGTTACGTTAAACATGCACCCACCTTGTATAGAAAGTTAGCAAAAGTAACATGTGCTAGAGGATTCAAACTTTGTTCAATTTACGTCTTCAGTTTTGTTTCACTTTGTGTTTAAAAATGCCAGGTCTTTGCTCTTTTAACAATATCTGGCAATGTGTGGTATGAAAAAGAGAAATACAAGAATGGTTGAAAAAAAGATAAAACATGTAAATGAAAGGTATTTTGTACTTTGTGTAAAAAGGCGGTCAACTTGGCTTCGATGGGAGGAGCTCTTACAAGTCAAAGGCAAATCAGTACACAATAACTACACACTTTTCATTTAGTGGAACAATGATGCAGAAGTATAAGCTATTGCTAGTTTTGGGCAAAAGAACGATAACTCTTGCAGTATGAAATAAGATATTGTTTAATTTGATTATTTGGGATACATGGCAAATTGAAAATTTAAATTAAATTTAAATTTAAATTTACTTGTACTGTTGGTTTATTGAACACGTTTGAGGTTTAAAAAAATAAGTTTTCAAAAATTTTATTCTACCTAATAATGTTCCTTGGTTTAATATAGAAATGAAAGTTGAACATCCTTAAACAGTCTTGTAGTGTTTTGCATTCGTTGTTTTCTCATATAACAGAACATGTATACAAAATGTTAGTGAAATCTTTGGTCTTTGAAAGTTTGGGAAAAGTCTTTGAATTTATCAATCAGAATTCTTTATGAACCCTGTGAAATATAAGGTGGATTGATGGGCCTGCATGTCGTATCCATGAGGTTACAGCTTCTACCTTAGATGCCGTAGGTTTCAGGTTCAAAGCCCAGCAGGTTCATAACACAGTCATTATAAAAATTGTACAAACCCTTGTCTGGTGTCAGGATAATGTGACTGGGTGGAACATGATGCCACAAGTGCTGAACGTCACTATAAATTGCCACACTGCAAACATTGTAGCGATATGTCTGAAAAATTGATAAGGATCATTAGCAAAAAACAAAGTTATATGCCTTCAAATTTAGTCGTGAGAAAGAGAAAAAAAATCTCATTTGTTTTCCCACAATGCTGCTAATGAAGAACTCTGTGTTTTATTAACAACAGAGAGCAGATATTGCCTCAGCTTTTTATTACAATAAATTCTTAATATTAAGACATAACTAAGATAATGCAAAAGGAGAACAGTGAATGGTACAAGACTGCCCCATGCTTAATAGTCTTTGTATGCAAGAGTTGACATTGTCGACTCGTGACTTAAAAATTTTCATTGCAATAAAAATGTGACATATTTTATGAAATCAAATAATTATGACAAGTGCAGCCAGCATTTAGTCCACAACAGTCCACATAAAGCACCAACTATAAAGCACAATACAATTTTTGATGATAAACTGTATAAAATTAACTATACTATCAGGGTAAAGTGAAATTAAATAAATATTGGATAGGTTCTACAGCTCACAGGTCCTCAGGTTTAAACTTTGCTTGAATATAATAAGTGCAAATTAATATTAACATTTACACTAAGCCGAGATTTCATGTCCAATGTAATCAACACATGACCTTAGTAATGAACAGCACAGACAAATAAAATCTAAAAGTGTGCCCTGTTCACAGCATTACTAATGAAACTAGTATGTAAATGGGTTTTCACAGTAAAGTGGTCAAGAAATAATCAAGTTCATAATGTTCACTAAAAAGTCCATTATAATAAAGTAAAACTCAGTATAAGGTTCTGTTCTATTCACTAGTATGCAATCCATTGCTAAAGTAAACACCATTTCATTCATAATATTTAACAAGTCAAACTATGATTTTGTTTCAAAAATAAACTCTTGTTGACTCTAATAAACTCTTGCAAAGGACTCAAGCTCTTGAGTTCACAATATATATTTTTTACTCTAAGTTTAGTTTATTTCAGATATCATGACACATTATCATACATGCCAACCATTACGCTTTTGGTGTAATAATTACGCTTTTTTTTCCACTAAATTACACGTTACACATAAACATATATTGATTTTGCTTTTTCGATATATCCACCTATCATTTATTTTCTCTTTTTTATTAACGTTTTTATTAACATTCCATTAATCTCACAGACCGTATTATAGAAAAGACTGCTTTTACGTAACTACAATATAAGAATACGCTTCTCCGTGGACTTGCATGCACTTTCCTAACAGTATCATGTTCTATTTATAGCAAGTATGCTATTACCAAGAAACATCCTGGTACTTTCAAACTTTCGACCTCGAATTCTATTTATAGCATCTGTATGGCTTAGTGAGCAGAGAACAGACTGGTTTTCTAAGTTTGATATTTATGCGCAGATTCTTTGTTCTAATTTATGTTAAGTGCAGAACCAGTCTAAAGGTATGTGGCACTAAAAAATATATTTTATTTTAGTTGGTGCATATATGAGAGCAGAAATATCTTTTTTCAAAAAGTGTCACAGATGGATTTGAAAAAGGCAACAACAAAAAAAAACCCAGAATTCTCCAAATATGAAAACACGAGTGGAGCATCACATGACAACTATTTCAGGCCATGTGAAAAGAATTTTAATATTTGGCACTAAAAGTCTTAAGATGGATTCTTAGCAATGTGTGTATAAAGCTAAAAGTGATACACATGAAAACTTGAAATAGTAATGGATGTTAAACAATGAGAGGGGCAAATACATCATTAGTTATTGAAATTTTAGCATGTTTTATGTGGATTACGCTTTTTCTGCCTGGATTCCGCTTTATGACCACATGGATTATGCTTTTTCCTCATCAGGGGTTGGCATGTTTGCATTATACAAATTTTTTTTTCCCCATGACAGCTATAGAAAATATCTTACATACCAAATGCAAGCAATGTACCAAATTCTGGACAGTGATAAAAGTTATCTCACTACCACATTTGCGACAGAAACGGTTACTATCAACATATTAAGCTTAACACCTGATCACTCTTTTTTTTTTTTGTTTTGCCAAAGATATTACTTCTCTATCTTTTTTATTGCTGGCTACACCCATGAACCTGTCTTCCTGGAACTATTCACTTTAACCACAAATCAGCATATATTATCTTCATCTGAGATCTGAAGCAAGGGTAACTTACTCATGAGAAAATAACAGGCTCTCCAAGCCAATGAAGGTTAATCAATGAATCATCAAAATCAGACTACGATAAAGTTTCATTGAGTTTCTGCATATCTGCCTGATACACTGGAATATGCTTAGGACTCTTATGTCATGGGAAGTGTGTGTACGAGACCATTACGTTGTTGCTGCACCTATAAAATAAAATATTTTCATTTGCAAGAATCTGAATTATTATTTTTGTGACAAATGCATGATTTGAGATGTAATAGTTGTTGTTGTTGTTTCTTTTAGGGTTTAACGCCATTTTTCAGCACACAATAGGCTATACATGGCAGCCAGTATTATTGGTGGAGGAAGAACCTGGGAAAACCCCCGGAAGGAACTACCGACCCACAAGAAGCTACTGGCAAGCTTTCTCACATGACTGCATTAGCCGAATCTTAGACTCTAACCCATGCAGACAGAGGTGAGACGGCAGTGATCCGTAACGAAAAGCGCTTGAGACCACTCAGCCACTTGGGGCCCCTTAAGAGATGTAATAGACTAAAACTGTAATTTATTCCAATACTTCTTGTACCTGTTACAAATACCTTTATCCTAGACTTTTTGAACCCAACTCAATTTGAAGTATGGAAACCAAATTTAGTATTGCATATACTGTGACTCTGAACCTGAACTTACTAACTTCAAAATCCATCAGAAGATGATTTTACGAGGCTATATTTGAATTCTGATGAGAACTGGGTGCAGAAATCATTACATTTAGGACTGCAATGACATTTTGTTATCTTTAGACACTAAAACCACAAAATACATGATGAAATGGAAAGAAACTGTCAGATCATAACTGATATAATCCCATTAACCTTTTGAGGGGGGGGGGGTGATTGTGGAATGATTATTAAAAAACTTATTGGGGTAATGTAATGGAGGGCATATATTTGGCTAGGAATCGGAATAAGCACACAAAAGTCTGAGCAACACAAATCATTGTAGGAATATTACCGTGTCAGCTGAAAGTCTTTATCTTGTAAAATGTGCATGTAGTCACAACACCTAACAAATTGCCATATATTGGTGGTTCAAGACCTTCACATCTCGTGAAACTAGGCAAATGGAAATTTTTCACGCTAATGTCAGATTAAATTTGTATTCTTACAAACCAGTCAATATGTATAAATCTAGTTTCATCTGTGTCTTTCTTGTGAAAGGAGTAAAAACACAAGAAGGGTAATGTTAACATTACCATATATACTAGCTTATAAGTTGAGTCTGACTGCAAACTGTACAGATCCAGATCTTTCATCACATTATGTGCTTGCAAGTCTGTGTCTTGTTTGGAGTAAGCAGTAGAACAAACCATGGCCTGCAGGCACATTATTCTATAACATATCAGATATCTTTGTTTGCAGTTTGATGTTACTTATCAGCAAGTATATACGATACATAATACACAAAACTTGTGTTAAATAGTACTATACACTGATGCAGTGTGGCATGGCAACATGTTCTGTGCTACTAGATGGAATGTATTTTGGACTGTTGGCAGGGTGCTGTCACTGTATAGTGGGAAGAAGTAAGGAGATGAATGTGCAGAGCGGAGAGAGATGAATTATATACAGAAGGAATGTTTAGTTTTCTTTAGTTTGTATGATATGCTGAAACAGACTAGTTATGAGCCAGTTAACAATTTCCTCATAGAATATCAAGCAAAACCAAAACTAATAAGTAGAAACCATGTTCCTAGTCTTCAATTTTGATCTCTCAACTACTCTATAATTTTCTTACTTCCTGATGAGTACAAGCCAATGATAATGTCCACATTACAGGGTTTGTTTAATTCCACTCGAGTGAAGATCAACGACTTTCCAGGGCTTCAGAAGTATATTCTAATTTGAGTTATTGTGAATTTTTTCCCAAAAAGATATGTTTCTTACCAAGTCAAGGTGCAAGCCATCAACAATTTCTTCAGAGTACAGCGTCTAGAACTTAGAAGTTACAAAATGGACAGAGATCAATCGAGTGATAAAGTGGTCTTTAAGAGCACAATCTCACATTTTAGCCTACGTTGCAAAATGATAACAGAAGTGTCCTGCCCAGAGATATGCAACAGAAGCCGATCTGGGATGGTCTAAAGAGCATTCTCACCTGCAACTCGCTGACTGAATTTGTTATGTTCAATACCAAGATCACAAAGCACAAAATACAGTAAAAGCGGTTTCATGGACTTCAGAAATATTGTTATATATGATATCAATCACTAACCGATTTTAAACAAATCTGAACTTCCTTTTTTCTTCTGTAATTTTAAATTCAGCTGCATCTTTTTCATTCGAACCCATTTCTTTTAACAAGCGTAGCTCCGGTTCTAGGAAACATTTCTTTTAACAAGCGTAGCTCCGGTTCTAGGAAACCTTTCTTTTAACAAGCGTAGCTCCGGTTCTAGAAAACTGGATGAAACATAAAAAGATATATCGAACTTCTATATTTATTTATTTGCAACACACACAATGTTGACTTAGAAAATGTAATGCTATATTAGGTCTATTCTGTTCAATCTGATTGGTATAAACAAAAGTCTAACAATCAGAATATTCTAGAAAGATGGTGAATATGGATATTTTTTGTTTTTAGCAATTATATGCATTCAACACAGTTTGAAATTATCCATATCTTAGTTAAACCCTGACTGAATAAAAAGTATCTTCCAAGAATAAATGTGGAATAATTTATTCAATGCAAACTGGTGAATCTGCAATTTTTATTTCTTTTTGTAATTATGATAAATTAAGTGTACAAGCTTTGAAGATCATTAATTTACATAAAAACTGTACAAAAAGAAGTATATGGATATGCATCCTCTGGACCATTCCCCCTTCTCAGCGCAGATGGTAACACTAATTATTGAAAAAGAGAAGATTCTTCAACAATGGGCTGAACACTTACAGCGTCCTGAATCGCCCTTCATCCATCACTGATGAAGCCATCAGTCTTCTCCCCCAATTACCCATCAACGAAGCATTAGATGACCCTCCAATCTTGCTGGAGACGCATAAAGTGATAGTCTGCTATCCAGTGGCAAAGCACCTGGTTCAGACTCGATCCCAGCTGAAGTCTACAAGGAAGGGGGCACAACCCTGAAACCCCAGGAATTCAAAGACGCTTCCATAATCCACCAGTATAAGCGCAAAGGGAACTGCCAGGCCTGCAACAACCACCGGGGTATATCCTTACTCTCAATTGCAGGAAATATACTCTCCAGAATCCTGCTAAACCACCTCACTATGCACCTTGACCAGGGACTACTGCCAGAAAGACAGTGTGGATTCCGAAAATAACATGGGACCATCGATATGGTGTTTGCTGCAAAGCAGCTACAAGAGAAATGTCATGAGCAAAACATCGACCTTTTATCCATCCACGTCGACTTGACAAAGACTTTTGCTACTGTCAGCAGAGAAGGCGTGTGAAAGATAATGGCCAAGTACGGATGCCCAAAAAAATATATATCCATGGCATGCAGGCACGAGTCCAGGAAAATGGAAAGACATATGAGCCATTCCCAGTAATCAACTGCATGAAACAGGGTTGTGTTCTGGCACGGACACTGTTCAGTCTATTGTTCTCCGCCATGCTGCCAAATGCTTTCAGAGACGAAGATGTTGGAGGAGGCATCATGTACCATACATATGGAGCACTGTTGAATTGCGAGAGCCAGTGGAACTTACGGCAGATTGTATGCCAGCGTCTGTAATAGAAGATGCATCAGCATCCAGATCAAACTAAAGGTCTCCAGGTCAGTTGTGCTCCCCACACTACTTTACGCATGCGAAACGTGGATGGTATACCAACGCCACGTCAGGAATCTGAACAATTTTCGCACCACAAGTCTCAGGAAAATCCTCAACATCAAGTGGCAGGACAAGGTTCCAGACACTGAGGTACTAGCCCAAGTAGGTCACCCCAGCATCCATACCATCCTGATGCAGTGGCAGCTACGCTGGGCAGGACATGTTGTACTCATGCCAGACCACGGGTTGCCTAAGAGACTATTCTATGGCGAGCTACAGCAAGGAGAGCGATTCACAAAGATCAGATGAAACGCTTCAAAGACTATCTGAAAGCTGCATTGAAAGCGTTCAACATAAACCCCAATTCCTGGGAGCAAACATCAAGCAATCGAGTCAATTGGCGTTCCTCTGTGCACTAAGGCTCCAAGTTGTGCAAATCTAGCAGCAGAACAGCAACTGCAGAGCTGAAGAGGCAAGCCAGAAAAGCACGTGCCATCAACTCTCATGGAGATGTTCCACTCATCCCCTGTCCCTTATGCAAACGAATATTCCATGCAAGGGTTGGCCCAATCACCCATCTGCGCATGCACATAACAGATCCAGCCCCTCCAACACTCGGATGACTAGAGAGGTCCTCTTTGTATTGACGGACGAACAACAAATAGTACAATTATTATGACAATTATAATCTAACGAAATGTCAACTACCCATACATCGATCATCGTGATTTCAAAACGACTTTTCGTTTTCATATCAAATTTTCCTATAGGATTTCAGATCAGTGCCACTTTAATTTAGGATCAACAAGACATTGTGGGAAATATTCTGGTAAAATCCACATTCCATGGTCAAGGAGTCCAAATTACAAGATGGCTGACATATTGGCCATATTGGGTATAAAAATTGCAGCATTTCGATTTGGGAACATTATAAAGAGTCTTTCGGTGAAAGCACACTATTGATACTACCAGCCATATGGGGAAAGCAGCGATAACAATATTTTCATGCTGGTCATTGTGGCAGCTGTAATGGCGGTTTGATCTGCAGGATTTCCATCTATGACCAAATCTGATATCACATGTCTTTCAGTGAAAACCACATGCTAATAATACCATTCATTTTGTAGCAGTGTTAAGATCTTCAAGATGACCTGTTGTCAGGATAATGTGACTGTGTGTGACACGATGTTACGTGTCCGCTGCATGATGCCACATTACTATACATCACTATAACTGTCACACCGCAGACATCACAGCAATAGGACAAATGTTTTTAATGCAACGTAAAGATCCAAAACACACATACAAATTTAAAAACATTTAGATATAGCACAGCACAATTTACCCGTGCCTGTTGTCAGGTTGCAAGCTTCATGAAACATTAGTTGCTATATATGTAGTGCTGACATTACATATCATAAGGGGTCATTCAGTGTTGAACTGTATTGCAATATAAATTATAAGTGGCTTGTTTATATAAAAATATATTTAAGAGCAAACTTTTAATAAAAATAATCTAATTCAAATAGTGTCAAACCTTTCTTATTTGAGGATTCATTTTAGCACTCGAAATTATTCATTGTCTTTAGAGTGTTGATTCCACAGTTATCTAAACATGTATTTATCACTGATCTTTCACCAGTCATCACGTTCAAGCAATCTACAAGTGTAATCATCATTTTGCCCTAAGAGGATACACTTGTAGACCTTTTCCAATAATCAATTCATCACCACGTCTTAATTCCAATCCAATCCAGAAGGGCTTCATCATTAAGCTCCAATCTATAACTGTCAATCAAATGTTAGTCAGATATCAAGATATGAAGCATCTGTTACAAATATTGCACATCGAGGTTTTAGCAAAATTTATACTAAAGACTGATAACAACTTACTTCTTTACTATAGGACGGCAAGCTAGAGCTACTTGATGGTGGTGGCCTTATCGCACCAAATGATGACTGATCTCGCCAGCTTCCATTTAGTCGTAATCCATCGCGACTTGTTTTATCTGAAACGGAGGTCTACAAAACAATATGGTTATGCAGTGACAAATATTATTATAGTCCTGTCTTTCCTGAAAAATAATTCATATATAATAATTCTCTGTCCAGCTTTCTAATGACCAAACTGATGAAAGACAACTCTTAAAAGAATGAATTGACAGAAGTATTATGGACAGCTGTATACCTCAAAAACGTTGTGCAAGTTACCTTTCATTCACCTCTAACCTCTAAGGCAGTTGTCTTTATAGATCATCAACATCTCATCTCTATGTAATTTGTTTTGGCAATAAATCGTGTTACCACTTAAGGGTAATAATTGTACTATATGTATGTTATTTTATAGTGAATTATTTCATTTCTTCCCTTACATTCATGATAAGGCATGTCACCATTTTAGGATACCACTGCGTGTTTACCCTAATGCTGGGGAGATAAATATGTGATATATATTGCACCCATTATGCAAATCTGCACGGAAGAATGCATTCACAATCAATCAGCATGTGCTTATTTAAATCAATTTAATTCAAGTTTTAAATATTTAATTTATTTCAGTTTGAACAAAATGTTAAAGTTTAGTCAATTTATTTCAGTTTAAAACGAATAATAATAATAATAATAATATTATTATTATTATTATTATTATTACGTGTATTATTATTATTAATAAAAATTAATAATATTATTATTATTACATGTATTAATATTATTATTAATAAAAATAATAATAATATTATTATTATCTTATATTATTATTATTATTATTAACATTATTATTATTATTATTATTATTATTATTATTATTATTATTATTATTATTATTATTATTATTATTATTCACTATTTTAAAAAATCATAACATATATGCATATCTGATTTTCTCCACACAATATTATTGTATCCTGCTAACTTTAATCTATTCTATGCGCCATCACTAACTCTTCCAAAAAAGTACAAAAATCGAAAATTTACAGCTTACATGGCGGTGCAATGTTGTACTGACTTGTTCTTTGGTCTGATTCAGTAATTAGTCTTAGATAAACACTTCAAACAATATATGACTCATCCAGGGCAGCGGTCACTGTTACTAACACATTTTTTTTTTAAAATTATTGGTTACCTTTACTGCCAAGTTTTGTGAATGCTTAATAACCACGGACGTTCTGACAATCATTCTTGTGAAGAAAAGTCTTCTGATTTTACCAAAACCCTTGACATGCGACGAACGAAACAAACTGCCCGCAAGTCCATAAGACTAAAATACTGAAAGCAGGTAAATTCGGTGCAAATATGTAGTGACAGAAAGAAGGATAATGCATATAGAAGATAATATTGAAACCTAACTTTGGACAAATTGGCTATTGTAACCCACGTGCTGCACGTGCAAAAGGACAATTTCGAGCAACAGAATTGTCGGAGCTGGAAAAAGATTTCGACACTGAAAGAATAGACACAAGGGAGGGATCACTTGTACAATGCCGTTACAAGAAATGGACACAGGAGATTGATCTGTCTGAAACAACGACAAAAAGACAGCCTACTATGTCAATTGTGTAAGAAACAAAGACTTCACCAAATTAGCAGAAGTGTTATGCATGGTTTGTATGCTTTATCATAACCTTCTTCTCATTTCTTGCTATGAGAAGGAATTACTCATAAGTTAAGGAATGTCAGTGGGGTGTGTGTGTGTGAGAGAGAGAGAGAGAGAGAGAGAGAGAGAGAGAGAGAGAGAGAGAGAGGGGAAGGGGTCAGGCTCTTTTGAAAGAAGGTCGTCACTCATAAGAGAGAGAGAGAGAGAGAGAGAGGGGAAGGGGTCAGGCTCTTTTGAAAGAAGGTCGTCACTCATAACGGTGTAGTTACGGCTACATCTTGGGGAAAATTGGTAGTGCGAGAGGTCCAATGATACTATATTTAGAGAGGCGAGTCTATTTGACTTCAGAATGAATGAGCTTTATTTAAATAACTAATATACATATATTATTACAAACTAGAGATGCATGTATAAAGCTTTATATTTAAAATACATATAAAATGATAGTTTCCTTTTGAGCTTACCAACTTATTTATATTCATTTGTATAATTTCTGCATTTTAGAATATAATACAAATAATTAATTCTCAATTAATTTCATGATAACCAAAGAGTATAAAATGTAATAGCTGCGATTAATGCATCAATCATTTTGAAGAAATGTATTTGACATATTTTAAAATTTAATACTGATTTGGAATATGTTACTAAATATTATTCTTTATTACTTGAAGAATACTTTATTTCAACATTTGAATCTAAACATGAAGTTGGTAGCGAATTCGTCTTTTACAATTCAAATTACCATTAATATAAATAAATGAATTCTTTACAACAATTAAATATTCCATTACATTATAATATAAAATAAATAAATTCAGTAAAACATGTTGCAAACATAGGAACTTTACCGTTAAAATCTCAAACATTAAAAAGTGTCTATTTCTTAAAGAAGTTTACGAACATAAATGATTCTTACCTGTAATTACTGTAGAGAGGCGAGTCTTTCTGACTTTAGAATGAATAGACTGATGGTGCGCGGTCTGCACCTCTTTTATGTGTAATCCGGACGTAACCACACGACCAAATGTGGTTACCCGTGGATATCCTAATGTTCACATCATACTAGACAGAAAGAGGCTATCATCTCCAATACACAGGATTGTCCATGTTGTTTTTACACCATTCGACAGAAAGTTTACTTATTTATACCAATTTACTCGATAAACTGGAATTCTTAGAATGTGAAGTCAGTAACCTGTGTAGCTTACCGAGTGTATTTTATTTGCTGAAATCACTGATAGTTATTTTAAATAACTCAGTAAATTTTGAAATTAAACTCTGTCATCAAGACATTGTTTACATGAAATCACATTTTTGTTTCCATTTTTGAAAGTGGCTTTACTACTATTTCCGGTCACTATGATTGAAACCAATTTAAAATGGTTAATAAGGACTCTGTTTCGGTATCGTACAAATATATCAAAAGTCTTGGATCTTTGAAAATTGTGATTAGCTTGCATATATTGTTCAGAAGCTTTAATGTCTCCACTAGGTTAAATGAGAAATGGGAAATCGGAAACAAGTGTATCTTAAAAAAACGACACCTGTAAAGCTTTAGATGCAAGTGTTTGCTCTACTTCTTCCTCCTTTAGAATTCGCAATGTTTCTGCTTCCTCTCCAGCATCTATCCGTCCAATCAGTTTATTTTCATTACATTTCATATTCAATACCAAATCTCCCTGAAAATAAGCTTCTTGATGAATTAAACCACCAAAATACCCGGATGGGAAATTTAGCTTTTTGGCAGTATTATACATCCACCAGAATATGATTAATACCTCCATTATGGGGGATTATTTTTTATATCTTTGTAGTTTCCTCCCAGATGGCAATATGAAAATGTTACCTTTAGTCTTGAAATGACTGGGAGCTCTGGGATCAAAGACTCCAGCATGTTTTAATAGTTTTGTCCCATCATAGCTTTCTGGCATCTTTTATCTTCAGGGCATCATGCCGACTTTTCAAGAATAATTTAATTTCATTTGTGGTACTTGCAAATGCACTATCTAAAATACTGGTTAAATTGTGATCATCGGTACATTCTAAATTTATCCAATTATCCAGATTTATTTTCTTAAAGTCACATAAACGCTTCACACAGTTTCTACAAGCATCCCCAGTGCTTAAACCAGCACAGAACATCTTTGCAGGTTGAACATCTCATTTTTCTTAAAGTGAATGTCTTTGTGTTACACGAGTAGCTATAATTTCAGATACACTAATAACGTATTAATTTCTTGTGTATATTTTGAAGACTAGTGCAGAGTTTTACTTGATTTACAATGTGAAGACCATTCTGAAAGTTTGACAGTTTTTCAAAGTAATTTGAAATGCCCAAAGTGTTCATGTTGATTGGATGTTCACGTACCTTAAGTTCCCCAAATGTTAGTACAAAATTTGAAGGCGATTTCATTCAAGACTCTATTTCATTTCAATAGTATATTATTCATCAGATAAATCAAAGCACAGCTTTCAGTCTCTGAAATCAACATAGATGAAATGGTCCAGGTAATTTTGAATATTTGACAAATATACTCTGCCCGTTTCCAACTGAATCTGTGATGCTTGATATGAAATTCCAGTGTATGCATGTGTTTTGACATTGTTGATGCTGATTCTTGTGTGTTTACTCGTTGGAACAATTGCAACAATCTGCAAATTATGTGTATTGACCTACATGGAACCTCATTGGATTTGCATTCTTTTTCATAATATACACAGGGGTTCTTTGAACACCGCCCCATTATTGTTTTTGACAATATTTGAACGCAACCTGAACAAGTGAATATATAACTAAATATAAGCAGACAAAAACTTTTTAAATAAATAAAAACTAACCCATGCACTCAATTACAGTCCATCGTACTCCATGATTAACGGATGACCTAGCGGTCCAATTGACAAATCACTATGATAATCTTTCGGGAAATTAATGTAAATGCACTTTCGAGAGTCTGTGGAGTTTGAAGACAGGGATATTTAGTGACAAAATCCAAATCTGCAGCCCCAACCACAATAGGCATAATTCTATAATCTCTCTCTCTCTCTCTCTCTCTCTCTCTCTCTCTCTCTCTCTCTCTCTCTCTCTCTCTCTCTCTCTCTCTCTCTCTCTCTCTCTCTCTCTCTCTCTCTCTCTCTCTGTAAATGTGCGTGTGTGTGTGTGTGTGACTGTGACTATATGTATGTGCATATATATATATATATATATATATATATATATATATATATATATATATATATATATATATATATATATATATATATATATATATATATATATATATATATATATATATAGACTGTTTCACTGTCTAGATCAGCAATACAGTGTAACATCTTATGAACTCAGAATACAATGCCGAATCGGTAAATGTGATAAGACTACACTGCATGCAATTGTTGTAAAATTTCAGAAAGAAAGAAGCAACAACAAGACAAAATGCTTAACGTGTAGGTTACTCTGACCTGTATCACTGGTATTGTATCACACTGAATGATGATGCAAATAATAACATACCTACATACTGATATTTACCATAAACCTGGTAGGTAATTTCTGAAAAGAAAATGTTTAGCCCAATGCTGTTATCATAAATTTTGCAAGGTGGACGCGCACGTAGCAGGAACAAAAACAAAATCACCCATTGTTGTACGTTTATTATTCCATCTTTTTGTACATAAAGGGTTTTGGAAATCGAAAAATGTTTTATGTCTGGACTGTAATAAGCTGACCTAAAACTCAATTGTTTTAATAATATCAAATGCAGTTTGTGCTGGATATTTGTTACAAAATAGATAAATAATGAGACCAGGACAATTAAAACCCACTGCTGAAAGTGACGAGAGAAAAAACTCCTTTGTGAAGCGAGGTCTCCCCCTGAACTTGAAGACATTAGATCTTTCGCACGGTTTACAGAAGTTAGTGTCAACATTCATGTTTGGATAATAAAATGCCTTGATAACCCAGTATTATGGATATTTCTTTATGCAAAATAATTGCACTCAATCGCAAAAATATTGCAAATAGTCGCAGAGTATTGCAGTTGTTCTTACAACAACATCATTGCGTCGTTTTGCAACATTTTCATGACTGTTCGCAATAGTATTGCAATAAAGGTCAAAATGATTTTGCTATTCGCTTGGACTACAGAATGATTTCAAGGGACACCACTATTCAGTGACAATTAGATTAAGCAGAATGAGTTTTATCCCCTGTTATATTTTTTTCACTACATTTCTGGTAGTATTGAACGTTGAATACTTGTAAATTGAAAGGTTTCATAAAAGGTATTATTGCAATCATACCTCTGTCTCTGTGTCTGTGTGTTTGTCTGTCTGTCCGTCTGTCTGTATCTATCTATCTATCTATCTATCTATCTATCTATCTATCTATCTGTCTGTCTGTCTGTCTGTCTGTCTCTCTGTCTGTCTGTCTCTCTCTCTCTCTCTCTCTCTCTCTCTCTCTCTATATATATATATATATATATATATATATATATATATAGTTTAAACTTAATTACTTCAGTATTATAAATATACACCAGACAGAATGGATCATAGGATCATATCTCTACTTATATAATTGATAATATCCCCATTTATAGAGTTGATTATGTCGGTATTTATTAATTGATAATATCCCCATTTATGAAATTGATGACATATATTTCCACTTTTACATCAATACAACAGTTTGACTTATTAAGCCATCTATGTACTTTTCAGTAGTTCTGTTCACATATAAAACTCGTTTTGACGTAGCTTGCGTACTGATATTACATTCAGCTCAGGAGCCCAAGATTTCATCTTAGAATCAATAAAATTTACTATTAATTTTTATTCATATTCGTTAAAAACACTACCTTATGCGTTAAAATCAGCTATGTTAAATTTAAACATGCCACGAGCTGACTATTGCTGTCACACTTTGGATTTAAAAACGATAGCTTTTCGCAACAACACATGTCGGTAACAGTCGCGTAATGAGGAGAAAAACTGAACGCATGCAAACAAACAATTCATTACTTTCCTACCGGTATGGACAGATATTGCCAAATAACCCCAACAGTCCGGAAATGAAGAAGAAAAAAATTGTAGGAACTGGTCACTAAAGAGAGAATGTATTGTAATAATAGGAATACAATGATGGTCAGTACTATACTGATAGATGTATTCAATAGACTTAAATATATTTGTACAGATTTGTAAAAAAAAATATTATGGTATCTTAGTAAAAATTGGAAGAATATTATAGAGTTGTTGTTGTAGGGTTTAATGTCATTTTCATTATAGAATTGTTGTTGTTGTTGTAGGGTTTAATGTCATTTTCAGCACACGATAGGCTATACATGGCGGCCAGTATTAATAGTTCAGGACCAACCCTTAAAAAACGCAATGGAAGAACCACCGACACACGACAAGCTACTGGTGAGCTTGCTCATATAACTACATTGGCTGAACCTGAGACTCGAAACTACACAGGTGAGAAGGTAATGATCCGGAACGGAAAGCGTTTGTAGACCACTCTGGTCCCCATAATATTAGGGAGGAAAATGTATGCTCTTGTTTATCATTAATAGTGTATTGAGAGTACAACCATAAATGCTTCACGTATTACTATTGCTGCTTCTGTTATTACTACACACTCCTGATTCTGCTACTGATGCTACTAACACTCCTGATTCTGCTACTGATGCTACTACTACTACCGCTGCTGCTACTATTACTGAGCTGGTGCTGCTAATCCACTCCTGCTAGAGTTATTACTATCCCTGCTAATTCTGCTACAACTCCTGCTTTTGTTGGTACGTATTCTACTTCATTTTCTACTGTTGCAGCTATTCTGCTGCTCCTGTTGATTCTACTACAAAGCTGCTGCTTCTCCATTCCATATGCTGATGATGCTCCTGCTTTTACTCCTGCTGTTTGTGCATCGAGTGCTGAATAACTTTTACTGATGCTGTTTCTTCTGCTACTTCCTATGCTAGTCATCGTCTTGCAGCTGCTACTATCAAACGTGATACTATTACTCCTGATACTGCTATTGATGCTGTTGTTACCAACACACCTGATGATGCTACCACTATTCCATAGATCGCTGGTACCACTAATGCTGCTACCACTCATGATGCACAAAGTGCCCCGTTGCTTTTACTGCGGCTGCTACGACTCGATAATAGTTATGCACCACTCCTGCTAATACTCATGCTGTTAGCTACTGCTGTTCCTACTACTACTACTTATACCGCTGCCAATTCTGCTACAGCTGCTACTGCTATTAATCCTGATATTGCTGCTACAGTCCATACTGCGGCTACTACACCTGATAATGCTACGGCCCCATCAACTACTAACTTTGATGCTTCTGCTACAATCCCTAGTACTATTTCTCCTGCTGCTGCTACAGCCCATACTACTACTACTACTCATTTTGCTGCTGCTACAGTCCATACTGTCAATCATGTTGCTGCTAATACAGCAACATCTACTACCAATCCTGCTGCTGCTACAGCCCCTTGATACTACCAATCTTGATTCCACTGCCTCAGTCCCTACTACTACTAATGCTGATGCTGTTACAGACCATAATGTTACTAATAATGATGCTGATGCTAATATTCCAAGTACTCCTGCTGCTATAGCCACAACTCCTGTTTCTTGTGCTGATCCACTATTACTCATGATGTTGGTACATTTAATATTCTACTACTTCTGCTACTAATGCCACTCTTGAAATTACTACCACGCTTGATACTACTATCACTTCTGATGCTACTACCACTCCTGATGCTACTACCACTCCTGATGCTACTACCACTCCTGATGCTACTTCCACTCCTGATGCTACTACCACTCATGCTGCTTAATACCACTCTTGATACATATACCCCTCCTGCTACTAATACCACTCTTGATACTACTACCATTCCTGATGCTACAGTTATTCCTGATGATACCACTCCTGCTACTAGTACCATTCTTGATACACATACCACTCCTGATGCTACTACTACTCCTGATGATACAGCTATTCCTGATGCGTCAACCACTCGTGATGCCACTACCAGTCCCGCTACTAATACCACTCTTGATACATATACCACTCCTGAAGCTACAGCTATCCCTGATGATACTACCACTCCTGAGTCTACTTCCACTTCAGCTGCTACTACTACTACTCCTGATACTACCTTTATGACGCTATTACCACTCCTGATAATACTATTACCCTAATGCGACCACCACTCATGATGCTACTGTCGTTCTGCTACTACTACCATTCCTAATGCGTCTACCATTTCTGAGAGGGGCCCCGAGTGGCAGAGTGATCAAAAGCGCTGTCCGTTACGGATCACTGCCATCTCACCTATGCGTGGGTTTGAGTCTAAGATTCGGCTAATGTAGTTATGTGAGAAAGCTTGCCAGTAGCTTCTCGTGGATCGGTAGTTCTTTCCGGGTTTTTTTCCGGGTTCTTTCTCCACCATTAATACTGGCCACCATGTATAGCCCATATTGTGCTGAAAAATGGTGTTAAACCATAAAACCATTCCTGATGTTACTGCAACTATTGATGCTACTACCGCTCCTGACACTATTACCACTCCTGATGCTGCTACCACTTCTGACGCTACAACTGCACCTGATGCTACTATCACGCCTGATGTTACTGCTATTAATGATACTATTACTTTTAATGCTACTTCCAATCTTCAAAAAGCAACCCTCATGCTACTACTACCACTCATGCTACTACCACTCCAGATATTACTACTACTCCTGCTACTTCCACTCATGATGCTACTACCACTCTTAATATTATATTGGTCCTGCTACTACTTCTATTCCAGATGCCACTACTACTCATATTGCTGCTCATGATGCTACTATGGTGTAAGCATCTGCGACAACAAACACTCGTGCAATTAAAACAATTCCTAATGTTAATACCACTCCTGATGCTACTACTACTCCTGATACTATTTCCACTCCTGATGTTACTACCACTCTTGGTGCTACTACCATTCTTGATGCTACTACCACTACCATTCTTGATATTCTACTAGTCCTGCTACTACTTCTATTCCAGATGCCACTACTACTCCTATTGCTGCTCCTGTAGCTGCTATTCATGATACTACTACTACCTACTGCTGCTGATCCTACTACTGATGTTGCCTTTGCAGCCATCAATACTCCTGAAGCAGTTGATGCTATTTCTCCAGACGCTACTACATCCGCTATTTCCCTTGCTTCTGCTGCCGTTTCACCCAAATACAAGATGTTTTTACTGCATACAACCACACTGGTTTGTAAATATTACTTTTCATTGCCTTAAAGGTGAAAATTAGCATGTTTTTCCTTTATTATTAATTTTTTTTAAAATCGTAATAAACACTTAGTGGTTCCTCGAGCGGAAAAAAGTTGAGTCGCCTCGTTTTCATTTCACTTCGATTTCCCGTTCCAGTCGTTTCTGTTTTTCAAACCTTGTAGAAGTAAATCTTTCATGAGACTTATCTCCGTATCTGAAAGGTTTGGTCAAAGTATATTTTTCTAGAATTATTGGAAGGGAAAAAAATCAAACGGAACGCTTATCAGGATACGAGTTATTGATACATGCGGTATATTTTAATCAGCTGTTGAAAATCTATACATGCATGACGTTATCTCATCATCACAATTACGAATGATATCAATTCATCTCATTAGCAGATAAAATCTCTTTTCCGTAGTTGTGAAAGCCGCAATCTAACCTCAGGAGAAAACTATTTTTATCTTATCAGAACTTGTATCGTTAAACTCTCACAGAGCAATGCGTGTCTTGTTGAAGACTACCCCATGCCCTGGTTTGGCGTTCTAATGTAGCCATTAAAGCGGAAACGGCAGGTGATCCAAGCTATCTTAGATGATATATTACTTATCTTGTGTTTATTTCTAATTCATTTGTTTGTACTTGCATATAAAATGGGGTGCTGAGATAAATTAATATCGATATCTTGAAACTATGATTATATATATTACATAAGGTCTTGTAGCATAAAAATGTTACATGTCTTTATGGCTTTACATCACCTGCCCTCCGGTTGTTTTATTGTGAGGTAGCTGACGTTCCCCTCGACTCCCATTGTCTCCTTTCTTTTTCCTTACGACCCGACATGATTTGGACTCGACATTCAGTTTTTTATACATTTGTTAAATATTTTCGACAATTTTAAAATTATGATGACCATTACCCTTATTAGTATACTCCAAGCCAATGAGTAACAGTGACACAGTATCATTGAAAGTTTTTTAAATAAAGATAACTATCACGATGCGACACAGAATTTTACTGTTGTATTATTAAAGGAGTCAATCCTCAAGGTGACTATTGCTAGACTCTTTGGAATATGTGGAAATTGCTACGTTAATCGAATTTTAAGAATGACGTGAAACTGCGGAACTGTTCTAATTTTTTGATTACTTAAGCAGAACTAAGCCACAAGAGACTTCATATAGACTGTTAAGATGACATGACATGGTATTTAAATGTCACCATCATACTCTCGGAATCTGAGTAACAATGTTCTTTCCTTCACTATTTCACTATTTAATTATATTCCATTTGCCGATGATCGATAATAGAAGAAGCCTGCCGACAACGCATTTTCTTTTAAAAAGAAAGACTTGTGCGTATTTAAATGCAACTGGTGAACACTCATGGCATGGGTTTCAATTTTTTTTTTCCTTTTCATTTCTCTTGTCACAGGAAGTAAAAATATGAACGCCATGGGACGCTAATAGGGCGTAGGGAAAAGTAATTAATCGTTCATCGTAGAACTCGTGTACTTGATTCCTTTGTGGCATTGGTCTTGTTGTCCCTATGTCACTTTAGGATTTTAGTAAATTGTTGCATTGATCAAAACTAATTTCTATTTATCACGCATGTTTCTCCAGATCGTTTCCGCTAAGATGAATTTATAGCTTGGCATACATATCTTTCAGAGGCAAGGATTAAGGATTGCCGTGTAATATATGAATTTGGCTTGAAATGCAACAAATTGTCAATATCACAGATTGTGTGGGTCAGAATGCCGGGTTTGGGACAGTTGCTGATACAAGTATCATAACATTCATCTCAAAAGTGGAACCAACAATTCTCGTGATAACTTTTAGAAACTATAAAATATCGCTGGTAGTTTATGATTGAAGATGATTGGATAGATAAATAGAACTGGGTTGTTCGACATTTTTGTTATTGTTAGCATATGTCATAAAGGTTTACGCCTTAAAAGATAACGCTGCAATTTGTAGGTGCATTAGCACATTTTTCAGTGTATGTAGGTAGGTAGGTAGGTAGGTGGTGTGGTGTGGTGTGGTGTGGGTGTGTGTGTGTGTGATATTAAATGAATGGCACTGATTTTCTAGATTTACTTCATCATTTGTTTTATATACCTTTAAACGAATTATTTTTGTTGTAGGATCTAATGCCATTTATCAGCACATGATAGGCTATACATGGCGGTCAGTATAACTGGTGGAGGATGAAACCTGGAAAAATCCTACGAAGATCCGTCGATCCCCGAGAAGCTACTGACAGGCTTTCCACGTACCCACTTTAGCAGAGCCTGCGACTCGAACCCACGCAGACATACTGTATGTGACATGGCAGTGATCCGGAACGGTGAGCGCTATTAGACCACTCGGACACTCGGAGCCCCTAAACGAACTGTAACGTCATTAAATAATTTATCTCGTGGGACAACATGCTTAAGTTTATTTGGAATGGCTTATATTCCTGCAGAGAGGAATAAACACAGTCAAATACCAATATGAAAATTTATTATTCATAAATAAAAGTCTCTCTCTGTCTCTCTGTCTCTCTCTTTAAATAGTGAAAGGGTAGCGGAGAAAACTGAAAAATTAAAAAACACCTGACTTCCAGAAGGAAAGACTGCGGAAACGAAGTTTTGCCACACATTATTTAAAAACCTGGAAGATGTTTTCTCTCTATGTGAGTCTACTTTGGTGCTGATAATAGAAACTACTTAAATTATCCAGTTTGTACGGAAAACGTCATTATGAAAGGAAAT